>JADRCH010000005.1:15634866-15773063 GCA_019843965.1 Rhynchomys soricoides | reverse complement strand
GCCAGGGCTACACAGAGAAACCCTGTCTCGAAAAAAACAAAAAACAAACAAACAAACAAACAAAAACAACAACAAAAAAGAAAAGCTGAGCTAGAGAAATACTCATTGGTTAAGAGCATGCACTCACTTGCCAAGGCCCCCTTGGTTCTAGCACCCAACTTGGGCAGCCCAAGTTGTAACCAAGTTACAACTGCCTGTAACTTTGGCTTCATGGGGATCTTCTGTGGCTTCTGTTGGGCACCTCATATGTATGTGCATACCCTCACCTGTATACGTAATTAAGAAAAATAAAAGTATGTCTTTTTTTTAAGTGTTGAGGGTTCACAAAAATTTCAGACACTCTGTGGTAGTGGGCTAGAGGATGCCCTAGGACAGGGAACTAGTTTCCATAAAACCATGGCCCCAAACCTACTAGTCAAGATCACATCTAGTATGTCATCTTCTGCTCCCAAGGCTGGGCTTGCTGTAGTCACTGCCATTAATTGCATACGTCTAGTGCTTTGGACCAACACCTTCCAGTTAAAAACTTAGAGCCTGGTATGCCTGACTACTTAAGCCTAGATCACAGACTTGCTCTCTAGCTGCAAGAGATGCTAGCAGAGAGGGACCACAGAACAGCCCCAGAAACCTTTGGCTCCTTTAAAGGGAGATGGGGATGCAGAAAGACCTGTTAGAACATACCACTTTCCTGCTTGGAGCACAGTATATATTTTTAAAGATTTATTTTTTTTAAATGTATGCATATACATGTGTCTGTGTGCTACATGTGACATTGCAGGCTCCCAAGGAGGCCCACCAAGACAACAAAACCAAACCAAAAAAACCATAATTGCATTATTACAATATTTGAGGAAGGATAAAATCTATAAGAAAGAATCCAAATCTCTATCAGCAGACGAGCTACTAGAATATGTATGGTTCGCCCACACGGTGAGATTCTATTGGCTCCTCAGGCCAACATTGGACCCTGATTCATTTCCTTGCCTTTGACACAGGAAGATCATAAACTGTTACATTAGCACTGTCTCACTCTTACTCCACTGTAGCGCTCCAGAAAGAACCATCTACACAAGAAGCAGCTCTATCACAAAGGTGCCAATGCTCTCTGGGTTTAGTTGTGATTGGGGATGACTCCCTATGCACACTTTTAAGATTTTTACCTTAAATAGCTACAGGAAAGCACAAGAGTGTGTTGTATACAGCAGGGTTGATTGACTTTGCACACATTTCCATGTAACCATCACTCGAGGCAAGGTTTGGAATATTTCTGGTGCCTACAGGGTAACTCCACACTCCTTTTCAGTAAATAGACTCTTGATTAGAACTCTGAAGGCAAAGGTATCCTGGCAGTTGGGAGCCAAGGAATACCAACCACAAAGTCACACTGCACAACAAACCTCATACAAGAGATTCATTGGGAAGGCACAGGAGCGTGGTTGCCTCTGCTTGGGAGACGAACAGTAAGGAGCTGAATGGGAGCCAGGCTTCACATAGGGTGTCTTAGGGGCGGAGCTTTCCAGGACCAGGATTGGTAGGATTTCAAGCCCTGAGCTTGGGGTTTTTACTCTATAGGGTGGAGCTTGGTGCCAGCATCTGGAGGTGATGGGTACAGCAGTTCTGGCCTATAGTGTTCTGTGGGCAGAGCCTGGTGCTTGGAGGTCCTTAGGGATGGGGGCCTGGCTACTTGCTCACCTAGAGGGGTTTACAGAACCCCTTCTCCTCCAACAGAGGCAACCAGTGGAAGGTTGTCAGGGCTGAAGACATGCTTCAGTGGTTAAGAGCACATGCTGCTTTTGCAGATGACTGCAGATTGGCTCCCAGCAGCCACAAGGAGTGGCTCCCAACTGCTCATAGCTCTGTTGTCAGGGGATCAAATGCCCTCCTTTGGTCTCCTCAGCAACCTGCACTTACATGTGCGCTCTCTCTCTCTCTCTCTCTCTCTCTCTCTCTCACACACACACACACACACACTCAATTAAAATAAAATACAGCCTTAAAAACGAATTGGGTGTTTCTATTTGGAGTTTTTGTGAATGAAGGTGTGTGATGTAGGACCTAGCGTGTCAGAGAGAGCGGCTCAATCTCCAGAGAAGTACTGCTAAACTCTGACTCAGTCAGTAGGTGGGCTGTTAACGTCTTAACAACCATCAAACAATTGAAGGGCTCAGAAGCTGGGTCTTATTAATCCAAGGCTAGCATTAAATGGCCTCATTATCGATCCCCATCTCTGTGACAAACGTTGGGACACCCCAGGAAGAGGGAATTTTCTAACAGGCATGTACATTGGAGGCCTTACCTGGCCCTGTGGATGGACCCTGTGAGCAGCCATGAATCCCAGAAGGCTGGGCTTTGATGAACACTGCTCTCTGTTCTAGGATCCCCTAGAGAAGAAAACAGCAAGCAAGCTCATGAGCCGTCATTGTCACAAACTGGTGTGCTCCATATTCAGGACCCCTCAAATGGTAAACAAAGTGAGGTGGGCTCTGCCTTTTAGACGTCTTAATAGAGAATGCACAACCGTAGCTAACAACGCATTATTAATTCACAAAAGGCATAATTGGTGCTTTGAAATTCTTTATCTTGCACTTAGACTGGGAAAGGAGTATTTTCAAAATAATTAAAACAGGCACCAACACGCCAGACACCAAGGACAAATCACTGGGTGGTAGTTTTTTTGTGTTTTTTGTTTTTTGTTTTTGGACTGGGTGTTGATGGGAGGGGCAAGTGTAGTCAGGACTGTAACCTTCCCATCTGTCAGAGTTCCTTGCCCCTGTGACAATTGTTCCCCCTTGCGATTATATCAGGCTCACCAGGGGCAGGCCATGTTAGTTAGATTAGATCACCTGTAGGTAACATGGGGACAGGGGGTGGGGGCCAGCATTTTCAGCCCTCTCCTGACAACTTCACTGTGAATCCCAGGCTGGGAACCAGTTCCCTTTAGAATGGAACTTGTGCCCACCACTCTATGGTCCTTAGTTTGGTCCACACAAGAGCTGGAGGCTTCTATTGGTCAATAATGAGGTACTCCCACAGTAGAAGGGCTAATGTTTGAGGAACCCCACACTGGTTAACATATGCTGTTTTGGGTTCAGGGGAGATCACCTGGGAAGCAGATTCACATCATTGTTATTGGCCCAACAGTTTCTTCAGGGCCAGCCTGGTCTCTAGCATGGGCTAATGTGCTACATAAATGCATGCTGAAGAATTAATGACCTTTAGAGGAATCTCCTAAAACTTTATGGAAAAGAAAGGAGGAACAGAGACTGAACACCACAAAGGTACTTCTGATGCTTATCACAAGTGGATTCTGGGAGATGTAACATATCTCAATAAAACCTGTCCCCACTGGATGGGTGGGGGAAAATATATAAACATCTAATCACTTCAGATGCTATGTGCTCGTGAATCTGTCCCTTTGCAGAATAAACATATCATAGTTTTTTCTGCATAGTGCCCCCTGTGCATTCACAGGGGACCGAGTCCAGGAACCCTTGAAGATGATGGCCAAATGGACAGATGCTCAAGTCCTTTGTGTAACCTGTGCCAGTGTTTATGTATAATTTATCCACATCTTCTCTTCTCCTTTGTCATCTCTAGATAATGCAGTGTGAAGGATGCTCAAGTAGTTGCTGATCTGTACTGGGCAGGGAATCATAAGTGAAAAAAAAGGTCTGTGTCCATTCAATACAGAGGCAATTTTTATTACTTTGGTTATTTCTAGTAGGTGAGTGAGTCTGTGAATTCAGATGTATACACACAGAGAGCCAACTGTACTTATTTTACTGAGAGAATTCAGCAGGAAATGAATTTGTAAAAGTCTGTCCCAGATTAATAATCATATTTTAATCTGATCCCAGTTTGAATCAGTAGGCCATGGAATCACCAATAGTGAAACATTCCTTGATTCCAGTCATGGGTGCAGAAAATGACAGGTGGATCATATATATATTTTTTTTAAGAATAATTTTTTAGATTTATTTTTAGTCTTTTATGTGTATGAGAGTTTTGCCTGCATGGATGTATGTGCTTGACGTATGTGTCTAGAGCTTTTGGAAGTCAGAAGAGTGCATTGGCTCCCTCGGGACTGGATTTACAGACCATTGTGAGTCACCACGTGGGTTCTGGGAAAGGAACCGGGCTTCTGCCAGAGCAACAACTGCTCCCAAACTCTGAGTCATCTCTCTAGCTCCTCTGTTATTTTTTAATTTCTATCTTATATGTTATACGGGTGTACCTTGCGTGTATGTAGGTGCACCACAGACATGCTTGTGCCTGTAGAGGTAGCTGGATCCCCTGGAACTGAAGTTACAGGTAGGTGTGAGTCACCTGACCTGGGTACTTGGAATTGAACCCAGTCCTCTGCAAGAGCAGCGAGTGCTCTTAAGCACCGAGCCTCTCTCCAGCCTGACTCATATTCTTTTTGCACACAGTTGGTGTCTTAGCTCTGGCACTCCAACATGATGAGCTTTACTCCCCTCAGAGGAAGACATGCACACGACACAACAGCCCTCCGAAGTTCATTGTGAACATTTACCCCACTGTCTTTGGATCCTCCTCTTCACTGCTTGTTCTTCCTATTCAAATGCATACCTACGAGCCTTTCGCCCATGTCATGGTCCCCTTCATCTCTGTATTGTTACATTTTCTGTTTTACAGGATTAGAGATTGCTCTGAGGGCCTTACACAGGTCGGGCAAGCATCCCACCACCTAGTTATAAACTCAGCCATTTTTTCCTCTTTCTTTTGAGACAGGATCTTACTAAGCTGTTGGGCTGGACTTGAACTCACACTGTAGCCCAGGATGCCTTATGCTTGCAATTCTCCTGCCTCAGCCTTCCACGGAGTTGAGGTGACAGCTCTAGGACTCTAGGCCTGGCTACTGCTACTTCCTGTTAGAAAACAAATATCCATACATTATGAAAATTTATAAGTGATAAAAATGTAAGAATGTACGGATAGCATTTGGAATTTTATCAGTAAGAAGGTGAACTTTTGAGACAGTCACTAGGCATGTAATTTGAGAAGCCTTGCCACAAAAAGGATCTTTAAAAGAATACATATGACTTTACAGTAGCCAGAGTTTGTGCAGAAATTTATAAGTATTTTTTTCAAATTACCAGATTTGTAAACATTTTACTTTTCACACAGCAAATTTTTTAGGCGGTATGAATGGATTCCTTATCTCTGACTAGCTATATAAACAATGGTATAACCTAACAACGCTTCTATCTTATGTATCTGTCTATGTATCTATGTATCTATCATCTATCTATCAATCATCTATCTATCTACCTGTCTCTCCGTCCATCCATCCATCCATCCATCCATCCATCCATCCATCCATCCGTCTATCTATCAACAGTGTAAGAACATATGAACAGTTTGTGCTAAAACAGAATTTAAAGTGTTAAAAGGTATTTCAACAAAATCTTACCCACCTGGGAGGCTAATTGACATTCTAAAGAGAATTTCAGGTTACAAACTTTGAAAATCCTTACAGCCCCACGCATCGTTCGACCCACCCACTTCATTTTCCTTAAGAGCCTAGGCATTTATTTTTATAAAGATCAAATACATTAAAACCTTGACCTTTTTTTCCTGCCGATCTCCAGTTTGCCACTTCTTTCCCTGAGGTGACTCTGAACCCACTGCTCAGTCTCATAAGCAGGGTGATGTAAGACAACCGTTGTCACCAACACTTCATGGCATCTCCATTAGTTTATCCCTCAGCTGATGAAAGAAGGGAGATTAATTACCATGGTGATTTCCTTAACTTCAGCCATGCTTTGCCTGAAGTCTTAACAGGTCATAGTGACATGTTCTTTTAATGTCATATGGAACAAAGGCCCCCAGAGGATTGTCTGGAAAAACAGAATCTGATTCAATAGTGTTTGTTAAAGGTCACAGACTGAGTGAAATTACAGGTTACATCAGAGGTTAAAACTTATTTTTTTAATTTATGTGTATGGTGTTTTGTTCACACACACAGAGAGAGAGAGAGAGAGAGAGAGAGAGAGAGAGAGAGAGAGAGAGAGTTCTGTTGGAGGCCAGAAAAAGGCTTTGAATACCCTGGGTGCTGAGAATCAAAAACTTGTCTCCTGCCCTACTTCAGAGATATTTTTTCTCTGTAAAGAAACAGTTTCTGGAGGCTGCAGAAGTGGATCCACAGTTAGGAGCACTGGCTGCTCTTCCAGAGGACCTAGGGTTCAATTCCCAGCACCCACAGGACACCTGCTCACAACTGTCTGCAACTTCAGTTTCAGGGAATCCATGGCAACAGGCATGCATGTGGTGTAGATACATATGCACACAGGCAAAATATCCATACACATAACATACAAAAGAGAGAGAAACAGTTTCTATAGCATGGGGACGGACCATTCAATGTACTTTAGATCCTTGCTGGACATTAGCTAGGTTTATGTAAGACCAGCAATCTTTGTTTGTTTCTCGATGTTCTGGAACTTGCTGGTAGACCAGACTGGCCTCAAACTCACAGCAATCTGCCTGCCTGTCTCCTGAGACCTGGGAGATTAAGGGTGTAGACCACCACTATCCAGCTCAGTGATGTTAGTATCAACTCAAGTCCTCAGCTTGGACCAAGTCAGAGGCTGCTTTGATTTTTTTTTATCTTTTGAGATAGGATGTCTCCAGGAAGCTCTGGCTATTCTGGACTTCACTATGTAGAGTAGGCTGGCCTCAGACTCACAAGGATCCATGCTTCCTGAGTGCTGGGATTAAAAGCACGCACCATCCCTTCCGGCTAGTTTTAACATCTTAGTGGCTTCCTCCTCTCTCACAGAAAGGATGCAGTGCTTGTCACAGGCTAGGTTGTATGAGGTGTCTTTGAAGCTTTTTAAAAATGATGCTGGAAAAGTTTAAAGGTCCCCTGCAGATGTTTGATGGCCACTGAGACCACACGAGCATCACAGGCTTGCTTATCTGTACACATTCCCTTGACCTTGGAGGACAGCACCCACGGGGCAGCTGACATTTAGTTTCTCTGGTTCCAATTCTTTCTACCTTCCTCAGAGGTTATGCATTTGGTTTCGTTTCAGCTTTGCACACATTCTTGAAATTGTTCTCTATAGTGGTAAAGTGAAAAAGATTTATTATTTCTTTATTTGTGTGTGCCTGTGAGTGTATTTACACACGTTTGTGGTTGGGGAGGGGAGTGTCCATACCTATGTACTTGCATGGAGACATGAAGAGAATGCCAGTGTCCTCTTTTGTTGTTGTTGTTGTGTTTTGTTTTTGAGTCAGGGTTTCTCTGTGTAGCCCTGGCTGTCCTGGAACTCACTCTGTAGACCAGGCTGGCCTCGAACTCAGAAATCCGCCTGCCTCTGCCTCCGGAGTGCTGGGATCAAAGGCATGCGCCACCACTGCCCCCAGCCAGGTGTCCTTTTCTGTCAGTATCTCTATTTGAGGCAGGGTCATGTTGTCTGGGCCACAAGCCAGCAAGTCCCAGTCATCCCCCAGTCTCCTCCCACTTTGGAGCTGGGGTTATGGACTTGTTACATGGAATCTGGCCTCTGACCTCCAGTTCTCATGTGTGAATAGCAAGGGCTATTCACCCCTGGGCCATCTCTCCAGCCTTTGTTATCTGACTGTTGGTAATCCCTGCTGGATGTACAATGGAGATCTAGTCTCAGTAGCAGGTGCCAGGGAATCCTACTCACTGATGCTTTTGGTTTTGTGTTGCCTGGCTTGGTCTGTTTGTCTATATGTAGCCTCAAGTCAGTTAAGAATTTCATGTTCGAGGCTGGAGAGATGGCTCAGAGGTTAAGATCACTGACTGCTCTTCCATGGGTCCTGAGTTCAGTTCCCAGTAACCACATGATGGCTCACAACCATCTGTAATTGGATCTGATGCCCTCTTCTGGTGGAAGACAGCTACAGTATATATATAAAATAAAAATAGAAAAAGTTCAGACTTTGGGGGCTGGAGAGATGGCTCAGAGGTTAAAATCACTGGCTGCTCTTCCACAGGTCCTAAATTCAATTCCCAGCAACCACATAATAATCAGATATGGTGCCCTCCTTGGGCCTGTAGGCACACAGGCAGGCAGAATACTTTATACAACATAAATAAATAAATCTTTACCAAGGGGGAAGAAAAAAAAGAATTTCATGTTCTAAAGAAAAGAGTTGTGGCGGGCAGTGGTGGCGCACGCCTTTAATCCCAGCACTTGGGAGGCAGAGGCAGGCGGATTTCTGAGTTCGAGGCCAGCCTGGTCTACAGAGTGAGTTCCAGGACAGCCGGGGCTACACAGAGAAACCCTGTCTGGAAAAACCAAAAAAAAAAAAAGAAAGAAAGAAAAGAGTTGTGGGGGAGAAAAACAAGAATTCCACGCTGTGTGTGAAAACATCATTGTCTTCCTCTCTTGTGGGTTGATTCCAATCCCATCTCCCTAAAGACACTGGTCACTTTCTTCCACTATCAAGCCAGTTTTACATAAGCCAGAGCTGGGGCCAAGTGTTTGTAGAGATGAAATATAATCTTATTTAAAACAAAAACAACTTTAAAAAAAAGTCACACTCAAATAGCTGGGCAAAGAGCATCTGCAAAGTCTCATATTCCATCTTCATCACCACAACCATCACCATCATCACCATCACCATCATCA
Source organism: Rhynchomys soricoides (assembly GCA_019843965.1). Taxonomy (NCBI): domain Eukaryota; kingdom Metazoa; phylum Chordata; class Mammalia; order Rodentia; family Muridae; genus Rhynchomys; species Rhynchomys soricoides. The sequence continues at coordinate 15,764,436 of JADRCH010000005.1, read as the reverse complement.
CCATCATCATCACCACCATTATTATCATCACAAAGAGGGAGGGAGATAGAGTGAATTCTTGGCTTTTTTTTCTAAGCTTGGCTCTCTGTATCTCTCTCTCTATCCTGACATAGGTCTATCGCTGAAGTATTTCCTAACTCTACAACATATTTACAAATCTGATTATAATGTTTCTGGTATTAAAAGAAGATTATTCCGACTAGCTTGTAATGAAAACAGGAGGAATTAAGTGTTAGAAACAATGCTCAGCCTCCCTATAGTCAAAGGCGGGTAGCATAAAGATTCCAGAGAGCATGCACTCTTGTGGAAAGGTGTCTAAGACTCATTAACAGCCTTGTTATCTGGAATAAGTTCTGACCCTCGGGAGAGGCACTGACAGACCACACAGAGTGCTCCATCTTAGTACTGCCTGCGTTTGTGCCTTCACTGGGAGTACAGGTTCTGTTTGAGGCCCACAATTTCTAAATGTCAGCCCAATAGAAGGGTGTCCCAGATACCACCGCCACCCTGGTGGATGGACAGAGCCAGCTCCTGTGGTTGTCCTCTGACCTTCAAATGTGTGCTATGGTACATGCGCATGTTTGTCAGCACGTGCACACATCTCTCCAAATAAATACATGTAAAATTAAAAGAAAAGAAGGCAGGGATCTCTTAGCACATTATACAGACCTCAAAGGAAAAATAAGAATGTAGGCCGATTAACTGATATGGTCGTAAAATGTGGGAAGAATTTCTTGGGGTTAGGGCCATAACCCAGAATAGAGGGACAAATAATTCAGGCTTCAGAAGCCCTGTAATTTGTCCTAAAGAGTGCTGAGCAGAAACTCATTGTTTTGACTTTAATTCATTTTTTAATTAATTAATTTACACTCCAGATTTTATTCCCCCCACCTCTGTCCACCTTCCGACTGTTCCACATCCCATACCTCCTCCCTTGACATTCTTAATTCTTTTTTTTGTTTTGTTTTGTTTTTGTTTTTTTTCGAGACAGGGTTTCTCTGTGTAGCCCTGGCTGTCCTGGAACTCACTCTGTAGACCAGGCTGGCCTTGAACTCAGAAATCCGCCTGCCTCTGCCTCCCGAGTGCTGGGATTAAAGGCGTGTGCCACCACTGCCCGGCGCCATTCTTAATTCTTAAGCCGTGGAAAGCTCTAGATTTATGGGAGAAACGTAAGGCTTACAGGTGGTGGGCCAGTCCAACCCAGGCTTACAAGTGGTGGGCCAGTCCAACCCACGCCTTTCTCGGAGGCCCCGATGAAAGGACAAAGGGACCTTTAGTTCTGTGTCCTCGTCTGTAGTGGACTTGGCAAGGCTGGTGTAGGGCTGGGGCCTGGGGCTCCGAGGAGTCAGCCTTGTGGTTTCTGGGGCTCTGACTCTTCCCCGTGGACTGTGGTTATCAGCACTAAGGCGGCTGTCTCTGAGGTGTCCCACGTTCTCTTGACCAACCTTCTCTGACTTAGCTCTCTGTTGACGTTGGCTATTTTCATCCCTGAAAATAGTATATAAGGTGCTGTACTTAATAAACCTGCTTGGCAGAAGTCATCAGTTTGTGTAAGACCTCCTACTCCTCCCTTCAACAGCACCTTGCCATTTGGGACCCTTATTCCTGCTGGTTTGGGCCATTCATACAGTTAAGATAGCTCAGCAAATAAGGGCATTTACTGCCAAGCCCGAGGGTCTGAGTTCAATCCTCAGAACCTACACGATAGGAGGAGAGACTCCCGTGAGTTGCCCTCTGAGTTCCACACATTGACAACCTGTGCTCGCCCACACAGACCTAACAAAACCAGACTGGTGATGAAGAGGGTTAACAAAGAGGTAAGTTCTTTCAATGCTCAAAAGGGAAGAGATCTCAGGGTCAGAGGCCTTTGCACTTGAATGAGAAACTCTGTGGATATGCTAAGCAGCCTCCAACTTGATGCTGAGATGCTGATGTACGTACAATAGTCTGAGAGCCCTCAGTCCAGGGGAGCTGCTTTGCTGAGTTCAATTTATTACCAAGTAATAAGGTGCTAGACCTAATGACTTCTCATTGGTCATCTTGTTGATTTCTATCCATGGAAGGGTTTTTGTGTGCTGTGGGAAGCGCTGAGAGCCTCATGCTCACAGACAAGCACTAGGGGTACCTGGAATGTTAAACACACAGGGTTGTTCCCTCAAAGGAAGGGGTGCATAATCCGTCCAGAAGGTTGGGAAGAGACATGGTTAATAGCCTGGTGACATCTTGCACTCTCTCATTTCCCAGAGCTTGTCCATCTGTAGACCCTACAGAAGGTGTCACATGTAGCCATCTATAGAACCCATCTTTATGGAAGATGTCACATGTACTTTACAAAGAGTTTGAAGTCATGTCTTAAGCTTTATTGTGCACATGGACTGAATTATCACCAGGAAAGTTTTCAATAAATTGTGCTGTGCTTAAATCTGCCTATAATAAACTATTGGGGTCAGACTCTCAAAAGTTTGAATCAACACTAGCTACTTAGTCATGTTGAACTGAACTGCCTTCTTGCCTCTTGAATATTGTTGCTCTGCTGGTCCAGGTGACTGCAGAGACCCCACTCCACTCTGCAGTGTGTGGTCCTGTCGGACAAAACCCATTTGCATATAACTCAGCAATTTCACTTAACATTACCTGTAACATAGCTTTTAAAAATTTTATGTGTATGAGTATTTGTCTGCATGTGCGGATGGGCACCACACGCATGCAGAAGAGATTGCTGGATCCCCTAAAACTGGAGTTACAGATTAGTGAGCTGCCATGTGAGTGCTGGGAACCGAACTCCAGACCTGCAAAGGCAGCCAGTGCTCATGCACCAAGGCATCTGTCTCCTCTTAGTTCTCTTTTCTTACACTATCCAAACTGAGTTTATACGGTTGACAACTGATAAAATACCCAGTTTATACGGTTGACAACTGATACAATACCCAGTTTATACAGTTGACAACTGATACAATACCCAGTTTATACGGCTGACAACTGATACAATACCCAGTTTATACGGTTGACAACTGATACAATACGCAGTTTATACGGTTGACAACTGATATAATACCCATTTTTCAGATGGATTTACCTCAATCAAGCCTCCCAGTCCATCAAATTACTTTCTAGTCCACGGTTCCCTCTTCTGGATTTTAGTAAGAGGCAAGTTGATGGCATTTCTCTAGCAGGGGTAAAGAGCATCTGGCTTCTCTTTTACGACTTTCCTTCTCACACCTACTTGTAAGCGTATCTCTAGAGATGACCATCAATAAATCTTTGTTGATCTATTTGCAGAACAGAAACATTAACTGAAAACCCTGAAAACATCTGTGACAAGCACACAGTCAAAGAGCTAGAATGGAGACAAAGTATTTTATTTAAACATGATTTTGTAAACCATCACACTGTGTATTTTTTAATTCAACAAGCACATCATTCCCCCACAGACATACAGTAAGCCCTGTGCAAAGTCAAAGAGTTAATACAAGAGGGAAGACAAACAAGGTAGAATTTTCTTAAAGTGTCAAATTGTGGTACTTGATACAAAAACACATAACCACCTGTACCATAAAAGGTTACATGCCATAAGACATTAATTAATAATTTTAATATATAGTAAAACATTTATTTTAAAAAAACACCAGGTTAATTTTATTATAAACAAGTGAATTATCCAGAGGAATATTTATTAAAACTCACTAAAAAACAGCAAATATTGCAACTGAGATAAAAATTTACACTCAAACAAAACTATAAAAATTTACATGTAAACAGAACTATCATTTAAGGACCGAGGAGCGAGGGAAAGGGCAGATGGCATTTCGGAAGGTTCATCACTCCTTGATGTTTTGAAGTAGCTTCAGCAGATGTGACTCAATGACCTGTTGAACTACAAGGACAGGTCATCAAGGTCACATCACAGAGACACAAAACCAAGCAAACGAAAGTCAGTCCATAAACCCTCTGAGCCCTGGAATCTTGTAGAGTGAAGTTGTTTCTATTAGGACCGACTGTCATCTGGGGCAATGTGCAATAGCTACTCTTAAAATCAAGGCTGTTCCTAATTCAGCAGCTGCCCAAGTTTCTGAATTATCTCTACTGAGGTTTTATTACAGAGTGCAATGCTGCTACATATTTTTTTATGAAAATATTTTTGAAAATCTTGCAAATGCTGCCCACATTTCTCCTAGTTAACTATGTAAGTTTATGAAAAAGTACAGTAAACGAACTCATTCCTTAGTTTTCCAGGAATCTGTTTAAATCTGTTCCCTTGCACTTCACTAAAGCCTATGTCTGGAGTTAGAACAGTACGGTGCTTTATGCATGGAGGTGATGAAGGTTTGGAGCATGGCATTACCATCCATGAAGCTTTCCTAAAATGACCAAGAGTTCTAAAACACTCACCGCCCCTGTAGCCCAGAGCTACAGCTAGCTCCATAGAATTATAGCCAGAGTCGGTTTCAACTGTTGGGTCAGCTCCATTTTCTGTAACAAAACAGCAAAGCCTAGATAAGGAAAATGAAAATGTGAATGTCCATCTATCCCTGGTCATATGTGAATGGTTGAACAGAGCTTCAGCCAACATGCTCTTACAAAGTACTGAGCGCATGGAATCCACAGAGCAAATGCTCATAGCCAACATCTCGAGAGTAGCTCAGGGTCATAAACAACCAGACACAACTTACACATGGAAGACACTGCATACAGAGAATACGAAAGTGGAGTCAAGGTGACCCCAGAAATGAATGGGAAGGACAAAAGCCTCATGTGCACAGGCGGATGGAGGTGATGGAGCCGCCTCTCCCAGGGCGGTCCTGTGGTAACAGGAGCCCACGGGCAGACACTAGGCGAGCAATGCAACCTAACAATACGGATGCTCCTCTTAACAGGCCAGCTTAAGACGCTCACAGGACTTCTTCCAAACAAGGGCTACGTTCACCTGCTTACCCAACAGCATCTTCACGCACTTCACATGGTTCCCGTGGACAGCGTAAAGCAAAGGGGTCCCTCCATTCTGCGGGAGGAAAATTGTCAGTTGTCAGCATTTTTCAGTGAGCAATAGTCAGTCAAATGCTGCTATGAAACTGGGCAGGTAAAACTAATTTAAATCAATATTAATAATTTGTGGAATACTTTTTAAATCACAAGAAATAACTGGATTTATGACACTAACTTGCTCATCCTAAATAAGTACCTTTTTTTCTTCCAATGACTTAATAAAGCTTACATTTCCCTGAAATCAATTAAATCCTAAAAATATTACAATAATTGTATTTATTTGTTTGTTTAATTTTTTTGAGACAGGATTTTAAGTAGTCCTGTGGCCTTGAAATAGCCAAGCAGCCAAAGGTAAGCTTGAATTTCAATCCTCCTGCATCCACCTCATGAGGCTGTTGTACACCACCATGTTATTCATGTACGACATTGTGGATGAAACACGGAGCCTATGCATGCTAGGCCAGCACTTTCCACCTGAGTTCAGCCCAGTATAAAAGCTCCAATTCAGTGTGCGGACTCACCCAGTCATACTCATTGACATCAACTCCACAGTCAAGCAGCATTTTGACAATGTCTGTGTAGCCCTTGCTACAGGCCAACGACAGGGCACTTTCTCGACCTTTTCCTAGAAGCTGGGGATCTGCACCCTGTCATGGTCGTGAACAGAAAGGACTTTCAATCGATTTAAACAAGAACACTGTCTCTGTGCACACAATTACAGTTGAACACTGAGGTCAGGCATGTTCTAGGGTTAATAAGGGAGTAACACAAGTGTGACGATGTGCTTGTTACCCAAGCCTGACACCGACTTCCTTCCTCCCTCCAGCTGCCTCAATCCCATTCTGGAAAGCCTTCTTTTCCCCACCAGGCCCTGTTGACAGTCCTGCTCCTGCTCCACTCAGAGAGGGGCTGGACACCACCTGCTTCTCATGGTTTCCCGTGGGATTCCATTGCTTCCCCTGCTAGACCCAGGTTTCACGGGAATACTAGACAGTATTTCTCTTGTGCCTTCCATCCTTATGTCTAGTCGGCTGCAGATAGAAATACTGCCCTAAAGACTTAACTGAACGTAAGAAACTACACATGTACATACGCTGAGCATTCTCCTTACATTCTGAAGTAGGAACTCTACCACAGCTATTTGCCCATGTGCCGCAGCCCACATCAGGGGAGTAAATCCTTCTTCATCCGTGTGATTGATAACATTTTCTATTTAAAAGAAAAGCATTTTTTGTGAGCTAGGTTAATAACCACTTATTAATATCACTTTGAAAACACTTGTTCTAAAAATGTATGACTCAGTGAAGTTCAACAGGCTGAATTTTGCTTGTGAGGTCTGGATGGACTGTTACGACTTTCAGTCTGGACATGTTACAGTGGCCCTCACTACAAAGCTGGGTCCATGGAGCACATTCCTTAAAATACCATACAAACTATCATGTTAGGTCAACATTGGTCTCAGGGACAGAAGACCCAGAAATAGAGTCCTGGCTCTTTCATTTTCTAGTGGTTCGGTGCTGGGCAAGTGACTCAATTTCTGCTAAACACAGATTAGTAGCAATGTCCTCTCAACACAGGTGGGAAGCTCACAACAAAAGGAGGTGGGGCAGCCCCACCCACCTGAATGTAAACTTATGAACACCAGCATCTTACAAAGGCCACTCTCTGCTCCAGCTAGCACTGCTGCCTGTGAGTTTCCTTCATCCATGCAGTCCCTAGTGCAATATGAAGACCGGATAATCTGGAACAGTGTCACACAAGGCCACCCCCAACTCCATTTTATTCCCTAGATGTAGCCTCAGAGTTACGAACTGTACAGCTTCCCTCCTACACCTACAGGTAGGCTGAACATGACATTTCTACTTTTTAAACATTTATTTATATTTTTAAATTATGTGTCTTTTGAGGGGTATGGGTGGATGTGAGTGCAGGGGCTGTCAAAACAAGAGGCATCCTGGAGTTATGGATGGGTGTGAGCCACCTAATGTGGATACTAGAAATTGAACTCAGGTCCTCTGCAAGAGCAGCATCAGGTCTTAGGATGTGAACCATCTCTTCAGCCCCCAATATTTTCATATATAAACAGAAAGACAACTAAGTCTCACAAAAGGAATACTCTTGGATCATGCGCCCCATAATCAACAAACAATACTGGGACACCTAACTTTAAAATAAAAGTAACAGATTTTGTACTCTTTATTATACTAAAGAATATTTCACATGCGTCAAAGACCGTAAAGAAGGAAATCATGTAAGCTCTAGCAGAAGGATGGGTGCTTTTTTTATAGCCTCAGAGCGGAGGATCTTTTCTAAGCAGTATGTAAAACTCCAAAGTCACAAAGAACAAAAATTCACGATTAAAAATCTGCAGAGGTCACACAAGAGAACACACTGTGGGAAACCATATGCACAAAACAATAGAGGCCAGCCTCCTTCACTTTGGAGTTCATATGACGTAATATACTATAGATAGTTCAGACAAAAGGAAACTCGGAGGGCTTATAACCTAAACATATCAACGAGATTACTGTGAGGCACCATTTTAAACCACAGATTAGGAAGAACTTAAGTCTCATCGTGTCTACTGGGGACACTGCAACTCTACCGCTAACATGAGGCCAGTCAACTGGTTAACACCTAAAAACAAGAAGCCAGAGGCCCAGGCGTAGCTCTGTGCATTGGCCTAGCATAGCTGAAGAGCTGATTAGACCCTCCCTCACATGACAAAAGTCATCTGGTTTGTGACCTGGATATCTACTGGTGAAAATTTACTCAATGCATATATTTATAAAGAATGCTAAGATGGTCAGCAAACATTTGTAATCAATGAGATGCATAGTTTAAAAAAAAAACAAATAGAAATCATAGTATATAGTATGTGTTACAGTGAAAAAGTGTAAACTAGCTGGGTTGTAGGGATATCCACTTGTCATCCCAGCATTCAGAAGGTTGAGACAGGAGGACTGTGGGTTTGAGGCCAACTTGGACAATACAGTGAGACAGACAACATGTGCACATAGTTACAGAAAACTGTTTGTATGGGTGCTGTATCTGTGTCTATGTATGCATACTGCATGTGTACCTGGTACCCTTGGAGGCTAGAAAGAGGGCATCAGATCTCCTGGATATGGAGTTAGACAGTCTTAAGCTGTCGTGTGGGTGCTGGGAACTAGACCTGGGTCCTTTGCAAGAATAGACAGTGTTCGTAATCTCAGAGCCATCCAAAAGCCTCAAATTTTATACGTAATATTCTTTAAAAATTTCCTTTTGTGCTACCCAGTGGGTTATGTGTTCAGTGAGACTGTACAACGTCTCTTGTCTTTATAGTTTCCTATACAAAAATAAAACAAATAATAATAATTCTAATAAATTCAAATGCATATTCAAAACATAATACTTAAAACTAGGGTATTACCTTGTTCAATACGAGTAGCCAGGTAGAGCATCTCTCCCTGAGCTGCCAACTGGTGAACAGACAGAGCTGAAACAACACGATTAAATTCTTCAAGTGCCTCTTACAGGTCACACAACTATCGTCCCATGGTGAAGCCAGTCTCCTTTCCAAAACAAGCCCAGTCTTCTCATCTAAGCCTAATGAAGGATCTTAATAGAACAGGTCGTGATTTCTGAGAACTGACGTGTAAGATAATATGACTCCTGATTCCTAAAGAGTGACTTAGGTACTTAATTTTTAAAATGCTACCTCTGATTCCAAACTTGTGAAGGAGGTCCGAAACAACACTGCAACCTTCCTTTGGCTTTCTTAGTGACTCCACTGAAGGTCTAGTCTGTTTTTCCTGAGAGGGTCTCACCATGGTGCCCAGCCTGAAGTTGAACGTGTAGGTTCGAACAATCGCCTCTTCTCCACTTTCTGGGTAGCTGAAGCTGCAGGGTATACCACCATTCCCGGCCTTCTAAACTCTAAACACATGCATTTTTAAAAATTTGTGCCAAGTGGTTATTTTGTCTGCAGTGCCCATAGAGGCCAAAAAAGGGGTGGTGGTGTTGACAGCCACCGTGTAAGTGCTGAGAATCCAACCCTTGTCTTCCAGAAGAGTGCTCTTAACCACTGAGCTAGCTCTCCAGTCCCCTAAATGTTTCTATTTTGAGGCTGTTTGGGTTTTCATAACATTAGGAATGAGTTCATAAATAGGAAACTAGCCTTGCCAGATTTTTTTTTTTTTTTGAGGGGGTAAGCTTAATTTTAAAGACAGCCTCATTGTGTAGCCTGGACAGGCTCAAGTCCTTATCACCGTGCCTCAGTGCCCAGAGCTCTGGGGGTATAGGTGTGAGTGCCTTGGCTGGTGAGAGTACAGTTAAGAGCAGAAGGTCAGCTGAGGCTAGTTAGCGAGTTAAGGAGGCCTGGTCAACTAAGCATTTTGATTAACATGGGTGGGTGGGGGAACAGTCTCCAGCTTTGTGGGTTTTTAGCAGAGAAGTTCTATGGTTGGAACACTATAAAACAATCCCTGTGAGCTGCACCATTAACTAATCCCGCCTTCAGTGCTGACCGGGCTCTAACACTTCAGTACTATGTGGAGGCACACACATTTAAGTAAACTAGAAATGGCCTGTAGGTAGAATTAGAATGCTCCCTGCTCCATTGTTACTACATGCAATCTGAAATCTGGAGGGATTTAAGATCTCTCGAGACTGAAATTTCAGCAGGCTTTCGAACACAGAGACACTTACACTATAGTTTCAAATGCAGTTACTGTCATCTAACTGTTGGCTGCTTAGCTCTCATTCAAATACTCATGCTTCACTGAACATTTGCTAGCTTAGGCAGAGAAACGTTATAGCCTATATAATGACTTTACAGGCAAAGGTTTCTAGAGGGTGGTTTCATGTTATGTTATACGCTAATGAAATGCTTCAGTAGGAATTATTTATCTTTTATTACAAAATCATTTCTTGATCAGTGAACTAATACGTAAGTCTATATTTACAATTACGTTCCCATATAAGTAAAACATTAAACTATAAGAACACAAAAGCACTGATACCTTAATTTGTAAAAAAGAAAACATTCAAGTAACTCACCTCTTTTTGGTAAAACTATAAAGGTTTTAATAATTTATACACACACACACACACACACACACATATATTTTGGTTTTTCGAGACAGGGTTTCTCTGTGAAGCCCTTAATGTCCTGGAACTCACTCTGTAGACCAGGCTGGCCTGGAACTCAGAAATCCGCCTGTCTCTGCCTCCCGAGTGCTGGGATTAAAGGCATGCACCACCACTGCCCGGCTTAATAATATTTTAAACTGTATTTGCTCTCGTAGAGATAGAACAAGAGACTTTCAAACAGAAAAGCACACGAAAAAGTTTCAGCTTATTAAAATGAGTAATGTATCACTTAAACTTTCAGAGCTGGACTATTTATTTAGTGAAACTAATATTTCAAACACACACTCCAAGTCTGTAACAGCGTTCGCTATTTACACTAGCATTTCCATACATTCTAAGTGCGTACTTACAATTTGCTAACAGAGGTGTGGTGGAGACCTCGTTTCCCCTGTGCTTGTTGGTTAAAGTAGTTGACTGTTTTATGGGTGAGAAGTGCTTTGTTGTAGAGGGTGTGTAGACGTGCCTTACTTGAATTCCAGGAGAAGGAGATGTATGGATATTGCACTCAGCTAAATAAAACAAATTAAAATAGTATCTTAATGACAGAGCAGTATAATAAATGTGTTAATGTTCACATGAAAAGATGTCTGAGGTTTATTTATCAGGTGATATTAATTTAATTATATTAGTCTATACTACTACAGAGTAAGTACTACAAATAAAATTATTAATCTGGATCTGCTATTACTTTTAATATTTAATAGATCATTACAAAGTAACTATAGCATGCTGACAGATCATTGAATTATAGTATTAGAAGCTGATGTAAATTAGTCACGAAACAGGAAATATTAGGCTAATTTTTAAAAAGAAAAGAAATATTTTTCTATCATTTAAAGAGATACAACCAAGAAAAACCCAATTAGGGAAACTGTAAATGAAGATCAGATGAGGATTTTATTTATTTATTTAGACAGGGTTTCATATGTATCCCTGGATGTCCTGGAACTCACTATGCAGATCAGGCTAGCCTTGAACTCACCTGCCTCTGCCTCCCAAGTGCTGGGACTAACTAAAGGCATGCGCCACTACACCCAGCTTAGACATGGAATATTCTTAAAAAAAAAAACCAAGAGAAATGTAATGTGGGTTTCTGTGGGATTCTAGAGAATCCTTTTAAAAGATGACTTCAAGCTTTTCCTCAACTCTGAATCCCATGATTCAAAGAAGACAGAATGGAACCAGCCAAACGAAAGCAAATGGAGGGGTTGTACCCTAACTTTCAACCTTTAAATAAGACAGACGCCACCTCCAAGTCAGAGTTAACTTGATCTTGAATGTTTTTACTGTCCTCTTCATTTAAGGACTTCACAAATCGAGAACACACGTTCATATCAAATCGGTTTGGCAATATGAATTTCATTCCCATGGCGACACCCTGAGCTGATCCTTCATCTGAGTTTGGGTCCAGTTGGTGCTCTACTTTGATGTCTGGCATCCCAGAAAGACTATAGCTGCTGGGACACTCTTCCACGGTCAGCTGGGCCCCAATGTCCAGATTTGCAGATGTAGCCATGGTTTTAATAATTATAACATTTCTTCATGATTTCTTCTTGTTTTTTTCCACCAAGGGTGTTATCCAGTATTTTCCTGGAACTGGGATATTAAAATATCTAAAAGGAAAAAATTAGAAAATTTAAGGTAGTATATTAACATATAAAAATGTACATACACAATCATTTTAACTACACACCCAAACCGTGCTCCTGTAAGCCTCCTTACATAATGGAAAGCACAAGATATTCAGAGGTAGAGAACGTGCCTATGAACCAAGGCTTTGGCCTTTACTAGCTGTGTGATGAGTACTGAGAAAGCCCCACTTGTAAAAAGAGATGCTGCTGTCCGTGCACCGGGTCTTGGGAAAGAACACAGGGACTACAGCATACCTCCAACACTGTCCAAAGACATTTCAGTTACTTTCTCCCCTTCTCTAGCTCACCAGTGCCAAATGTTTAAAGATCAGGCTTCCAAAGAACATACACTTGTGTTAAGACAGTAAGGCATTATTTGAGATTCATTTTTTAAAATGCCATTTCTGTAAGTGTTCCCAATTTGAATTGAGATATAACCAACTTGTAGCAGGGTTGACTAGCACTGTTTTCTATAAGACCCATGATTCAGATTACAGACTTTATTTTAAAAATTAGTTATCACACTTATTTAATTTGTTTGCATGTATGTAAAAGAGGACAAATTTCAGGAACTGGCTTTCCCATCTAATGTTAGTCTCAGGAACTGAACTCAAGTCATCAGGCTTGGCAGCAAGTGACTTTACCCACTGAGCCACCTCCCTGGCCCTACAAAATTTATTTTTTAAGAATTAAAAGTGTATCTATCAGCTTTTGTTCAGAGTAAGCATAAGCAACTTGATGTAAGTTTTAATGAGAAATATGTAGATTATGGATTGGTATCACAGGATATGTGATAATCCCAAATACACAGTCACTTGAAACAGGAAGAACTGAAGATCCAATTAATTTTTATCATTTGACAGCATATTGCTCCTTGGACATTTTGAACAAGACTACCTGGAATTAAGAGAGAAACCAACTGACACCATATGACAACTGTTCAGCATTTTAAAACCATTTCAAAAGACGGATCCTGCTGAGTGTGGTAGAGCATTAGAGAGCAGGAGAAATAGTTTTCCCCAGAAAGCTCACGGACTGGTTACACAATACTAAGAAACAATGCCCTGAAAATATACACATAAGTAACACTCATTATACAAGCCAGGTGTGGTGGCACACACCTTTAATCTCTGCACTTGGGAGGCAGAGGCAAGTGTATCTCTGTGAGATTGAGGTCAGCCTGGTCTACACAGTAAGTTCTAGGACAGTTAGAGTTACTTAATAGAGAGACCTTATCTCAAAAACTTCCTTAAAAAAAAAAAAAATCCTTCTCATGATCTTCTGAGTAGAATGAGTGGGTAATATTCATCTCAGTGGAAAAAGAAAGCTCCTGAATCATGAGAAACATACGTTGCTCTATCAACCCCATCACTGAGGTCAGGAAATAAGCAGCAATACAAGAATACAAACTTCCAGTCAGGAGTGGTGGCGCAAGCCTTTAATCCCAGCACTTGGGAGACAGAGGCAGGCGGATTCTGAGTTCGAGGCCAGCCTGGTCTACAGAGTTAGTTCCAGGACAGCCAGGACTACACAGAGAAACCCTGTCTCGAAAAACCAAAAAAAAAAAAAAAAAAAAAAAAAAAAAAAAAAAAAAAAACCAAACCAAACCAAACCCAGGGGGAGAGATGAAGACACTATAGTCACACAAAGTATCGAATAAGAAAGTTGTTACATTCTGTCAGAATGCAACAGGAACAGAAAGTTTGTTCAGTGCTCTTTGGGAACTGTTTCTAAGGAAAGAACAATTCCTTCTAGGAACCAGTGGGTGGAGCGCAACTCCACCCCACAACCCCCCACCCCAACTCCCCCAGGGGATGAGTGTCTCTTTTAACACCGCTATTCTCTAGAAAACTTCCTTTCAAGTTCCCACTAAAGGGGAAAAAAATGCCAGCTGGAGAACTTTTTTCTTTTGAGACAAGGTCTCACTTTGTAGCTTCTCCTCTGCCTCCAGAGTGCTGGGATTAAAGGTGTGTACCACCTCCCTCACCTGGTTTAAGATCACTCTTACAGACCACTGCACACAAAACCGACTTAGTGCCCCATAGGTATTTATTTTCTGATTTTTTTGTTTGTTTGTTTGTTTTTCGAGACAGGGTTTCTCTGTAAAGCCCTGGCTGTCCTGGAACTCACTCTGTAGACCAGGCTGGCCTTGAACTCAGAAATCCGCCTGCCTCTGCCTCCTGAGTGCTGGGATTAAAGGCGTGCCCACCACTGCCCGGCATTATTTTCTGATCTTAATTTAAACAAATTTTTATATTTTCTTCCTTAAATTTCTAATTGGGTCTGGTAATTTATTCTCAACATCAACTAATTAGATGTGCTAGACACGCAAATCATGACTTTCTCAAGACTCAATCATTTCTAAAATGGGGTTAAAATAGTCACCTCTAATATTCTTTGCGGGTCCCTATAGAACAATAGGTTTCAATAGACGTTATTATCGGTCATTGACGGGAGAACAGGAAATGAAGAGAGAACGGTTATCGAGACTCGACTACAGAGAGAAGCAAAGACCGTTGATACGCCAAGACTTGAAGCACAGGGGAGGGAAAAACGAAAAGGCAGAGATGATGAGAAAGAGTTAAGAGAGAAAAAGGGTGGGTAGGCTCGCCAGCCAGACTCCCAGGAAGGGAGAATATAATGCATGCAGTGGGCACAGTCCCCAGAGGAAGCTAATCGCTGAGGCTCCTGGTTTTTCCTAACCCTTGAAATTGTCCTACGAGGAGAAAAAGGTGCTATAAAAAACGAAAGGTGTCTCACAGGCGACAGGTGTCCGGGCGGGCGTTCCCGCTCTATGGCCGCGGGGTGACACCCGCTCCCGCTCCCGCACGGTGAGCGGATCCGGGGACAGAGGCCGGTCCGGAGGGTGGTACAACTACCCAGAGCGCAGCGGGAAAGCGGCTCGGGCCTGGCCTAGCTGCGGATCGGTCCGGAGCCCGGCCTGCTTAGGGCCCAGACGTCACTTCCTATTTTTTATCTCCTCTGGAAAAAGCCCAGGGCGTTCAGTGAAGGGGAGACGACTTCTAGTGATCGCTTCTTGTTTCCTAGCACTCCGCAGCCCATCCTCTCGGAGACCTAAGGGTCGCCTCAGTTCCGGGTCACTAGAGATCGGCCGAAGGCCCCGCCCCACTCGCTCCGCCTACCAGGGCGCTTTCTTGTAGTTCTTTGGTCCGTACGGCTCTTGCGCGTGCGCCGTTGCGTCATCTTCCCGAGACGCGCTTCTGCGCCTCTGAGTTTCCGGTTCATGGAGTGTCCGCGTGATTTTGAGTGAGTGCTTCAGAGCGATCTGCTGTAGGGAGCTGGCGAAGTCTGGGGAGTCGTCCTGGGGATCCGGGTGCCTCGGCGGACCCTCGGTGCCCCGCGGAGGTAAGCGATGGCGGCTCCCGGTGGCGGCCCAGGCTCTGCTCAGGCCTCACTGTGATCTCTGACATGCTGGACGTTCTGCGCTGGGGCTTCCCAGGCTTCTCAGGAGATTGCTGAACTTACCTGCCTCGGCGATTTAGTTTTGACCCAGGCTTTGCTCCTCTGTAGTCGCTTTCATAGCCATCTCTGTCAGTCCCTGGAGCAATATGCTTTTCTCCAAGACCAAGGACAGAATTCTATTTTAGTGATTTGAGAATGGCCAGGTATATGTCTCCCTCCACACTACGCTCTACTCCTTTTGTGCCCATGGTGTCTGTCACGTTATGCTTAGAGACCCCGTTGAAATGACATTTCCAGGTAGAATTAAACATCCTCTTCCGTGTGCTCAGTACACTAATTACATGCTTTATTTGATCACACCTTGTGTTGTCGTAATGCCTGTTATTCAGTGAATTCCAGTCCTGACTTGGTCCAATGATTTTCCTTTCATTCATTTTCATAGCGTCTCGGTGTTTGCGCTATCTTCCCTTGCACGTCTCCGCCAATGCTGTTCTTCATTTGTGTAACTTAGCAAGCCACAGCTACTAATCACTTCTTTCCTCGAAAAGCTTTCATTTCTTGAAAAATTAGACTTAAGTATTCTTCCTGGGACAGATCTATTCTGGTGCCTGTTTTTGTGTGTCTAGTGAGCTAAGAATGGTTTTTGCAGATAAACATATTGTCTTATGTACAGTGATTTGGCTTGGAACTAAATGAAATAACCCTTGGCCTCTTAAGAATTATATTTTCTTTCAACAACAGCCAATGTTTTTGTGATTATTGGGGAACCCTAGTGTAAAAGCCGTGAAATTTTTTCTTGCTATGTCATTAACTATAGAATATCTTCTGTTTTGTCTGTTGGTTGGCCAAACCTAAAATATTTACCATCTGGCCCTTGATGGAAAGTGCTTGAGAACACCTGTTGGAAGGCAGAGAGGGATTTCCGAGGGACAGTGTAATTTCTTGTGGTGACCTTAAATAGGAGGAGTACATAGACAAAGGGCATTTCTGGAATGTTGAAGCAAAAATGAGTGTGAAGTGTTTAGTGAACTGTAAGCAGTCAGTAATAGCAAGAGGGGAAGTAAAGGCCCAGAGCAAAGGGAACCTTATATGCTAGGGAGCTAGGACTTTATTTTCTGGGTAGTGTCGGGTTTAGAGCAACACTAGTAACTCTTTGGAAGATGGATGAGGGAGTCTAGGAGACTTTCAAATGGTATAGCTTTTATTTCAGTAGTCAAAGAGACACAATTTGGTGTGATTGAACTAGGGTTAAGTGGACTTAAATTTTAGAAATATTTGACAGATTAAGAGATAGATGTCTTAGTGGATAAGAGGGATAAAATCCCCAGCACCCAGGTAAAAAGGAGAGCTTGGGTGAGTGTGCCTGTAATCCCAGTGCTAGGAGGCAGAGACCGGAGGATCCCCCAGGGTTGCTAGTCAGCCTGGCTAGCTAGACAGTATTGTCAGTTGGTGAGTTTCATGTTCAATGAGAGAACTTATCCAGTCTCAGAAAATAAGATGCAGCACCATAGAGAAAGACTCTCTGGCTCCTACATTCGAACACACACTTGTACACACAGGAATATTTGAGAGATGAAATCTTGATAGTTCTTTGAGTCTTAGAGATGAGGAGGAAAGCTGAGCAGATTCCTAGTAGACACAAGTATTTGAAGGTGTAGGTCGTGTCTGTTTATTTGCTCTTGTATTCTCCAGTGCTTTGAATACTGTATTGTACATTGTAGGTGGAAGTGAATAGTAAGTCACACTGATTACTTTGGTGCTGGTGTCGTCTTTGCAGGCTTTTCAGAATAGATGGAGAGTGCCCCTGGAATCGTCCATCTGGTAGTTCTGACTCTTCAGCTCTCATGTTAAGAACTTAGATTTTTTTCCTTTCCTTATTCTGTCACTTTAAGTTTCCTCTATTTCAGTTTTCTTTCCTTCAGTTTGAACCTTTCACGTTTAATTTTATGTCTTGTGCCAGCACATTGTCTCTGATTTCATCTTAAGCTTCTACACTAAAACATTAACTTTGTTTTCCTTTCTTCTTGGCATCTTTTTAGGAAGTCAAGTCCGTAGAGACACCGCTGTGTTTCTAGTTCTGTATTATTTCCTTTGACAAGAAAGTGAATGTTATAGCTCTGCATGCTTTTCTGGTTCATCTACTGGCAGGTTGAGTCATATTTATTCTCAAGCATTGCAGCCTGGTCTGGGAGGTTTAAGGATATACGTTTACAGCCTGTATCTATAGATGGTGCAGTATGGTACCCCAGATCTCTATGCTTCAAGTGTCTCTTCCATGATTTCAAAATGGCTTATTGGTCATTAGTTTATGAAGTTCCACACAGCCTTTTGAAAGAAAGAGGAGCAAAAATCATACTTGCATAGAAAAGTTTATAAATAAAATGTGCTTTAAAACTTGTTCTTTTTTCAGGCCTAAGGCAGAGTCACTGCAGTTATTCTGAAATTCGTCCCAGACTACTGACCATTGGACAACAGGGCACTTAAATGAAACCATGGCTGGTTATAAACCTGTAGCAATTCAAACATATCCTGTACTCGGTGAAAAAATCACCCAAGACACTCTGTACTGGAACAACTATAAGGTGAAGTGAGCGAGGGAAGGAGGGAGGGGCATTTGGATCATTCTCCATTTACGTCAGTGTCTCCAGCTCCTGCTGGCAGAACTGCTAACTAAAGCGAATTGTGGGTGGATAATTTGTTATCTAATTTTTCTTAGAGTTTCATGTCAAAGTCCATACCACTTAATTATTTTGACCATGCAAATGTTTAGCACAAAACTTATGTGTAATGGCAAATGAAACTGTAAAACTTGAATCTTGTATGCAAGGGGATTTTCTTGCCTTTTCTCACTCTGGAATTAGCTTCTCTGTACTGTCTAATAATGCTTACAATGACATGACATATATTTTTATATATATATATATATAAAACCTAGAAAATAGAAAAAATTTGAGATTAGGAAGTTTGTGGAAAATGATATTTAATCAGACCATAAAACTATAAGAAGAAGCTGAGCTTTACTTACCAATTAAAGCAGATGTAGCTCAGTTGGTAGAATGCTTTTCTGGTACACATGGGGCCCTGAGTTCAGTCTCCGGCCTTGCACAAACCTATCTGGTGGTGTATGCCTGTAATCCCCACACTTGGGAGGTGGGGCAGGATGCTAAGTTCATGGTCATCCTTAGTTACTCCGGGACTTTGAGGGCACTCTCAACGACAGGAAATTAAGACACTTGATGGGTTCAGTTTGCAGCACCCACTTTGGGCAGCTTACAATTGCCTTTAACCCAGTTCTGGAGGATCCTGTACCTCTTTTTGGCCTCAGCAGGCATTTCATAACCTGTGCACGTTTAGACAAGCAGATACACACATAAGATTTTAACAAAGAGCATAACAGAAAACCAAACAAGATAACGGTTTAGATGCTGTTTTGTTCTGTTACAGTGGCAGAAATGACAGTAACTGTCAACATTTTTTAAAAAGCATATCTCTTTTGGCTTTGTACTCATAACTTGAAACAAAACATACTTTCAAGAATTTGCTAAGACATACAGATGTGTTTATTGAAGTATTCAATGTAATATTGGAATTCTTGCACATATGTCCATTAGATGTGAATTGGCGTGGTTAAGTTTTGATGTATCTTTATAAAAAGGACGGCAAATGTATTGCAGATACGCAGTGGTAAAGTGCGTTAGTTGCTTTGGTAAAGTGGGTTAGTTGAAATGATGAAGACCTGTTCACATGGTCTGGTCATCTTATCAACGTAGAACCAGAGTTGAATGATGTTGCTATAGCTTAGCTCTTTTTCTTGTTAGGGTTCAGAGTACAGTCAGCGGCTGAAGAATCATTGGCTTTCCAACTGCGCTTCTTCTCTGTGTCGTCAACAGGGGTAGTGTAGGGGATGAGCTTCAGACTGTTTTTGCTTCACTCTTTTTCTTTTCTTCTTTCCCGCATATTTCTATGTAATTACCTAATTACAGCGTACTATTTCTAAGGACTAAAGGAACTGCTCTGTAGGAAATGGCCTAATGCTTAAGTATGGCTTGCCTTTTTAACTCTGCCAATGCTCTTTTTCTTTTTCTAAGACTCCTGTTCAGATTAAGGAATTTGGTGCAGTGTCCAAAGTAGACTTCTCTCCTCAGCCCCCATACAGCTATGCGGTCACGGCTTCTTCAAGGGTAAGTACAAAGGTTAGCGTCTTTGGTCTAGTTACAGAATTTTCTGCTGAGCCATCTAGTGAAATACTGGTTCTTATCTTACAGATCCACATTTATGGCCGGTACTCACAAGAACCTGTAAAAACCTTTTCCCGGTTTAAGGACACAGCATACTGTGCGACTTTTCGACAGGATGGTCAGTTGCTTGTCGCTGGCAGTGAAGATGGTGTAGTTCAACTTTTTGATATAAGTGGGAGGGCTCCCCTCAGGCAGTTTGAAGGCCACACAAAGTAAGAGCCAGTGTGATGTGTTTTGTTTTAATTTGTTGTTTTTCTGTTGCGAGCTCTGTTGCATGCTTTTTATAAACATGTAGTTGTGTGAGGATTCTTTGTATATGTACTTTTTATTTTTTGTTCTCAAAGAACTTAACCCAAGTTCTACCATCCAGTTCATAGAACTTGTGACTCCTGAAAAATTGTGTGTTTTGATTTGTGGTATTTTCCCCTGGATAAATTCAGTGTTCTGACTTTAGTTTCAGGGTTACTAAAGTCATTGCTGAAACCGCTACTGATTTAAAATCTCAGAGTGGGGTTTTCTTGTTTTTGCTTCATATTTTTATTGCAGATGGTCAGAATATTTGTACCCATCATTGAAACACCCAAAACAGAAACTCTTTTAATGAGATTCTACTCTCTGGCAAGTCTTTTGAAAGAACTCTTTGTTAATGTTTTTTAAAAAGTATCTTTGCAGAGCTGGAGAGATGGCTCAGTGGTTAAGTGCAAAAGGTGCAGTTCCCAGCTCACACACGATGTTCACAACCGTCTGTAAGCCCAGGCATGAGGGCACCAGGCATGCACATAGTACACAGATGCACATGCACATGAAATAAGTAAATAAAAACTTAGAAAATTACCTTTGTTATAGCATTTAGAACTTAATTTCATTAATTACTAGCATTCTAGAAAATATAATGTAAGGCTGTTATTTAATATTCTTGCTAACTTAATAGTAACATAGTATTACATTTCAGAGTTTGCCTTAAGGACAAACACCTATTTTAAAGGTTTTTCCATTTCTCTTACTTTTTCTTCCATAGACACTTTTTGTTTTCTGAAGTTGAATATTTATTTACTTCTTGTATGTGTGTAGTTGGGTGCATATGTGCCGTTGCATGCATGTGGCGGTCAGAGGACAACAGTCAAGAGTTGGTTCTCTCCATTTACCATGGAAGTCCCAGAAATGAAACTCACTTTACCCAGTGAGTCATCGTCTCACTGACCTGAAGCTCAGAGGTCTTTTTTTAAATCTATGAAGGAACGTTTTATGTTAGAAGACTTGAACAGTAGTTCCCCTTGGTTTGTAATCTGTTGACTTTTGATCTCTCAGAGCAGTTCATACAGTAGATTTTACAGCTGACAAATATCATGTGGTCTCTGGAGCTGATGACTATACTGTTAAATTGTGGGATATTCCAAACTCCAAAGAAATTCTGACATTCAAAGAACATTCTGATTACGTGAGGTGTGGCTGTGCCAGCAAACTGAACCCAGACCTTTTTGTAACAGGTTGGTGATCTATTTCTATTTCATTGCTGTAGATTATCTTGGGGTGGAGGGGTTTAAATGCTTGTTAATAGAGCTAGGGGTGTACATTAGTGGTAGTGCACTAGCCTAGAATGGATGTATTCTTAGCCTCATAAATAATAAAATAATGAGGTTTTGAATAAAGTCTGCTATTTTTTATTTTCTTTTTGTTCTCTTGAGAGTGGGTTGTGTTGTCCTCTAAACGTGTTTGGGAATATCTTCAGGGTGTCTTGAAAGTGTCGTAGCTGTCAGGTTGCAGTGGGCTCATGGTACCCTGGTTATCAGAGCCAGCTGTAGCACCCACAGCTCTGTGAGCTGTGTAGTGGGCACAGGTCAGTTTGTGTAGGTGTCTGTCTAGATTCTCAGGTGGTGTCATAGTGATAAGAGTCTGAGCCGCTTCGATCTGTGTAATAAGTATTCTATATTATACGGTGCTGCAGAAACAGTAGTAGCAGAAGGTGTGGAAGTACTAACTTTATGAATCGTGTGTGTTTTGGTTTTTTTTTTTTTCAAAAAAATCTCATGCAGTGTTTTTCTCCTTTTAATCTTAATGTGTGGATAGACAAACTTTTTATTGTTTTAATGAACAAAATTTACATCATACAAACATTGGCATTTCAGGATCATATGATCATACTGTGAAGATGTTTGATGCCCGGACAAATAAAAATGTTCTCTGTGTGGAGCATGGGCAGCCTGTGGAGAGTGTCCTCCTCTTCCCATCTGGAGGTCTTCTGGTGTCTGCAGGTATTGCTTTTCAAAATAGCTTTCACCACTCTTGTTGGTCTCAAATAGACAGATTTTTCTCTATCAGTTGCCATTTGTAAGTTATTGGTGTTCACCTGAGTTACATTGAAAGGTTTTGCTCCATTGGTAGGTGGGTCAGGCCAGTAGTTGTCACTTACTGTATATGACTCGCACTGACACTGCTGTTGTTCACATGTCATCTCTAACTCCTTAGACAGCTGTCCCAGGTGGTTAGCATTGTTTACAGTTAAATGAGTAGATGTAACCTCAACTAGTCTGTCCAGGGCAACACTGTGAGGGGCAGGCCTGAAGTCCTGGAATGTGGGAACTTGATAGATGGGATGTGGCCCATCTGACCCCAGAGGTCTACTTCTGTTATTCCAGCTAGGAAAGCTGTAATCTTGGCAGCCTTTCCCCAGGTGTGGAATCATGCTGGTCTCCTCTCCTGCCTCTTGACAAGTTCCTGTCCAGTAAACAGCATGTGTGCTGGAGAGGGTAAGACAGAGAATTAAATAGGCCTCCCTACGCTTCCGTCAAACTGGAGTTGAGGGGTTTGGCTGAGTTTACTAAGATGAATTTTCATTTGACAGTAAAGCAAAACTGTTGGTATCAGAAGGATGTATTCACCTGGCACTATATAGCTTTACATTTTTTCTCTTTCAAAAACAATCTTTTATTCATTTTCTGGTACCTACCTGTTTAACTTAATTTTTTTTTTTTTATGTCATTGTCAGACATAATTCTTTTTCTTGTTTTAAGAAGTGGAAATGAAACCAAGTTGAATGGGGCAGATGGAGATCTGTATCTTGCAGGCTCAGTGTTTCATTAAGTGAATTTGTTAAACTCTTCTTTAAAAAAATATTTTGTTTCCTATTTGTTTTGCTGTGCCTAAAATAAACAGTAACTTAGTCATGGTAACCTTTCTATGCGTTCTGTGAGTCACCTTCCTAAGTACCACAGGCAGTGCTGGCTGCTGCTTAGTCCCCCACCCCTAGGGAACTCCAGAGAAGAGTGCTTCTTAGATCCTCCTTGTTCTGAGCATCCAGGCAGAATATCAAGCTGCTGGTTATTTCTCTCACAGGAGGCCGTTATGTTAAAGTCTGGGACATGTTGAAAGGAGGACAGCTGCTTGTGTCTTTGAAAAATCATCACAAGACTGTGACATGTTTGTGTCTGAGCAGCTCTGGACAGAGGTTACTCTCCGGCTCACTGGATAGGTAGCATTTTGGTTTTCTTGTTCATCATTGTTAGTATTTATTGCTTGAGAAATTGAGTTATTTTAGCAATATTTGTGATAAAAGATGTAAGAGTGGTTTTCATAGAGGATAAAAGCCTATTGCTTTGAAAATAGTTTGACCTTCTGTATTTATGTACAGCCACTTTTTCCCCAGAAATAATTGTGTCTCTTACTTTAGCTTATGTACTTGAACACCACTGGTCTTGTGAAATAGTCTGTTTTCCTATAGTTTCTTTTAAAGTCATTTTATATATGCACATATGTTTTGAAATTTTTATTCTGAAGATATATTTCATTCTAGGTTACATTCTTTAAAATTTAAAACCTCAGCCAGGAATATTTGCCCACACAGTTAATCCCAGCACTTGGGAGACAGAGACAGGTGGAATGCTGTAAGTTCAAGGCCAGCTTGGTCTATGTAGTGAGTTCCAGGACAGCCAGGGCTACAGAAAGACCTTGTGTCAAAAACTAAAACTATTAACAGCTCATATGAATATTTCTTGCATTAAGTGGTGCAAGCACTATGGCTGTTTAGGGCACAGAGGCCATGGCTCGGGCTAGAGTGCGTGTCTGCGTGCTCAAGGCCCTGGGCACCATCCCTAGCATCCAGATAGCCAAGTTAAGGACTCTACTTTTGATGTTCTAAAACTATGTCATCAAATAAGCCATGGTACAGGCTGCATGAGTAATTTTAAATGCTTTAGTAGCCACATTAAAAGAGGTTAAAAACCTAAAAATTGCTTTTAGTAATATATTTCATGTACTCTGTTATCTAACATAAAAGTAAAATTCATAATATGTGGATTGTTAGTTCAACATGTAAAATCAGACTAGTTAGGTATTAGAAGTGAGTAAATATTGTTTCTAAAATGTATGCTGTAATATAATATTTTATAAAAGTTTCTATAGTTTTTAAATGTACCCTGTTTTCTTTAGCTATACATCAAGAGTTCAGCAGCCACATCACATGTAGCTGGTGTCCACAGGGTTGTAGGACTTACTTTTTTTTGTTATTTTGTCTCCAGGCTGCCATTTCTTCCCTGCGTTTACAAAAAGACTCGCAATGCTATTGTCATGCAGGGCATGGAGGCCAGGGCTGCTGCTGTGCCTCAGTGGAGAGCTGTGCTGGGGACCCTGCTCTGGGGCTCACTGTGTCTGCTCCCTGATCCTTTGTTTTCACGCCCCTGTCTTATCTTCAGATGACATGGGGTCCTGTCTTTTAGTTTTATAAATGTGTAGTCAGTTTTTATTCAAACCAAAATAGTTTTTCAGGGAGCTTGGTGATGAAATACTTTGTAATTAATATCATCAGTGTTTTTTATGGACAGTATAAAATTAATATTCATATAGTTTGCTAAAAACAGAGTCTTTGTATTTTACATGCATTTCTGAGGTGACTTCTGAGCTTTTTTTCTCACAGGAAAGTTAAAGTCTACAGCACCACTTCCTACAAAGTCGTCCACAGCTTTGACTACACAGCTTCAATCCTGAGTCTGGCACTTTCTGTGAGTGATTTCAGCTCTTTTCAAGTTGTTACAAACCTTGCCTATGGAGTAAAAGTAAACTGGAATCTCTGGGGTCTTATCTTCGGATTTAATTAAGGCAGTTAGCTTGTCTGCGTCAAGGCAGGGCTGGGGGGGGGCATTTCTTGGTAACTGAGTGGTTTATATGTGGTGGTGCTGACTGCTGTAATGGTAGCACCTTGGCTGGGCTGGGAAGCTGTAGCTCTTTTTTGCACAAATGCAAGGGTGCTGTAGCACCTGAGAAGGGCTGGCTTCAGAAACGGTGGAGAGGGAGGAGCTGCAGAGTGAGCACTGTGTTCCCTGGAGTCCTCACTGTCAGGTTTCACCAGGAGGCACATCTGGGCAAGAGGATATTTGAGTATGTTACAAGGAAGTCTCAGCCCAGAGAGGAAAAGTGAGAAGATGCTGTGGGAGCCAGCTTACGAAAGTCGTGTCATTATAGGGTCCTTTTTGTATTCAGGGAATGTAGAAAATTACTTTGAAACTTGTCAGGCTGCCATTAGCTTCTTGTTAGCATGCTCAGCCAGCATCAGGGTTGTCATCACACACTTCACGGGCAGTGCTGTGGAGGATTAGACGGTCTCTCCATGAAGTGGTCCCCTGGAGGGACAAGTGAGGTTGCTATAGCAGTTTGGATAGATCGTTATCAGTTGCCTTGAGTGGGACTGTGGGTGATAGGTAAGTAGCAGGCATGATGCAAATGCTGTTTGAGTTAAAGGCAATATAAAATGTTGGTTAAAGTAGATTGATTTTTCTGATTACCATCAGCATCAAGATGAGACGATAGTTGTAGGAATGACCAATGGAATACTGAGCGTTAAACACCGGAAGTCGGAAGCAAAGAAGGAGTCTCTTCCGAGGAGAAGGAGGCCTGCATATCGAACCTTTATTAAAGGAAAAATTTACATGAAGCAACGGGTGATTATGTATTTTTTAAAATCATTTTTAAAATGTGACATTTCTTAGAAGGGTCAGTTCCACCTGATCCTGGAATTTACTGTATGATTCACCTAGTAGTACATTTACTTTGCTTCTTGCCCCATCCAAGTTGGTTCCAGATGGCTGGACATGATTGAAGAATAATGGGGAGCAGGGACTACTTACTTGATACCTTGAATCATGCAGTAATAAAGTGCTTTCTCATCTTCAAAATACTATCTGTCACCTGGTCTCTGATTTGGTCCTCTGAATGGCACAGAGCTGTAGTGTCTCCCTGGTGTTACGGAGGGCTGGGTTGTTGTGACCGTCCACTGACCCAGGAGTTCATTAGAGGGTGAAGGTTAGATCTTGGTCTCTCTGGCTTGTTTTCACTTCTCTTTATATGCAGTCATACCGCCTGCCTTATTCAAACGTTATTTGTCTGTCTGTCTGTCCGCCTGTCTACTTAGTTCTGTTAGTAACTTTGCTTAGAATAGAGCCACTTGGCTATGTATAAGCTAAAAATCATAAGTATAACTGTATTAACATGGCAAAGTGTATCACTTAGCTTATGAGCATAGGAACATTATTTGTGGTGCAGTGTAAAAGCATCCTGACTTTAAAATGTATCATTTTATTATAAAAACATTTGTTTTCAATGGAACTGTGTAGATGCTAACTTTCTTCCTTTATAAATTTTGCTCTTTCATTCAGGATGACATCCTGATCAATAGGCCAGTAAGGAAGCATCTAGAATGGTATGACAGGGATCTGAAAAGTTTTCGGATCTCAAAGGCCCTCGACAGAGTCCTTGAGGTGAGTGAGAGATATTTTTTCACTTAATTTTTAAATTGTGTGTTGCAGTTTGTATATTCTGTCTCAGTTTGCTTTCTGTTGCTGTGTAAAGACCATGACTAGAGCAACTTGGGGACCAAAGGGGTTTCAGCTTACAGCTTACATAGATTGTTTATATATTTTATTATTATATAGCTATACTTAATTATATATAATTTATACCTAATTGTCTATATTCTATATAAGTATATAATACTTATGTTATAAAAGTTGTAATTTATATATTATAGTTTATAATCCATCATGAAGTTGGAAGTCAGGGCAGGAACTGAGGTAGAAACCATGGAGGAACCGCTTACTGGCTTCCTCCCAGTGGCTCGCTCAGCTTGCTTTCTTGTGTAACCCAGAACCACCTCCCAGGGGCGGTACCACCTAAGTGGGCTGGGCCCCTACATCAAGGAAATGCCCCATAGACTTGTCCATAGGCTGGTATAACAGAGGTAGTTGTCAACTGAAGTTCCCTCTTTGCAAATGAACTCTGTTTATGATTTTAAAACAACAAATTATGCAAGATAGGAGTCTGTTACTGAACTGGGAGCTTACTCGGTAGCTGGACTGGCTGGCCAGTGGCCCCCAGGGCCCTCTTGTTACCTCCTAGCACTGGGATTATAAGTGAGTGCTGCTGTGCCTAACTGCTGAGGAGCATCTAGATAATCATTTACTAGCACTCGGGAGGCTGAGGAAGGCAAATCACAAGTTGAAGTCAAGCTGGACTACATAGTAAAATTCAAGGTCAACTAAGGCTGCAGTGTGAGACTCTGTCAGAAACAAGGGACAGGACATGTGGGGGATCCATTGCAGTGATGGGCTTGTGATTGACCATGACTGGACAGGACACGTGGGGGATCCATTGCAGTGATGGGCTTGTGATTGACCATGACTTGGGATTGTGAAGATGACCTTGATGTTTACTGCAGATAGTAATCTTTTTCTGTCTGTCCTTTTGGGTGTACTGACTGTGGACATTTTTCTAGCCTAACTGTGTGATAAAGACCCCTGAGGTTACAGTTTCCATCATAAAGGAATTGAATCGGAGAGGTGTCCTTGCCAATGCTCTTGCAGGTCGGGATGAGAAGGAGATTACCCGGGTCCTTAACTTTTTGATAAGGTATGTTTCACTTGGACTTGTGGCTTAGGTCCTCCATTACTGCCCAGTGAGAGACCTCTGTCTTTAGTTTGCTCTTCTGGTGGAACAGTTCATGTTTGTTTTAGGGAATTGTTTTTTCTTTTTTTGAGGCTTACAAGATTCATTAAAAAGAAGTTTTGCTTTGCAGGAATCTGTCTCAGCCAAGATTTGCTCCTGTTTTGATTAATGCTGCTGAAATTATCATCGGTAAGTGGCTGTAAACTGTAGACATTCCAGCGTGCATCTAAAGGTTGAGGAATTGGAACTGGAGAGCTCAGGGCTAGAGCATTCATCCAGCATGTCCAGGCCCGAGTTTGAGCTTCAGCATCTAAAAAAAAAAGACCTGAAACAGAAAACCCAGAGGTGTTGGTGCAATCACAATGTGGTAAAACGTTCAGGTAGCAAATTTGAGTTGAGCAGACGAGGATAATTACCCTTTAAGAAAGTTCCCCATACACATCTCTGACAATGGTGTCTGTTCTGCTTTCCTCACGTTCTCCATTGCTTATGTCGGAATGGATGTCTCTGCTGAGTTTATAGAGAGGCCGTTGCTTGAAGTCTGTGCCTACTACCCACAGGGTAGAAAGCAGTCTCCACTGAAAGCACGAACGGTATTTACATAAAACAAAAAACAGCTGAAAAAAACTATGCCCTCAGAAAGGACAGGAGGGTAAGGATGGAGGGCCTGCATAGGGCGAGCTGGGAATTTAAAATCAGTAAAGGTAAAAAGTGAATAAATAAGGGCAGTTAGTGAGAGGAAGGAAAAGGAGCAAGACATGAGAAAGTGCTTAGGATGAAAGCCCCGAGCCGGTGAGGAGGGACAGAGTGTGGTAGAGTTGGGGCCACCTTGTTTCCTGCTGACATGGGGTGGTCCTGCCAGTGCACCTTTGTATGCGGTATCTGTCCTCAGGCTGCATGGTGAGCCAGAGGACCCCCATGTTTACACCAGAGGTAACTCTACCAGTACCAGTGTGGGTGTGGGAAACACCAGGTCATGGTTGGACTTCTGCCGAGTCTCTGGGGCTCTGAGAGTGTAGAAGGCAGTCAGGCCAAATGGACTGTGCTGGGCATTTGCACTGCCGGAGCCATCCTGGGTGCTGCGGCCAGGAGGGTCTGCGCTGCAGCCCCTCACCACTGGATTCCCATGCAGTTGGTCTCTTACTTTCCCACTGGCAGTTCTCAGCTGCACTGAAAAGTAGAGGGAAGTGTCCCAAGTCCTGGTGGCTATTCTCTTACCCAATAGAATGCAAAGGCCTTTGGGGCTTGGAAATAAGATGCAGGAGCTTGGGCCTCCCCAACTGGAAGATATTAGTAACATAAGATGGTTCCTCACTAGGACAAGCGAGAACAAGCTAAGACATGCAGGGGCCAGTCTCTAGCCTCTGCTTGCTGGGTAAACCCCAGCTCTCTTTACTTCTGAAGTGCTGGGTTATGTAACTGTAACTCACTGAGGCCATCCTTTTCTCTGACTTAAAGCCACAAGGAAGAGAATCACTCTGTCTGCTTCTGAGGAGATAGGATAGGTAGGGTCCTTTGTTTCACTTACAAA
Source organism: Rhynchomys soricoides (assembly GCA_019843965.1). NCBI lineage: Eukaryota > Metazoa > Chordata > Mammalia > Rodentia > Muridae > Rhynchomys > Rhynchomys soricoides. Next base: position 15,735,565 of record JADRCH010000005.1, on the reverse strand, counting down.
TCTGTTCAGTGTTTGTGAATTGCGCTTGGTTCTGCCTGCTGTTTACTGTCTCACCCACCCTCCTCGGGCCTTTTCCTGTGGTGCATCTCTTCCTGCAGCCTGCACCTGATACTTTGTTTCAGGCTTGCCTCTATGTTTTGGAGACTTGTTCTCTCCTTGAACCTGAAGTTCACCGTTGAGCTCAGCAAGTGGTCTTGGGGCTCAGGGTATAGCTGTCTACCAGGTGTTCCGTTTATTTTTCTTCTCTCTTTTTATGGGTACTGGGAATCAAGTTCGTATACAACTGCTTACCCACAGCTATCTCCCCAGCCCCCAGTTATCTAATTTTTAACATGAAAATAAGATCCCCTGTCCTTTATTTTGTGTAATTATTTGCATTTAATCAGATGCATTGTTATACTCCCTGTAAATCACAAATTAATTATTAAACATACTGGTATTCAATGTCCTTTTTTTTTGTTTTGTTTTTTTGGTTTTTCGAGACAGGGTTTCTCTGTGTAGCCCTGGCTGTCCTGGAACTCACTCTGTAGACCAGGCTGGCCTCGAACTCAGAAATCCGCCTGCCTCTGCCTCCCAAGTGCTAGGATTAAAGGCGTGCGCCACCACTGCCCGGCTTGTATTCAGTGTCTTAATATACTTTTTCTAAATGTTGATTTCACTTACAGGAAATGTTTCTAGTTAATGTATTTTCTGTCACCCTTTAGATATATATTTACCTGTGATTGGCCAGTCATCAGTAGTTGATAAAAAGTTTATAGTACTTCAAGGACTTGTAGAAAAAGAAATTGATTACCAAAGAGAACTCCTAGAAACCTTAGGGATGATGGACATGCTGTTTGCTACCATGACACGGAGTGACAGCGCCCCTGTGTCTGAGCATGTGTCTGCTGAACTCCCAGAGGAGAAGATGAATTCCCAGAACTCTGAACTCCCAGAGAAGTCACCGAGGCAGCCCAGTGACACGGATAAGAACTCCTAACTGGGCATTGTTTGACTATATTAGTTACGGAGAAGAAAGCAGCTTCAATACATTCGAAAGGATAATTGAAGTTTTATGGAAGAGACTGGATTAATTAAAATTGGGACATAAGTACCTGTTTCAAGATGTGGTTTGCCATGTATTAATTTGACTTATTTTGTGTCATCTTCAGCTAGAAGATCTTTAGTTGTCTTGGTCACAGTGTCTATTGAAGGAGTTGATACTGACCTTAATGGAGCCAAAATCTCAGTTGCTGTGGCTCCTCGTGGCCCTCTGGAGAGGGTTCCAAGCAGATGGAGTCCTGCCAAGTGAACAGAACTTTGGTTTTTTTTGTTTGTTTTCTGCTTCTAGCCTGGGAAGTATCAACAAACAACAAAACATGCTTCTCAGTGCCCCAGAGACCTTTCCGTCCCTCTTGCTGGCATCTTTGAAGTGCCGAGTCATGTGCTTTCATCAGCTGCTTGTGAGACTGTCTTTCAAGTGGGGCAAGTCATGGAATATTGTCCCTGGAAGTGCATTGGGGTGTCATGAGTCTGTTTTGTTACCTACAGATTGTGCCTGCCACCAGTGTTTCCTTTAGCCTTGCCTGTCCAGAGAGATCTGACTGAACCGATTCCCCTCCTCAGCCGCTGCCTTCCTTCCGTCTTCACTGAGCTTCAGCTGTCCTCTCCTCTGCAGTAAAGGGCTTCAGCCTGCGTGTATGCTGTCATGTAGCTCACGTGTGTAACCCTCTTAACGATTTTCTTAGCTGTACTTAACACTTCTTTTTCTTTTTCTCTGTCCTTCGTTTGTGGGTCAGACTCAAACAACTGTTTGCTTTGAAAATTTATGTTTCTGAAAGTTCATTGTAAATTATATTTTTTATAAAGAGATTCTTTTCTTCTTGGCTTTCTGAGGTGTATCAATTCCTGATAGACAGTCGGTGGCTTTGAGCTGTCACTTCCCGCCTTCCTTCAGTGACCCCACTTAATAATGTATCCGGTGATGGCATCTTGAGCTGAAGAAATCCTTGGGGAAAGATTTGTAATGCTTCTGCCTCATAATCTCAGTTTTGTAAATTTAGGGTTTTTCTTTTTCCTTTTTTGCCCAAGACAGGGTTTCTCTGTGTAGCTTTGGCTGTCTTGGAAGTCACTGACCAGGCTGGCCTCGAACTCAACAGACCCACCTGCCTTTGCCTTCCAAGCACAGAAATTAAAGGTGTGCGCCACCACTGGACTAAGTTTAGGTTTTCTTAGAGTTCAACAATAGGGGTACAGTGTCTTTTAGCTGGAGCAGGTCTGCAGTGGGGTGGCTTGTGAGAGGCCTGGGGTTGCTTCTTTGAGTAGTTACAACATTAGTCAAAAATGAGAGGCTGTACTTTTAGTTGACGGTTTAGAGACGGTTGATTTATTTCAGTGAAGCCATTTAAATAAGTCTTGTTAGGTATGGAGAGTTTGCACTGGCAGTTGTGAGTCTGCTGGAAGCTGAAGCCACTGTCCCCTGCCCACCCTTTGCAGCGCTTCTTGGCCTTCAGATCATTTCATTCTCGTCACAGCTATCCAAGGGCTGAATCATTCTCTTAGAGCACTGAATTAAAGTCACTCAACTCCCCAAGCTGCTGCTCCTTACCATCCCTGCACTGGGCTACAGCTGCAGCTTCTGAAAAAAAAATAAAATAAATAAAAGGATCAGGGAGCATATCTCTGAGTCCTCAGTACAATTGTGTTCAGGAGTTGGGTTTTGTTTTTTAAAGACAGGGCCTCTCCAGGTAACCCTGGCTGTCCTGGAACTCACTATGTAGACCAGGCTGGCCTCGAACTCACAGCGATCCACATGCCTCCCAGCCTTCCAAGCGCTGGGAGTTAAAGGTGTGCACCACCACAGCTCAGGAGTTGTTTTTATAGTCATTGAAAGTATTTTAACATAATGACATGTTTCAATATGTAATGTTGGCCTTAAGAGTCAAATGCCTAATCAATTTTTAGACTTGTGATTTTTAGTTGGGAAGTATTTTATATTTTACTATTGATGCAAAAATAATGAATTGTTGCTGAGAACTTAGTCATTTATGTATTAATTTATTATGTTCATTCAGATTTCAACATGGAGAGGATTGCTTGTTTCCAGTCAAATTTCTTAAATGTCTCTGCTATTAAATTGCTGAAGCAACTGATGTCAAATGGGACCGTTAGAAACTTTGTTGATTGAACTTAAATGAGTTCTGCCAAATGTTAATTAAAGACTCCCTTGAACGTGATTATTATAATGAAGTAGTTTCTCAGTGGGATACTTCCAAGTTCAGGTTTTTTTTTAAAGTTTGAAAATGTCTAGCTTTAACAGGTGATCATGAATAGTTTTTATCTTTGAACAAAGCATGTCTGAGAAGCAGAAAAACATTCGCTGGCAGGTGGTGTTAAATTCATATCTATTCCTTTGGCCACAGTTGTCTGGGCCAGGGGTGGGTTACCTGACTCAGGCTGTCTACACATCTGAATCCTCAGCAAAACTGTTCAACTAGGGCAATGTTCTCAACTTGTAGGTAGTGATCCCTTTAGCAAAACCTTGTCTCCAAAAAACATTTACATTACAATTCATAACAGTAGCAAAATTGTAGTTCTGAAGTAGCAATGAACGTAATTTTATGGTCAGGGGTCACCACAACATGAGGAGCTGTGTTCAAGGCCGGAAGCATTAGGAAGGTTGAGGACCACTGCTCTAAGGAGCCTGGGAATGCTGTTGGCGTCTTCAGCAGAGAAAGCTGGTTTCCAGGATGCATCTTAATAAAAAATAAAGCCAATGATGGTCATGCCTCACCAAATAGAAAAATGGTCTTAGTTCCTGTGTGCTTCTCCATGAAGTTCTTATGGAACCCTCATTCATTTTACACACACACACATATACATTTTTACACACACGTGCACACACACACTCACACACACACACACACACACACATCTCTCAGGTGAATGTGAGTGGATTTTAAAACCAAATGACCAAAGACTTCCTGACCCAAGACATGCAAATCCGAAGGTTATCGAAATGAACCAAATAGTCATCAGGCTTTCCTCTTCCAGCTAGCATTATGGTTGAGGGAAAACTTTGGTGAAGCATATAGTGGGTCAGATAGTGGTAAATGATGTGGAGGACAGTCAGAGGTGGGGCAGACGGAAACGTTTTCAACTGTTGTCATAGCTTCCATTCTCAACTGGACACACCTAGGAAGAGAGAACCTCCTGAGGAATTGTCTCCATTGGGTTGGCCCCTGGGCATGTCTACAAGGCATTTTCTTATTAATTGATGTCAGAGGGCCCGGCCCACTGTGGGTGGTGCCATTACTGGGCAGGTGGGCCTAGGGTATATGTAAGAAAGGTAGCTCTGAGCCTGGGAGCAAGCCAGTAAGCTATGTCCACCTCTGCTTCAGTTCTTGGTTTCTCTTGATGATGCGCTGTAACCTATGAGCCAAATAAACCCTTTCCTTCCTATATTGGTTTTGGTCAATGTTTTATCACAGCAAGAGAGAGCAGACTAGGGCAGTTGGCATTGAAGGCTGCCAGGTGGTCCAAAATAATTAACGCATGGTGAGATTCATGCACAGTCATGGCTGATGGTAGGCTGCACTCTTAAGTAAATGAGGTCCGTTAAACTTTGGTTTACATACCAAAGAGATTGTGCTAGAAACATTAAAGGTGTTAGGGGATTTATATTATTATTATTATTATTGGTTTTTCGAGACAGTGACTTTGTATTTCTTTTTTTTCCTCCTCTTTTGTAGCCCTGGATTTCTCTGTGTAGCCCTGGTTGTCCTAGAACTCACTCTGTAGACCAAGCTGGCCTCGAACTCAGAAATCCGCCTGCCTCTGCCTCCCAAGTGCTGGGATTGAAGGCGTGCGCCACCACTGCCCGGCGGGATTTCTTTTTTTAAAGGAGATTGGCACATGCAATTGTGGAGGCTAAGTCTAGCACAGACTTGTCTAACAAGCCAGATAATAAGGACATTTGGTAGTGGGGCTCAGTCCAAGTCAAAAACATTTGGAAACAAGCTCAAAGTCAGCAACAAAATTCACAGTCTGAGGATGACAGGCCCTTTCTGATCCAAAGGCAAGAGAAGAGTGTCAGCTAGTGGGGTAGGGACTCTTGTCTCTGTCCTGTTCGTTCGCGGCCTTGGACCAATTGGATGACACCTGTCCCCACTGCTGAGTTCTTACATGGATTTACATTCTAGTTTCTTCTGGAACTGACCTGCTGGATGCATTTAGAGCTGATGTTTCCCCTCTGCCTAGCTATTAGTTCACATGCAGCTCAGGTCTACACATTAGCATTCTGTTTATTTACTGCCAGCTGAGGCCCTGAGGCCCTGGGGTTATGATAACATTGGCTATCACATTAAGCACTGGAGCATTAGGCAGCCTCTGGTCACTGGAGGTCTCTTATGTTGAACACAGTGTAAGAGGTCTCACCCCTGTTGGGAACAAAAAGAAACTTATTCTAAGTAATACCATTTCATCTTCAGAGTCCATTTGAACATAGGGAGAAACTAAATTCCTCAGGCCTTAGGGGATCTGGAGACATCCCTATAGCTGGACAGCTTCTGTTGTAACACAGGCTTGTTGAGTTCAGCCAGCTCAGGAACAACTTGTAAGGAGACAGTTGTCTGAGTCCAGCCATCTCAAGGATGACTTCTCCATCTTGCTGGGAGGACAAACAAGTTCGTGTTCCCAGGACTAGGAATGAATGCCTACCCCGAGTCTCCAAATGTTTTCTTTCTTTTTTTTTTTTTGGTTTTTCTAGACAGGGTTTCTCTGTGTAGCCCTGGCTGTCCTGGAACTCACTCTGTAGATCAGGCTGGCCTCGAACTCAGAAATCCACCTGCCTCTGCCTCCCGAGTGCTGGGATTAAATGCATGCGCCACCACTGCCCGGCTCTCCAAATGTTTTCTTAATTGTCTGTTAACCGGGAAAGAATATAGAAATTGCTGTTATCTAAGCCAAGGTGCATAAGTTATAAAAATGTATAACCAATCACCTGTTCTGCCCTAATTAATTAACTACATGCAGCTGACCTGCTTCCCCCCTCCCCTTCCCCCCCCCCAATCACTCTGAGCTCTGGACCTAACATCTAGGAGAATGAAATAAGGATCTTGAAGCTGGGTGCCCTGGATATGGCCCAGTCTCCAACAGGTGCTCCCTTGCTTAACCCACAGTGTTAAAATGCAATTGGCTAACACTGCAGGTCCCCCCACACCCCCTCGCTTTGTGTTCCCCTCCTTTAAAAATGTTATTCAGTCTACTGGCCGCCTCCCTGAAAATAAAGCTTTCATCTCTGAAGTGAGTTTTCTTGGCTTCCACCCTGAACTGAACCCAACATTACTAGATATTGTAGAAACTGTTTTGTTGCCATGAAGAGACACCATGACCAAGGCAACTCTAGTAAAAGAAAGCATTTAATCGGGGGGTTTGCATGGAATGGCAGCACGCGGGCAAGCAGGTGCTGGAGCAGTAGCTGAGAGCTACGTCCTGATCCCTGGGCAGAGAGAGTGACACTGGGCCTAGTGTGGGATTTTGTGACACACTTCTTCCAACAAAGCCACACCTCCTAATCCTCATCAAATAGTGCTACTCCCTGAGATGACTAAGCATTTAAATATGTGGACAGGTGGGAGCTGTTTTAGGTAGGGTTTTACTGCTGTGAGCAGACACATTGACCAAGGCAACTCTTAGAAGAACATTTAATTAGGGCAGGCTTACAGGTTCAGAGGTTCAGTCCATCATCGTCAAGGTGGGAGCAGAGCAGCATCCAAGCAGGCATGATGCAGGCAGAGCTGATAGATCTCCATCTTCATTTGAAGGCTGCTAGTGGAAGACTGACTTCCAGGCAGCTAGGGTGAGGGTCTTAAGCCCATGCCCACAGTGACACACCTACTCCAACAAGGCCACACTTCCTAAAAGTGCCACTTCCTGTGCCAAGCAAATGCAAACCCCCATTGTTATTCAAACCCCCATATGCTTGCTTAATATGCAGGCTGGATGGAAATCAGGTAACAGTGCAGTACAAGATTCTTTCAGCAGCATGCAACCCACAATAAACTTGGCCAAGGTTCATTTGTTTCCATTTCCTTGTGCTTCAAACTGAAGCAACTCTGCCCTCACAGGCTGCCCTCTTCTCCTTTGGAGGAACACCCAATGCACTGAGCATTTTCAAGGCCTGTTATGGTCTGACACCCTCCCTCCCACATCCCCACCCCCTAGCATAGCTGTAGCCATTTTGTTCCATGCCTGCCAACTATTTTGTACTTTTGCTATAGCATGTTTACCAGTCATTAACACAGAAAATAACTTGACTCAGAGCAAGGCCATGCTGATCACATATCCTGTTCTGATCTGTTCTGCATTAGGTTTGTTGATCTTAAGGAATTCCACAAAGCTTTATATAGGACCCATCAAGTTAAAGATCAGTATGAACTGTTCTGGCTTGTGTCAGAGCTGACCACCAGGCAGAATCTCCTGCACCCGAATATAAGCTCATTGTGGTTTGTATCACTGACACTGCAAAATGCTACTAACAAGCCAAAAAATGTTATGATTATAATACTCATGCTCTTTTATCTAAATATTCTGAAATTCCCCTGTTCACCACTTGTCCATCACCCTTCTTACCTCACTCAGGACCACCCAGCTTAAAGGTTAGCTGGAAACACTTTGTCTAGTAAGCCAAAACATAGTACTGCTCCCATTCCTCACCCTTTAAACTTTTGGAACTGGCTCTTCCTATAAAAAGCTTGTCCTGAGAGCAGACTGGTACCACAGTTAGGTTATTTCTTTTTGTGGAGCTGGTCTGATCAGCACTGGGGTGTGTGTTCAATAAACCATCCCTGTCTGACTGAGATCAGTGTCCGTGTGGTTTGTGGAGAGACTCTCAGACCACAGCAAAGTTTCCCTCCTGCTCTCTTCTCGCTTCAGTCATCAAAGGAAGAAATCATCTCACCTGTTTTCACATTTGTGCGTTTGAAATACAAGGGCCATAGTTAATCATGAACCTTATTTTTTTATTAGAAAAATTAAAAATTATGCTCCTGTGTGTGTGTGTGTGTGTGTGCGCGTGTGCATGTGTGTGTGTGTGTGTGTGTGTGTGTGTGTGTGTGTGTGTGTGTTGGCACATGCCATAGTATGCTTGTGAAGATCAAAGGACATCTTGAGGCCATTGGTTCTTTCTACCATCCAGGCTCCAAAGATCAAACTCAGACAATCCAACTCAGACAACTCCCCTTTTACCAGCCGAGTCATCTTTCTGAACCCCAAAGACTTTATCTTTGACATGAACAGATAAGGGTGAATTTAGAAGGTAGTAAAGACAGTTTTTACTTTTGAAGTTACAATGTTTAGTAAAAAATCCATCCCTGAACCTAGTCCTGATCTGATCATTTCCTTTGGTTTCATGGGTATAGTGCTCAGAAAGGAAATTGGCGTGACTCTTGAGGCTTTCTCTAAGAGGCCTCCGGAGAAGGTTGCTTAAGAACCAGTGTAGTTGGGAGTATGGAAGACTGTTTCCAGTGACTTCCAGGGATGAGAGAAACCAAATGGTTACCAAACCAGGCCCATTTTGCCCACAACTAATCAATGAAAAGGTAGGTATTACAAGATGAAGCGTTTGTTCATGGAGCAGTTAAACATTTGGAGGTGGGAGCCCAGCTCTGAACTGCACCTCTCTGTGGACAGGGTTAAGGGGTAGAGAAACAGGTTTGTCCATGGTAAGGAAAGAGTGACTGGGCATGATGTAATCAGTGGCCATGCATGCACGATGAACCTCAATGCTTTGCTCTTTCATTAAAAATATTTTTTCTTGTATAATCATCCTGATCATCGTTTCTTCTCTACTGCTCTCTGTCCTGCAACTTCAATTCTTTTTAAACCATATTTATATATATATTGGTTTTTTCAAGACACGGTTTCTCTGTGTAGCCCTGGCTGTCCTGGAACTCACTCTGTAGACTAGGCTGGCCTCGAACTCAGAAATCCGCCTGCCTCTGCCTCCCGAGTGCTGGGATTAAAGGCGTGCGCCACCACTGCCCGGCTTAAACCTTATTTTTAATGATGGTTTTTTAACCACTTTAACCTCCCTTGTAGCCCACCACCCACCAAAGGTCGTGGGAAAGAAAGGATGTGGGGGAAGTGGACCTGTTTAGAAAGGGTTTTTGGAGCAACTCCCATCTGTGTTCTCTGAAAATTGGCAGTTCAGTTCACAGGTTAGCAGCGGCAGCTCGATACACTCGAAAACACTTCACCGATACCCCGGCAGCCTAGTTCAGCAGAGTCGGGATAGCAAACACAAAGCAGCAGCAGTGGCACTACCTAGCAGAGACAGCCAGGCCTCAGCCTCAGAGTCAGCAGGAGGAACCAGGAGAGACACCAGGAGAAGTTCTCAGCTGGGCCTCTCTCAGGAAAGCAAAGATCAGCGAAGATGTGAGACCTACACGTGTTGCACAGCTAGCTCTCTAAGCAAGCCTAGCTCAGCCTCTGTCACTGTCCGTCAAGGCTTTTTATACTCTTTCCAAACATCCTGTGTCCCCCACGGGTCTTATCTCAGCACGTGTCTTGCCTGAGATGACATCACTTTGCCAATCAACCCGAGCCCTTGAAAGCGACAAGAAATCACAGCACACCACCAGAAGTTTTTTGGTGTGTTTCTCTCTATGGAGTCCTGACCAGTGTAGCTCAACTACGCAATGTGGGTGTACCAACACACGTATCTCATTAACAAAAAATGTCATCACGTATCCTTTTAAGTGGCTGTTTTAGCAGAACATCCTCTCCCCTGTGTCCGCTTCAGTGAAATGTTCCTTCACAAGTCTGCCTTAGCCTTTCGCCTGTGTCCACTTCAGGAGAACACTCCTTCACGTGTTTGCCCAGCAAAACACCATCTGACCGACTTTCCAAAGAACCCTTAACTTTCCACTGTATCGCCCCTTTCCACTACCGCTCTCATCAGGATCCAGCACCTTTCTGTTTCTCACAGAAACAATAGATTAAAGAAGATAAAATATAATAAGTTAAAACAACACCAAACACATTGGAATAGGAAAAAAAAATAGAAGAAAAAGAGCCCAAGAAAAGGCACAAGAAACAGATATAGACTCAGAGACCCACTCGTTCACACACTCAGGAATCCCATAAAAACCAAAACTGGAAGCCATGATATATAAACAAAGGAGCTGTAGGGAGAGATGGAGAAGGAGAGAGAGAGACAGAGAGAGAAGGAGAGGGAGAGAGAGAGAGGGAGAGCTAAAATTTAAAAAATTAATTAAAATTAAAAAATAAAGTTAAAGCCCTGAGGCAGCATCATTGGAAAAGGAACTTCCAAAGACACCATCGACTTTTCTGTTAGCCATCTCCTGTCTGGCGTGTGGCCTGCCCTTAAGGGTAGTTTGTTTCCTGGTGGATTTTTCTCACGGTGCCTGAGAATTACAGATTTCATTGTTTAAAGATTAATGATACAGCTGTGTTTCTAGGTATTGGGAGCTGACCCTTAGGAATGGGGGTGGGCTAGAAAGCAGGGGTACTAAGGGATCCCCAGGAGAAAAGAAAGTAGAGTGTTCCATCAGGACCTGCCTAGTCCCATGGGAAAGGGGGCAGAGAGTGAGGAAAGGCCTCAGCAGATGGCCTGCTAAGCCCTGGTGAGGAGCAGTGTGAGGCTGGGGGACTGGATTTTCAGGAGAGGAGAGAGGTGAAGAACTGCAGATAGCCTACCTGCTTCTGTTTCCCTGCCTGGAGAGACCAGCCGGGTTTTGTTTTGTTTTTCCTTTATACTGGGTCTTACTGTGTAACCCTAGTAAGGCCTAGAACTTGCTCCCTAGACCAGGCTAGCTTCAAACTCACAGAGATCCTCCTGCCTGAGCTTTCTTGATGTCGGGATCAAAGGCGGCGCCAGTCTTTTCATAAAGTGCATGTTCACAAAATGGCCGCATTGCTGTAATTTGAAGCTGATGTTTGGCCTTCTGATGTCAAAAGTGAGGAGCTGATGAGGAGTTGATGGTTAAAAAACCGGCCTCTGTAACTAGGCAACGGTTATCAGCATGCCGACACATCGGAAGTGTTTTGTTTTTGCCTTAGTTTATTTTTTTGAGACATGGGGTTTTTCTGTTATATATATCTCTGGCTGACCTGGAATTTGTTATGTATGCCAGACTGGCCTTGAACTCCCAGAGATCCTGCTTTGTAAGTGCTGGAATCGAAGGTGTGTGCCACTCTACCTGGCTAGAGGTGTAGTTTAACGTAAAACTAATGGGAAAGTACACATTGCTCAGCTCTGTGACCTTGAACTGAATGATCTTCTTTAAACATATTTCTATTATTTTTAAAATTTCAAGGGTATGGTTGCTTTGCCTCATATGTGTGCACTGACTGAGGAGGCCAGAAGGCTTTGGCTTCCCTGGAACTGGGGTTACAGTTGGTTTCAAGCTGCCTTGTGGGTGCTGGGACTAGAACCCAGGTCCACTGGGAGAGCAGCCAATGCTCCTGACTACTGAGCCGTCTCTCCAGCCATGAAAATGAATGATCTCTAAAGTCAACTCAGGGCAAATAATTAAAAGCAAATGAGGTAGGAAGCTTGCTCAGGCTTCCTGTTAGTTCCAAAATCCCGGCGTGCCCTGTTCTCCTAGCTTGTTTGCAGTTCCTAAGCCCCGGCCTGTACCTTAATTTTGATTTTTACCTCCTAGTTATTTACCTATAAGATACCCGTGCCTTGGCCAAAGTTAATGATTCTTTTTTTTTTTTTTTTAAATGGAACGCTTCATGAATTTGCATGTCACCCTTGTACCGGAGCCATGCTAATCTTCTCTGTATCGTTCCAATTTTAGTATATGTGCTGCCGAAGCGAGCACTGATTATTCTTTCTCAAACTTACTAGAGGTTTCATTTTTAATTAACAAGATAATTTTGAACAGGCAATTCGTGTATAAGGCACAAAATTCCAAGGTTCATGGTGGCCAGTGATGACCCTGTCATCCCTTCCCCTAGCCATCTGGAGGCATTTACAAACAAGTATTTAACATTTAATTTGTTATATTTATATGAGTACACTGTCGCTGTCTTCAGACACCAGAAGAGGGCATTGGATCTCATTACAGATGGTTGGGAGCCACCATGTGGTTGCTGGGACTTGAACTCAGAACCATTGGAAGAGCATTGGTTCTTAACCTCTGAGCCATCTCTCCAGCCCCCATAAACAAGTATTTCTGTGTGTATATTTCTGCAAGCCTGGAAATGTTTAACCCATATATAGAGTCTCTACATGGATTCTCCCCAGTGTCCCTGAGAAATACAATATATAATGAAGTCTTCGTCATTTAAAAATGCAACGACACAGCTGTGGTTCTAGATCAGTCCTCACAGAGCTGCCTCTTATGAGATACACTCATAGCAAACATTTCCTATAAAATAATAAGGGTGCGTACCGAAAAGGAATAACTTTTCTCCCAGATAGAGACTTGTCCTATGCTTCCAAAGAGACACAGAACTCGTGGTTCATATATTGTACGAGACTGCCGAGCCTCAGAAAATACCATGATCTGCTGCTGGCTCCTGCATCTTGGAGAAGCAGAAAGGTTGGTGTGGACTCCAGACTGAATCTGGATGAGGGTATGGGTGGTAGAGGGGATTCCAGTCTGTGTCTCCAAATCTGGGGGCTGGAGAATCAGGGATTCTAATGCGCAGGGAGAAGAATAAGAAATAGTCTTTCTGTGTCTTTCCTTTCTAGGCTTTCAAGAGGCTGCCACCTTGCTAAGGGAGGCAGATTTTCCTAACTAGATCAACTGATTGAAATGCTAATGTCTTCAGAGAACCCTGCAGTCACACCTGTGCTAATGTTTTACGGGTTTTCTGGGTTTCCTTTAGAGCAGTCAGGTTGACATCTCATAGTAACCACAACAGAGCGAGTACCTGTTTCCTACATATCTAACTGTCAGAGCTGGGAAGCTAATGCACATAAGGATTTAATATAGGGGACTAGGTCTACCTGACATCATCAAATGGAGCCACTGCTTTAGAGCACAGCTCCAGAAAGCAAAAGGCCGTGACTTCCGAAGCTAGAGAACAGACCCTGGGTGCCTTAGTCACTGTCACCTCTCAGTTTCCATCTCCTGTCTTGTGGACAATAACAAGCAGAAAGCGGGCTTTTCCTCACCCCTGCCTTCCTAGTCATGTGTTAGCACATGGTGTTAGTTTTCTCATGACAAATTACCTATCAAAGGCAACTTAAGGAAGGGTTTATTTTAGTCAGTGCTGTAAGGGTACAGTCCATCAGGGCAAGGGAGACATGACAGCAAGAGTGTCTCTAATCACCATAGCAGCAGTGTGAGGAAGCTGCTCACACAGGTCCACAGCTAGGAATCACAGAGATGCATGCTGGTGCTCAAATGCCCCACCCCCTTTGCAATTTAGTCCTGAATTCCAGCCCACAGGCTGGTGCCACCACATTCAGGGTGGGTCTTCTTTCCTCTGTTAAACCTCATTAAACACAGAGACTTGTCCAGAGGCCTCTCTCCCATGATTCCAAGTCTGAATCTGTGACTAACCATCACACCCATCTCATCTAGGAGCCCAGTTTCCATCCAAGACATTGCAAAGGTTTCTGGGAACTGTAGTTTTAAATTCTCAGCCCTGCAATTCTGAAGACATTGTAGCATCCAAGAGGAGGGTCCAGAAGACAATAAGTACAATATTCTCCCCCCTGTAGTTGGCACATATTTAAACACAGTTGCATGAGTGAGCTCACTTCTAAACAAATGGGAGCATGCAGCACACAGTTGTGCATTCTCATTTTCCATTTGTGCTGCATTGAGACTGGGAACATCTCCGTGCCTATAGCTCTACTTCATTCTTTCCTAGGCTGTGTCCTACATCACTGACTACAGTGATTGTGGGACTTCTTCATCTGAGGAAATATCAGTTTTCCTGAAACCTACACACACACACACACACACACACACACACACACACACACACACACTGTTTAATATTTCACAGAGCACTGAGTATATACATAGAGCAGGTAATACTGATATCTGCACCCAATGATACTTGGCTGACAGTTTAGGTGATGGGCCCAAAGTCATACAATTAGTTAGTGGCAAATTTGGATTTGAGCTAAAGTCTCCAGCTTACAGATGCACGTTTCCAAGCAGTGCAGGAATAATGTCATAGTCTATAAACATGGAGAATGTCCTATTCACTTTGGCATTATTAACTTTTGTCCAGTACATCTCTGGTGCTTAATAACTTCGGGCTGAGTGAATGGTCACTTGGTGCTGCTTTGCAGAGAAATACTGTATTTAGTATTTATAATGTAACATGGAGATAGCTTTCATTTCTCTATTAGATCCACCTCAAACAGGAAACCTTTCTGGAAGTCGTTCTCACTGCCTGCTAATCAGGAGACATTGAAATGGTGCCGCAACTCACCATTTGTCCACAAGAGGGCGGTATTACTTAGAAAAGCGTGGGGAAACGACCTCTGCACCGGCTCTGAAGTTCTCAGAAGGAACCCAAACCTTTTCTTTATTGCTATGCTAACCACGTAGATTGAAAGAATAGATGTAGTTATTAGTAGATTATAACCAAAAATATGGGAACAAATCTAACCAAGGCTCTATTTAATAAGATTAAGCTGCTCAACCACATAGAATAATGGGAAGAACATGAGCTGGCTAACCTTGGGAAAGAACGGCTCTGTTCCCACATCTGGCAGGTGGGGCAAACATGGCCTCCCTGAAGGCTTGCTGGGGTAAAGGATGTAGTGATACCGAAAATGTCACTGTCTTTTCTTTTGGTTTGTTTGGTTTTTTTGTTTGAGCTTCTTCTTAGCTTATCTAATTACTAACATTATTTGGTATATACATAGTGTGTGTGTGTGTGTAGGACAGAGGGCAGCTTATAGGAGTCAGTTCCCTTCCATCAAGTGGGTTTCAGGGATTGAACTCAGGCCACCAGGTTTGACAGCAAGCATCTTTACCAGTTGGATTGTCTTACTGGTCCCTTTCTTACTGGTCTTATCTGGAAAATGCCAGCAACTTTGATTTTCTTTCCTGGCTTAACTCTGGCCAGAACCATGCAGGATTAAATAGAAATGGAGGAACAGACATCTCATTTTGTTCCTGACACCAAAGAAAGAAGACTTTATTCTTTTATCATTAAATGTGACATTGGCTTTGAGGTTTTCACAGATGGGCGTGTCCCCTTCTCCTTCTAGTGAATATAAAGGACATTAGCTTCTGTCAGATACTGTTCCTCCTTCAGTCGAGACAACTGTGTAAGGTTTCTCCCTTTTTCTAGTAATGTAGGCTTGGTCAGCGTTTCATGGCGGACCGCTCCTGTATTCCCAGGATAAGCTCCTCTTGGCCATAGTGTGTCATGCTTTGTATGTTGCTGGCTTTTTTGGTTGGGATTTAACTGAGGATTTTTATATCTACAGTCATAAGTAAGATAGATTGACATTCTTGTCGTACCTCTTGTGGCCTTTGACGTCCGGATCATGCTGAGGTGGCTGAATGAACTGGAGAGCATAACTTTTATGAATCAGTTCTTGGGCATTTATTCAATGACCCCAGACCTCATTGTGCTATGCAGAAATTAGTTTAGTTTAGGGCATGAGATTCTCTTAGTAGGGTCCGTTCTCTCTGGTCAGTTTCAGGAGGGGAAATGGCATTTCTGAAGCTTCTGGGTCTTATTATGGGTGCTTAGCAACGTTTTCTTGAGGCTAAGAGTAGAAGGAAGCCATCCCAAGTCTGGAGGAATCCAGTCTGCACAGTTCCTTAATCCTTAGTCCTTCCCAACGGTCCCTTTCATTTCCATATGGATTTTTGTGAAAGATTCAATTCTGCTAAACAGGCCATTAGGATTCCCATCCAAGACTCAAGCGAGCACAGTGACTTCTTGTGTCACCAATCCCACTGTAAGTTGTTCTGTTCCTCTCTAAAGGTGACGTATATGAGTTTGTGAATTATTTAGCATCGATCCTTCCTTTGATCCACTGTGTCAATATGTAAAAACGGACTTAAGCTCAGCAAGTTGAGGCAGGAGGATCACAAGTTCAAGAATAGCTCGGGGTTCATAGAGAGAAATCTCAAAATGAAACAAAAACTTACCTATGAAAAATGAACTAAGGATTTAATGATTTTCTGCTATCAAAGACATCCACATATGGAAAAACAGGTCTCAGTGCTGAGATGTGGCGAGAACTCTAGTAGACGGAAGTTACAACGTTTGATATTACAACACTTCCCATGAAGGCAAAAGAAACGGGTATTGCCCTCTCCTTCTTAAGAAGAGAACCTCAGTTGGACTTCTCACAGTTGTGGCCAGAACCTAAGAGAGACACTCTAAAGGAGAAAAAGTTTAACGTGGCTCTTGGCTTCAGAGGTTTCAGTGCACGGTCACTGGGCTCCATGGCTTCAGGGCCCATGAAAGGAGGGGCAGAACACCATTGGTAGGAAGCATGTGTTGAGGCAAAGTAGCTCACTTCATGGTGGACAAGA
Organism: Rhynchomys soricoides; assembly: GCA_019843965.1. Lineage (NCBI taxonomy): Eukaryota > Metazoa > Chordata > Mammalia > Rodentia > Muridae > Rhynchomys > Rhynchomys soricoides. The sequence goes on along the minus strand of JADRCH010000005.1, from coordinate 15,719,084 downwards.
GGGAGAGAGAAACAGTTGAGTGGGGCCACTGGACCAAATATTCTCCCAACATACAGCCAATCTGCTTGCTGCAGCTAGGCCCCACCCACATCCAGAAGTTTCTAACACCTTTCAGTAATGTCATTGGATCATGACTCCATCCATGAGTCACTGCATTGGTCATGTTAGAGCTCTCATGGTGTGATCACTGGATATACCAGCTGGGGACGATGCCGTCAGTGTACAAAGTCTTCAGGGAGCATTTCATATCTAAAACACAACAGGTAGGAATCGAGGTGCTTAGCAGGGAAACTCTGATTTACATCTCAATCACCAAGCACACATGCATAATGTTTTCTTGTTTTGTTAAAATGCTCTGTCTTACTGCCCAGGGTTCTTAGTGACATACTTTATTATTTGTGTGTGTTTAGTGCATGTGTGTGTGTGTGTGTGTGTGTGCTTGAGGACATGATATCAATGTTGATCGCCTCCTCTGCTGCTTTCCAGCTTATATTTTGAGAGACAGTTTCTCACTGAACCTGGGAGCTCACTTGATTGGCTAGAATTGCTGGCCAGGAAACTCTTTTCTCTCTCTTCCTGTCTCCAACTCTCAGAGCTGTGATTACAGGCATGAACCATAACACGTGGCTTTTTATAGGAGTGCAGAGAATTTGAGCCTAGTTCCTAAGGGCTTGCACAGAAAACACTTTTCCCACTGAACTGTCTCCATTGCTCATTCTTTCCTTCCCCTTCAAACAATGCTGATGGATGATTTACAAGTTGTCTCAGGTGCATCTAAACTCTTCCACAAAATCCCAAATGGCTAGCTGCACTCATAGCTAAAACACTGTTCCCGCTGTTGCTATGAGTAGGCCACATTATCATTGCAAATTTCTCTTAGCAAAAAGAACGTGGAGGCCACTTGACAGAGGGATGATAATTTAATGTTCAGCATCATCAATATCCGTTTTATAATAGTAACATGGAGTACTGATCTCTGGATTTCTTTATGAATTTTCCAGGAGATAAGGGTGTAAGACTTCTGGATCTATCTAGGAAGAGTTGGATTAAGGGCAAAGGGAGCTGGGATTTATTTAACCAATGGTAGATATGGGTTGCATGGAGAAGGGTCCATCGGAACCTCACACCCAGGATGCACCATCAGCCAAAATGAATGTTTGCTCTAGATCATGGATTGCCCTATAGCTTTTCTGATGACAGAAGTAGGAATTTGGAAATGGGATTTACAAAGTTGAACTCTGAGGTGCAAACATCTGACTTGGGGTTAGCATAGACCCTTATTCCGTCCAGACTAACAAGGAGACACACATCTTTGCTTTCTGGAGAACTAGATTAAAGTGACAGCTTCAAGGCTTCAGAGTCTTAACTAGTATTTTATTTTTATTTTGATGACATTTCTGTCTGGTGGAAAACACCAAGAATAGCGAGGTTTCAGGAAGCTTGTCCTGATCTTAACAACTTCCATTACTGCAGCAGGATGCTCAGAACTGGAAGCAACTTTGGTCTGCTGCTGTTCACTCAGACTTCTGGTTTTTCCAGTCCATGCTACCTCATCTTTTCTCAGTTCTAGGATCCAGTCCAGCATCCATCATTACACTCAGATGTCATGTCTTCTTAGTGTCCCTGAAATGTGTGGTTTCCCAGTTCCCAGTGTTCAGGACCCTGTGACTTTTGATGAATCCTGGTCAATTATTTTGCAGAATGTCCGTCAGTTTGGGTTCATCTGATGTTTTCTCTCCATTAGATTCCAGTTATGTGTCTTTGGCAGGAATAGCCTGTCGATGACTGTATTTTCACCCACGACTTTTAGCACCTGCTGATCTTGCCAGCAGCCATGAAGGTAGTGGAGTTCAAATTAAAGTTGCCATTTCTTCATTATTGCTCTTTCTAGGGAGACATTGTCTTTTCTCTGCTCATTCTTGAGTATGGACTTAAAGATACATTGTTTATCCTAAAGGTAACATTCTGTGTCCCCATAATGTTGTGTATACATTTTTATTCTCTTTCCCGTCCTTCCTTCCTTCCTTCCTTCCTTTCTTTCTTTCTTTCTTTCTTTCTTTCTTTCTTTCTTTCTTTCTTTCTGAGCATTTCTTCCCTTGCTGGTATCATACAATGCTCCTGGCCCAATTTGCATTTTTTCTACTTCATCCCTAGAGCCAAACAATTTTCTTTGTGTTAGAGAGTGATGTTGGACTCAGGATGTGAGCCCTGAAAATATGTATGGCCTCTAAGAGGATCCATCACTGATTGATTGCTCTATAGTGCTTCTAATGGATAGAGGTAGGAAGTGCAGGCTAGCACACATCTGTGTTTACCTGTTTGCTTCTCTTCCTTTTGCTCATGTGTACATCTATGAATCTTGAGCTCCAGGGCTTCTTTTTACCTTTTCCAAGTCAATGTGCTATTTCAGAGCTTATTTACAGCTTCTTTCTCCACCCTCGGATGACAGACTGTTCTGCAAATATTCACGTGTTCTCTCCCTCTCTCTTTCTCCTTCTCTCCCCTTCTCACATACACATGCACATACTGTGTGTGTGTGTGTGAGAGAGAGGGGGGGGAGGGAGGAAGAGAGGGAGAAAGAGAGGGAGGGACGGAGAGGGAGAGAGTCTGTTTCGCTATGTAGCTTTAGCTGACCTGGATCTTGCTGTGTAGACTGGGCTAGTCTTGAACTCACAGAGATTCACCTGCCCGAGTGTTGGGGTTAAAGGCTCAAACCACCTTGCTTGATCCCTACCAGGCATATTTTAAAAGATTGCTGAGTTGCCAGCCCATGTTCCTATGAGAAGAAGATTTACCAGAATAGGTCACTATTTGCTTAGCTGCCTTCAGCGAGTATGACATTTCCTAGTTACTTGGTTGGCTCCACATCCCACATCTCCCCGGCTGTATCTGCCATTTGCTTGTTTGTGTTTTGTTTTGTTCCTCTCTCATTTGGCCACAGAAAATGCCATTTTCTGGAAATACAGTTCTTGGCTCTTCTAGCTGCTTAGTAGTTCAGTGGATGGATATACCATCATCTATTTGATTCAGTGAATGGATATACCATTATTTATTTAGCGATTTTAGTGTGCACATTCATTGGGATGGTTTTCAGTAATACTATCTATGCACACACAATAAATAAAATGTAAAAATGATGATGTTTGTGCTTTCGGTGCTGTAGCTTCAGGGTGAGTTTCCAGAAGTGACACAGCTGGAGTCTGTTTGAGTTTCAGAGGAACTGTCCAGTTTTTCTGCAGAAGTACTATACCATCTGCACTCCCACCAGCGATGCAGGAGAATGCCTATCACCTCAATACCTTGCCAACACCATGAGTTGATATATTTAATTTTTTCCCAATCTTTTAGGTGAAAACTGTCATCGTAGTATTGATTAATTTTTCTAAATGTAATAGTGTTTAGACACGTTTTTATGTATGGGGGACATTTTCATATCGTCTATAATTAATTGTCTGTGTATTGTCTCCGTTTTTCTAATTGTAGGTCTGTATTTTGGTTCTCAAGGGTTCTTCCTTATGTGTATGAGGATTAATTTATGTCCGTGTTATGTTCATATAGGTGCACATATGTGTGTGCACCTGCGTGTGTAGGGTATACGACAACCTTACGTGTTGTTCCTCCTTAGGCACTTGCATTCTTGTCCAGGTTGTTTTTACTGTCCTGGGCTCGCTGGTTGCGCAAGACTGGCTGACCAGTGAGTCCTAGGGATCTGCCTGTCCCCATCTCCACAGCACTGGGGTTACAGGATCATACTGCTACACTTGGGTACTGGGCACTGAACTCAGTTCTTCACGCTCATGTAACAACAAATTTACCAACTGACTTTGCATATGGGGTATGCTAGGTTTTGTTCCCTGTTCTAAATATCTTTTCTCTGGTTTTTCCATTTTGTTTTTGATACTTTTTTCATGATGTCTTGGCATATGACATTATTGCTTCCAATGTATGTACATCTGTCAATTTTTCTTTTTTATTTAGAGTCATGGTTAGATTTGGAATTAAAACCTCTACATTGTGGTGAGTGTCCCCTTTCAAAGCTCTGAGTGTTTGATACACACACACACACACAGAGAGAGAGAGAGAGAGAGAGAGAGAGATGTCATTTCCTAAGTGCCAGTTTTATGATTGCCTCTAAGCATTGCATTTATAGCAGAAGCAATGATGTCAAAATAAACCTATGCGAAGTTTTAACATAAAGCTTATTGACCTGTAGTCTAAGGTGTGTTTTTATTGATCAGCAACTATAACCTGTCTGTAGTTTGGGATACCGGTAGGTTTATCTGTAGATGTCTACCACTGCATTAAAATTGAGCTTGCTATTCCCAGGAGGCTTGCCCAGATCCTCGGTGTACACCACACATGAACTAGTGAGTGACAACTGAGGTCAGAGTCTCCCGGACTACAGTTCCCGTTAGGCTAGGGAATGACTTTAGGGAGCTCACTCTGCTAAGCATTGTCTATAACCTTTCCAGGCCATGAGCCTACCTTGTGGCTTTTACCCTTGCTATCCCCCCTGAGGCGATACCGTCTCCCAGGATCGGCGTACCGGAAGCACACATGCTTGGGTGTGGTCAGACATCCATTGTCCTTTCCTTTGGAAGAGGACTTCCCCTCTGAACCCACTCGAACCCTGGACGGTAATAACCTGACCTTAGCACCTTCCCCTTCTCTTCCTGACTCACCTGACATGCTGTCTGTACCTTTATTTAGTTTGTTTACCTGTTTTAATATCTGCTCTTATTCTCTAGACTGCAAACTTCATTAAGTGTTCCTGCAACACCACTATCGCTAATTGTGCTTGAAAGTAGCGGTGTATTCTTGTCCTCATGACTCCTCCAGTGACTAGTGCATGAATTAGTGATAGAGGAGAGAAAAATCCCAAAGGATATTCAAGTGGTCACAGAGTCAGACTTGAAATCTAGACACCAGGGCTCAGACTTATCATAGGAGTATTCCAGTAGAGCCCCACCCAGTAACCAGGTAGAGATCTTGTGGCCTTCACTCAAGAATACTTGGACACTCCGCCATGACACTTCTATGAAATTTTGGGATTGGGGTCATGGCTGTCATAGGCAGAGTCTCTTCTGCCCTTGTAAGAATTGTTCCTAAATGGCAGTATCTTCTTTAAAAAAATTAGATTTATTTATTGATTGTATGTCAGTGATTTGCTCAAATATGTCTGGACACCACTGCATGTCTGGTAATCTCCTGGAACTGCAGTTATAGACAGATGTAAACTCCTGTGTGGGCTGGGACTTGAACCTGGGACAAGAACAAGTGCTTTTTATCACTAAGCCATCTCTCCAGCTCAGAAGTATCTGTTTAAAAAACTGATTTTTCCTTACACATGTTATGCATGTGTACTATTGTACTTCACACTCACCATCTCCCTTTCCTCTGCTGGACCCCCTCCCCCCAGGAGTGCCCCTTTCCACCTTCGTGTCCCGTTGATTCTGCTCCCCCTCTTCCCTTCATCCCTCCCTTGAGATCTCTTTATCCCCTCTCAAATTTCCTCCTTTACTTTCATGACCTCCAAACTTAAGTCTAGATTCTGTACCTGAGAGGAGACGTGTGGGATTTGCCCCGAGGAAGGCTTATTTTGTGTGATATAATGCCCACCTCCCTACCACCCTTGTTCTGTCCCCTTTCCTGAGAATGTCATGATTTTATTTTTATTTATGGCTGAACACCATTCCATATTTCCTTTATCTACTTGTCTATGAATTGTGATTGGTATTGTGTTATGAAGGGAAGGCACGTGAGTGGATGGACTGGCTCTCATGCCTGTTCTAGCCGCATAGGAGCTGTGTGGGATGGTAAACCATGCCAGAAAGCTTGGTAAGGTAGAGCGGGTCTGAGACCCTGGAAACTCGGGTACACACCTGAGACAGTAGGTGCCTCCCTGCTCTCTGACAAATTCCTGGCCTGGAACACGTGCCACACTTCCCACATAAGGAAACTTGACCTGTGGTCATGTAGGCCCAGAACAGAGTTCTCCATGCTAATGAGGTACCTAGAGGCCCTGAGGGCTTACCCAATAAGCTTCCCTTCCTGGACATTCCTCCCTGCAAAAGGTATTTAATCTCAGGTTCACCCTGAGAAGTCGTTACGCATCCATTTTCCAGATGAACAGTCAATAAAATTTAGAACCATGACTGTCTCTTTCATCAAGATCTGCCATGGGGAGCCATGGAGAAAGCCTTTGACTACCAAGCTGCAGCCTGAGCCTCCTGCAGAAGGCCTCTGTGCACTCCCAGACAATCTAAGGACAATCACCCCTGAGCTAAGCTGGAGTTCCCTTTTCCCCAGCTCCTGGCTAGTCCTCAGCTTAAGAGCCTCTTCCCTTCTTGGCTTTTCCATGACTCCCAGTGGTGTCTGGATGTCCAAGGGTCTGAGATCTACCATGGCCCTGGCCTTGTCGTAGGCCTAGGTCCCCCAACACTTTGTTCCCGACTCCTCTGTGCGGCATCCCATGGATGACTGGGTGCCCAGGGATCTGGGAACCCCAATTCTGGCTTTCCTACATCTCAGACTGTGTTTCCCCACCCCCAGAGCGGTGCTCAGTGCTTCCCTTCTTTTCCCTGATGCCAGAGACAAAGCATAAGCCTCTCCTATTAGGTGAGGGGCCAAGAAGAAATTGAGGCAGAAGCAGATTCTAGGGATGCTGCACAGTAAGCCTGAAGGTCAAGGAAGGCACAGAGTAGAGGGCAGTGTGGCTAATGGCATCTACCCTGTGCAGACTGGTGCTGATAGTCAGGTTAAGGAGCCTCTGCTGAGAGGAGGCTGAGAAGCTTTGCTTTCAGAATTTGCACTGGCTGAGCTGAGGTGGGAGAGGTGGAGCTGGTGCTGAAGCCAGATAGGTCAGGGTAGCAATGGTCTGCATGGGAGCTTGGACTAGTTAGACCCTCAGAAAAGCGGGACTGTAGAGATTTTTCTAAAATTCCCTTGGGGCTGGAGAGATGGCTCAGAGGTTATGAGCACTGACTGCTCTTCCAGAGGTCTTAGTCCAATTCCCAGCAACCACATGGTGGCTCACAACCATCTGTAATGGGATCTGATGCCCTCTTCTGGTGTGTCTGAAGACAGCAACAGTGTACTCACATACATAAAAATAAATAAATAAATCTTTAAAAAATAAAATAAAATTCCCCATATAGGATTTTGGTTAGGAGGATGGACTGGATGTAACTCTGGGCTTTGTTACTCATTAGTTGCTTTCTCGACTTAAGACACCATTAGCATCTCCTGGAGTTGTGGTAATGGTTAAGTGAGGTAAGGGTTTAGAATTGTGCCAGGTATACATTATGCCTGAATATGAACTGCCATTATCCTGGGTCTAAGGCTGAGGTTCACAGCACAGTTCTCCATTAGGACTAGGTGACTAAGAACGGTGATCAGGAACATAGTGACTTTCTAGATGCACATGGCAAAACACAATATTTAGAAAGGAGTGCCATTCATACCAGTGTTTCTCAAGGACAGAACTGGAGAGGCACTTACTAGAACACCTTACGAGGAATTTCTCAGAGTGCTCCAGAACTGCTCAATCAGTCTCTGAGTGATGATGTATCCGTTAGGGCCCCAGCTTTCCAGAACAACACTGGCTCTGCTTAACAACAGGTAACAGCTGGACAGGGGCAGAGTATCAGAAGGAGAAATGAGTCTGTTTGCACTTTGCGATTCAGTGCTGCAGTAGGTATGTGTCATGAGATAGAGAGAGGCTAGGGAGAGCGGCAGAGAGGTGTCGTCAAATGCTCAGGGCTATGCCCAATGTTTAGAGATGTGGTTTGTGCAAGGCAAGCAATGGTCTGAGATTCGTAGCAGCCATGCAAGACACAGTGCCTCACGACTGTGCGCAGGTGGACTTCTATAAGAACAGGACTCATGATAGCACTGGCCAGGCCGAATGCAGCTCCACATCTGTTACTAAAGGAAACCATCTCACAGGAGTTTGTCAGGAAACCCCTCCCACAAGCCTTCTGGACAGAGTGTACCTTAAGAAATCTTTGCTAGTGTGAATATTAAGTTCTAACATACGAACGCAGAAAAGAACAGCAATGGTGTCTCTGGCCCTAGAGTGCCCACAGGGAGAATCCTGAAATGTCACCTATCCCCGGGGATGACATGATTTCTACAGCTTACCACCTGACTCATAGACACAGCGATAGGGGTGACATTCACTGGCTTGCATGCCAATCTCTTGAAGAATTCCTAAAAGACTGCCAAGTGGTCTTCAATTTTCCAAAATGGACATCAGTATTTTATAGACACTGGGGGGAAAGGAAGCCATACCTTGCCCTTAACTACCTGCTGTCCAGCAGAGACAAAAAAAAAAAGCAATGAGGGCTGCCATGGCCAGCCTTCCTGCTAAATACCAGGCTTCAGCCTTCTTCACAGGTCTAAAAGATGCTACATCTCCTATGAGGGTCTTCATGTTAAGGGTGAGGGAAGTCCAACTTAGTGAGTTACAGTCACTTGTATTTAAAGGAGCAGGGGAACAGAATATTAATTCTGCCCAATGGTGGTCCAGGCTGCCCTTTAATCGACCACTTTGGGTCCGCATCTGCAAAAGTAAACAACTGTCTTAGTTAGGGTTTTACTGCTGTGAACAGACACCATGACCAAGACAACTCTTGTAAGGACAACATTTACTTGGAGCTAGCTTACAGGTTCAGGGGTTCAGTCCATTATCATCAAGGCAGGAGCATGGAAGCATCCAGGCAGGTATGGTGCAGGAAAGGCTGAGAGTTCTACATCTTCATCTGAAGGCTCCTGACTCCTAGGCAGCTAGGACAAGTGTATTAAATCCCACACCCACAAGGCCACACCTCCCAACAGTGCCACTCCCTGGGCCAAGCATATACAAACCATCACAACAACCAACATAGTATGGTAGCTACTGTTAAAGCAATGTCTTCAAGGCCATAGGCGCATGGATGGGAAGTATACTATCCTGTAGGTAAGGGCAGCAGAGCAGAGTGGTGATAAACCTCTCTAGAGCACTGTTGAAGGGGTCATGGTGAGAAGGTTTAGCAGGAGAAGGCACCCCGCTGCCAAGCCTGATGACCCGTGTTTGATTCCCAGCACCTACATGATAGAAGTTGAGAACTAATCTCCCAAGTTGTCCTCTGACCTTCACACGTTCATGTGGCACTTCCCAAATAAATAAATAAATGAAAAATTAAATCAATGAAAATGTTTTAAAATGAGAACTGTAGAAGGTTGACAGCAGGCCAAGCATCAGCTTCATTCACTCATCCATTCTTTCATTATGTATATTGTTGAGCTACATCCCCACCCCAACTAGCTGCTTCTAAAAATAAACAATTAGAGATTTTCTCATTTTAAAAGTTCATTTCTTGCATATTTATACAACGTTAGTCAGTTCTCCACCGATCTCTTTCTGGATGATAGGCAATTTGTTAGGCTTTTTCAAACTTAAAATCTTTGCCTTGTTCTCAAAAAACCTTACTCTAATGAAAATATTTGGCAGAGCTAGTGAACAATTCCCCTTTTCACGCTTAGAGCCCTGTATTTCTGGGAGCAGCAGCAAAACACCCGGTGGCTAAATGTGCTTGTTGTGATGGGTGGGGTAGCCCGTGGGACAAGAGTGTAAATTGGTGAGGCTTCCAGGGAACTCGATCAAGGAGGTTAACCAGGCTAGCAAGTATGTCATTTCCTTCTGCTCGGCAGAACACCAGAATAATGGCCGCCGTTGTAACAACCATCTCGCACAATTAGGCTAACCTGAAGACAGAAACCGGAAGTAGAGATGACGACACAGGAACAGGAGGCCTGGGTGGTGGTGAAGCTATCGACCTAGCCCGGGACTGCTTGCCTCTGGACTCCTTTGAGAAGATGGAAAGTTAACTCTCTCCTTGTTGCTATTTGGGTTGTGTGGATACTGTTTTAGACGGTCACTTTCTAATCCCGTGCAATGTAAATAGACCATTCTGGCACCTTTTCACTGATGGTCTGACTGGTTCTCCTTGCTGCCTTTGTGAAGCCTTGCTGTCTTTTCCGTTGCCATTTCCTTCAAGAAGCAGTTTCAGCCACTCTTAGCTTCATTGATCCTCCCAGACCTTACACACGCAGGAGGCCTTTGAGCTGTGTGTACCTGTCTTCCTGCCCTCCCTCTTGGGCAGGCATGGTGCGTTGATGCTTACTCCTACCCAGGGCTCAGAGTCCTTCTCTACCCAGGACTTTTATCTTCTTTTTGTCCTGACTCAGGACAACTTACTGCTTTTTCTTGGAAATATAATAAAGGGGGAAAACTTACTCTTTTCTTTCTATAATATTCTAAATATTGTTTTTTATTGTCCAAGATCTTAAAAACTTACAAAAGTATATGAAGATTTTGAACTGGATACTGTAAACCTGGTCGAAAAAAGCCACATTTGGGGAGGTCATAGGCCCTAGAGGGTGGGTAGCTTAACTGACACAGCATCAAATTGCTTCCTAAATATTTCTGTTTATATCCACAGATAAATGCTTCTTATTACAATAAATGGTGGTAAATGCAGAGAGTTTTGGCTGCTCAAAGTGCTGAGTAAGAAGCTGTGTGCTGTTCCCTGAAATAGACATTTGTACAACCCCTCTACATCTCGGGATGTCTTTGAAGGATGGGTGGAAGGAATGTAAGAGCCAGAAGACAAAGAGAAGGGCTGTGAAACTCCATCTTTTGCGCATGACATAGTCATTGCAATCAAGAATTTAATAGCAGCTACAGTGGCTTGCATTGGGTTTGTGTAAGACTGGATGGGTCACTTACCAGTCATGGGTGGAGGAGGGGCTCATAGGGGTCTACATCTCCCTGCGGAACCTTTGGCTACTGAAGGATTCTGGGATGGGGAAGTACACACTAGTAAGCTCATCAGGCTTCATTCCATACTCTCGGTTGCACAGATGGCCTTGGCTAAAACCACAAAGTCACGGAGCAAAACAAGAAGACATGAAAGTGGGAAAGGAAGATGGGTGGATGGGCAGTGTTGACAGAGAGGAGAGAGTGGTAAGAGAGGACGAGAAGAGAGAGTACCCCCAATGCATTACGTAATATATGAAATTGCTTAAGAACGGAACTGTTTCTGTTTTTAAAGCAAGTTAAAGGTGGTTCACTCACCCTGAGTCTCATTTCCCTCCTGAGTCAATAGCTTCTCAGTGGCACTCTAGGTCAGCTATAGTCCAGCTGCAAACACATCTGTAAACGCATAGACACGGATACACACTGTTCTGGTCTCATTTTCTTTTTCAGGCTGCGATATTGGAGGCTTGAGCACAGATCTGTGCCTCTAGTCCCTTTCTATTTATTTCTTGTGTGTTTAAAAAAGATTTACTTTTAAAATTATGTGTATATGTGTGTACTTATGTGTGAGTATGTTCATATGAGTTCAGGTGCTCACAGAGGCTAGAGATGTAGGATCCCTTGGAACTGGAGTTACCGACAGTTGTGAGTGGCCCAACATGGGTGCTGGGAACAGAGATTGGGTCCCTGGGAACAACACTAGGTGAGCAGTGTGTAAACACTGAGCCTCTCTTCAGCCCCATTTGTTACATTTTTAAGTCAGGGTCTTGCTCTGTGGCCCAGGCTGGCCTTAAACCCTCAATCTTTCTGCTTTAGCTTTCCGCATGCTGAGATGACAGACATGGGTCACCATACCCACTTTCTGACTTTTAATTTACTTTATTAAAATTTGTATTTATTCTTAATTTATGTGTGCCTGCATGAACTAGAGATACAAGCAGCTGTGAGCTCTCTTTCCACCCCTACCTGCCCAATATGGGTGCTGGAAACTGAACTTTGATCCGCTAGAAGAACAGCAAAGTGCTCTCAACCTGGATCATCTCTCCAGCCACACATTAGTGTTTTAAAAGGCCAGCATAATGTGGTTTATCTAACCAAACAACTATATGAACAATTACATTGTTTCCAGTTTTTGCTGTTTCAAAAATGTTGCCTAGAGAAACATGAATGTCTTGTGAATGTCTCTTCAAGCTCTTACAAGGCTTGAAGATCTATTAGAAATACACGGTGCTGGCTACTTTCATGTCAACTTGACACAAGCTGGAGTTCTCTGAAAGGAGGGAAATTCAATTGAGAAATGCCTTCATCAGATCCAGATATAAGACATTTTCTTAATAAGTGATCAATAGGGGAGAGCCTAGCCCTTTGTGAGTGGTGTCATCCCCTAAGCTTGTGGTCCTGGGTTTTATAAGAAAGCAGGCTGAGCAAGCCATGGGGAGCAAGCCAATAAGCAGCACCTCTCCATGGCCTCTGCATCAGCTCCTGCCTCCAGGTTCCTGCCCTGTTTGAGTTCCTGTCCTGACTTCCTTCAATGAGGCATGGTGTTATGGAGGTGTAAGCCAAATAAGCCTTCTTCTCCCCCTAGTTGTTTTGGTCATGGTGTTTCGTCACAGCAATAGTAACTCGAACTAAGACATAGACATTTTCCTCAATCTTGAGTTCAAAATTTGTTCCTTAATCACTTATTTCATTCCTTTTCTTTCTTCACCTGGAATTTCACTTAGCTGGGTGTCGGACAGGTGAGATTAATACTGATTTAAAAATTATTTCATATTTTCCGTGTGTGTGTGTGTGTGTGTGTGTGTATGTAAGAGAGAGAAACAGAGAGAGAGACACAGAGGTGTGTGTGTGTGTGTGTGTGTGTGTGTGTAAGAGAGAGAAACAGAGAGAGAGAGACAGACAGAGAGACAGAGAGACAGAGAGACAGAGAGACAGAGACACAGAGACAGAGACACAGAGACAGAGAACAGAGAAAGCAACCCCTGGCCTTGAGCAACTTGGGAGGCGAAGTGCTACACCACTGAGCTAGAGCCCTGTGCATTTGTCTTAAAAACAATAACAACACAGCTTTCTGGGATATTCCTATGCCTTTATTGTTGACCCTGTGTTAGATTTGAAAAGTTTACTATTTCACATTTTTAATTTCTAAAGATACTTTCTTGTTCTCTGATGACTCCTTTTTCAGTGACTTGTTCTCATTTTAAAGATACATAATTTTCTTGCACACCCCCACAGGACACTAATAAAATGTGTTTTTTTTATTTCACGCACTATCTTGGTTTTCATCGTTCCTGAATTACTCTTAAATTCTGAAGCTAAATGGTACAGCGCTCTTTTTTAAATTTCAAAATTAAGATAGAAAATAATAGGTTTCATCATGACATTTCCAAGCCTGCTTTGTCCTTCCTCTCTGTCTCCCTTCTTTTCACTCCCCTACTGGCCCGTAGGTCCCCCCAAATTCCCCTCCACCTGCCCCCTTCTTCACTACAGAAGCTCCATGTCACCTATATGCTATATTTTCTTTATCTGTTCAACTATTGGTGGCCTAGGCTCCTTCTACTAAGGCACAAATCCAGTGTACAGTGGCCTAGGCTCCTTCTAGCTACTGTACATAATAAAGGCATAAACATGGGTGTACAGGCACTTCAGTAGTAAGACTTAGACTCCTCTGGATCCATTCTCAAGAGTTATATAGTTATGTAGCTGGGTCATAGGATAGCTCTGATTTTAGATTTCCTCCTCCTCCTCCTCCTCCCTTTTCTTCTTTTTTTTTTTTGGATTTTGATACTGAATTCCACAGTACTGGTTTTCACTCCCAACAGCAGGGACTCAGCTTCTCTTTCTCCCAGTCATCACTAGTATTCGTTTCCTTGACGCTAACCATTCTGATTGGGGAAAGATAGACTCTCAAAGTAATTCTAATATGCATCTCTCTGATGCCTAAGGTGATCAGATACTTTAAAAATATTCGTTGGCCTCTTGCGTTTTTCTTTTGAGAACTGTCTATTTAACTCATGAATCTACTTGCTGATTAGAAGAAAGAATTTTTTGTTTATTTCTTCTTGTCATATGGATTGGCTTCATGTTTTTCTAGACTCCTGGGGAATATCATTAGGTTATTTAATTATTCTCTCTCTCTCTCTCTCTCTCTCTCTCTCTCTCCCCCAATGTGAGTGCTTATAGCTGTAAGTGTGCAGTTTTCCTCTGTACTTTACATTTGTTTACATTTGTTAAGTTGGCTCAGCTGGGTTGAAGTATGGACGATTCTGTAAGCTTATCTACCCTGCCTGCCTCCTTTGAGTGCTAGAGATGAAGCTACACCAAGCTAGTAGGGGCTGATCTGTTAGAACTGAAACAGTAACCAGTAACAACTCGGCCTCCTGCATTGCCTTTAACTGCCTCTAGGTCTTTTAAGCTTGAGAAAATGCAGGGTAGTTAAGGAAGGCTAGTCAAAAGTTCTGAGATCTGGGAACTGATTTAATCTTAGACTCTAGTTCAGAAGGCATCAAAGGTATGCAAATAAAATCTGCAGAACTTAGTGAAATGCCTTATATAACTTTTTGGGGGGGAGGGACACAGACCCATCCCCATTTTGTCTGTGGAGTTTCCTTCCCATCTCTTCTTCTGCTTGCCCTTTGTAAATCGGAAAGTACGACCTGGATCATCTCTAATGAGGATGAGCTGCCCAGAGCCATACCTGCCTTTAGTAGTGTTCAGATGACATCATGTGCAGAGCATCAGGGCCCCATTCTCACATCTGTCCTGTCACCAGTCACCAGCAGCCTTCAGTGTAATTACAGCCCATGTGACAGTTGCACACCCATTATTTCCCACAGGTATAATCAGTGACTAGTTGTGTCACCCTAATTAAAATGGTGTTAGTGTCTCAGTGATTAACTTATATAACCATGGCAGGTTGCTTTAGGCTGGGATTTAGCATGTTCATATCAATGTTGGACAGCTGTTAGGGAATTAGAAAAACACTGGGTACATGTGGTTCCCTGTTACGCCCACACTGGAGCCTTTAGGAACATCTGATGGAAGATACATAGACACGGTGTGCATTTGCAAAGATCTATTTGTACTGTCTTGTGGAGTTTTGCCCTGGAGATCAAAAAGGGGGTTTTGTGTTTGCTTAATATTTAAGAAGTAGGCTATAACTGGAAATCACCTGTAACCATTTTGGCAGGAACCCCCACACACAGACACGGACACACAAAGACAGACACACACACATACACACACATACACACACACACACACACACCCTGGTGTAGTCAACAATCATATTCTGAGTGTTCTGTAATAGACTTCTTGGTAAAACTCAGCGGTCCCTCAGGTGGATCAAGGCTAGGATTTGTAGTAAAAAAGATCTGGACCTCTTGGAAGGTGAGAGGAAGCAATCAAAGTTGGTGTTTTGAGGCTCACATACTGTGGCCCACACTCGTAATCCCAGCACGGGTGAGCCAGGAGAATTACTGAGTCCAGCTTGGTCTACCCAGAAACTTCCAGGCAGTCCTTTAAGGAACCTGAGAAAAGAGCAGAGTGTCCAATATGTGGAAGCTGATTACAGGAAGGAAAGAGGAAGCGTGAGCTGGAGTCGAAGCCCAGACCCCAAGCCAAACCACCCTTGTATTTCAGAGAGCAACGGAGATGATCCCTTCTCTCATCAGAACCGCTGGAAGCTGCTTCGAGGAGCATCCTGCAGAGGTGAGTTGTCCAGCAGCAGCTGTCAAACCACTCCGTGATGGATGGTGCAACGTGCATCTGGAATTTCTGCTTGATTATCTTGAGAGATGGCTCATTGCTTAAGACCACTGACTGCTCTTTCAAAGGTCCTGAGTTCAATTCCCAGCAACCACATGGCGGCTCACCACCATCTGTAATGGGATCCCATGCCTTCTTCTGGTGTGTCTGAAGAGAGCAACAGTGGGCTCGCATACATAAAATAAATCTTAAAAAAGAGAGAGAAAAAATTTACATTTGAATCATCACACATGGTTTGTGGCTATGGTAGTGATAGGAAACAGTAATTTTTACTTAGGTTACCATATTCATTACAAAAGCAATACTCTAGCTACCAATGGCCAAGTCTCAGTTTCAAGGAACTAATTAGAATTGCTTAGAAGATTTCTTGTAAAATGAATTATAATTGCAATCTCCCCTTCCCTCCCTTCCTTCCTTTCCTCCCTCCCTCCCTCTCTCCCTCTTTCTTTCTTTCTTTCTTTTTTTCAGAATTCCTTGAGAATTTTCCAACATGTTCTGGATCTGAAGAATGGCATGATTTGGTCTAAAAGAATGCCAAGGTTGAGGCAGGAAAGCGTAAGGGCTATCTTAGCCACCTGGGACTCCATTTGGCACAGGCTATATACACATCCTTCTTCTGCAGTGCACCATGCAGCCTAGCACTGTAAGCTGCATGTACTGTGCACACGCATCCTTCTCTCACCATGCACCTCAACTCCTAGGCCCCTTACCTGAAATGGGCTGCACACACATCCCACACACAACCGTGGACGGTTTCTCCTCCCCAACAACCATCAAGAATGTTTCTCTTGCAGACAGTTTCTATTTTACACAGACAAAGCTGAGTAGGGGACATAGGAGATACTCTCATCTAGATTGGATTTGGGTACATGCCCAGTAAGGCAAACAAGTATCCAAAGAGTGAACTTTCAGGAAACAAAACCCCTGTTTGTCATCTTATGTCTATTCATGATGGCATACACATGTGATTACAGTCAGATGCATTATGGGAAAGGAACTCAGTGAAAAACAGTCTTGCATAGTCAAATCTATTGGCCAAAATGGGTAACTGTACTCCCATGCCCCCAATATTCAAGCCCATCCTTCTCCTAGAGCTCACAAAACGAAGCCCCAAGCAATGACCAGACCCCCTGGACAGTTTCACTCCGTTGGCCTCTGCTCTCGGACCCCATACTTGAGCCGTGCTATTGCTGTGCTTCTGATTAACACTTCCTTGCCCCTTTTAATCTGTGTGCGTTTTTATTTTAATTCGTAGACTAGGGCAACATTAGGTCTAGACAGGACCACTAGTCACAAGCTTACAAAGGATGAATCTCTTTATAGTGTTCTCACTAAAGACTAATACTGGAAGAAGGTGAGGGAAAGAAATAGAAAAAACAAAGTATAAACACACACACACACACACACACACACACGCATGCACCATAAAAAACCCATTACTTGATATATTTACATAAAACCTTAATTTTTAAATTGCTTTAAAAATGGCCTTAGAGATGGAACCAGTCTTTAATGTTAGACTCTGAGGAATTAGCTGAAGGTAAACAATATTTTGTTCATGGGCTATGTTGCACAAATCACATGTGTGGGAACTGTCAAACTCTGTATACTTATAGGGCTGGTTCCACTCAAGAGGTGTATTTAAAATTTCCCTAATACCTTCCTGCCATTCGTGTAGACAGCTGTATGCAAATATCAGCTGTAACAGGAAGGCCCACAGGCTTTCCTAAGTACCTGGGACAAACGTGGACTTCGAGAACTTCTTGCATTGAGATTTCTGTGGGATCTATGTACTTCAGCTCTATAGGCCTTTTCCTCTGGAAAAATTAAAATAAAAAAATTAAAATCACACTTTACTATTGCAGACAAAGATATTAATAATGTATGGTTCAAGTCTTACTTTTAAGTTCAAGAGAAAGTAAAACTTTTTGCGTGCCTTGAAAAGTATTTTTGGTGTAAAACCTGTTTGTCTAATAGAAGTTTGCCCAGTCAGAAAGATTTTAGCTGCTAAAAATTGGCTAAATATGGTTTATTCTTTTATTCACAGATTCTAACATATGCAGTGAATGTTTAGAATCTGCTATTACTTGAATAAAAAAAAATCCAGAGTAGTGACTTCTTTTGTAACAAATATTGACAAGTCCTCTGCCTGTTTCTTATGTCTACTTTGAACTTTGTATTTGCTTTCTGGGGTTGTTGTTTTTCAAGATAGGATTACGTTTTGTAGACCTGGTTAGTCTTGAACTTCTGGTTCACACATTCCTCTTCTCCAATGCACTCGGCAGCCTACTACTCTCTGTGTGCACGCAGGCACAGCCTCCCCTAGCAATGCACCTTGAAGGTTAGGAAGATCACCTGCAATGAGCTGCACACACATCCCACACAGAACAGCGGGATGATTCTCTTCTAACAGCTGCCGAGAACTCTTCTTTGGTGGACAGTTTCTATTCAAACACATCCCAGAACAAATGTGGGATGGGAGGTAGCTAATCTAACCTAGACTGGTGCCTCCATCTTTCAAGTGTGATGGTTACAGGTATTGATCATGGATTTTTTGAGTGTTTTGTTTTGTTTTGTTTTTCGAGACAGGGTTTTTTTGTGTAATAGCCCTGGCTGTCCTGGAACTTGATTTGTAGACCAGGCTAGCCTTGAACTCACTGAGATCTGCCTGCCTCTGCCTCCCAAGAGCTGGGATTAAAGGCGTGCGCCACCACTGCCTGGCAAATACAACAAATTTTTAATATTAGAGCTGTAGGTCCCTAGGGATTAGCTGAAGGTAACAATATTTTGTTCAGACAGTGTTTCACTGGTTTTGAGCATGTTGGCCTCCGTTTTGCTTCTTGTTTTCAACTTGACACAAGCTAGAGTCCTCTGGGAAAAGGAAACCGCAACTGAGAAAATGCTTCCATCAGATTGGCCTGTAGGCAAACATGGGGGCATTTTCTTGATTATAGTAATCGATGTAGAAAGACCCAGCCTGCTGTGGCCAGTACCACTCCTGGGCAGGTGGTCTTGAGTTGTATGAAAAAGCAGGCTGAGCAAGCCAGTAAACTGGGTTTTTCTGTGACCTCCATTTCAGTCCCGACTTCCAAGGTCCTGCCTCGACTTGATGGGCTGTGGTCAGGAAATGTAAGCCAAAAACCTGTTTCTTTTCTACTTCCCTTTGGTTATGGCGTTTGTCACAGAAATAGAAGCAAGTTCTTTTCTGGCAATTTTTTTTTTTTAAAACTACTTATTTATTATATTTAGACACACCACAAGAGGGCATCAGATCCCATTACAGATGGTTGTGAGCCACCATGTAGTTACTGGGATTTGAACTCAGGACCTTTGGAAGAGCAGTCAGTGCTCTTAACTGCTGAACCATCTCTTCAGCTGCCCTCCTCTGGCAAGTTTTATGTCAACTTGACACAAGTTAGTCATCAGAGAGAGACTCAATTGAGAAAATGCCTTTATAAGAGGGGGCTGTAGGCAAGCCTGTAAAGCACTTTCTAAATTAGTGTTTGATAGGGGTAGGGTCCTTCCTCTTGTGGGTGGTGGCCTCCCTGGGAAAGTGATTGTGGGTTCTATCAGAAAGCAGGCAGAGCAAACCAGTAAGCAGCACCCCTCCATGGCCTCTGCATCAGCTCAAGCCTCCAGGTTCCTGCCCTTCTTGAGTTCCTGTTCTCCCCTCCTTCAATGATGAACAGTAATTTGGAAGCTTAAGTCCAGCAAACTGTTTCTTTCCTCCCCATGCTTTGGACATGGTGTTTCATCATAGCGATGAGACCCCCCTAATCAGGAGAGCCTCTTGTCTCTGTGTTTCCTAACTCTAGACAGAGGAAACAGAACTAGTTTCTCACTTGGAGTCTGACTTTTAAGTGGAGTCTGGAACGATGACTGTGGTTAAGAGCTCTGTCTTGCAGACAAGCAGAGTTCAGTTTCCAGAATCCACACCATTTGGCTCACAACCACCTGTAACTGCAGCTCCAGGGGACACACAGCCCTCTCCTGACTTCTGCAGGTACTGCATCCACAAATGTACAGACTCCCCCCACCTCCATATGGCATACACACATTCACATAATTAAAAACTAAGTAAATATTTTAAGAAGTGTTTTAATATTCCGTACTCTGAAATATTGCTAACCACGATTTTATGAGTCCTTGCCATTTTATTCTGCATTCACTGTCAGACCGGTCTTTTTCACAGTGAATATAGATACTAGTCACAGTTTACAGGCAAAGAAATGAAGGCTTAGAGAGATTGGATGTGCCCAAGGTCATCCTAGTACTAATTCTGGGGTTTGCTCCATTCCCTGACAAACTGGCCACCTTTCCATAGCAAGCTTTCATTTAAGGCAATGAAACTTGCTAAGAATGGTGTCTTGGTTGGTCATTTAAGGCTCGTGGCCTATTCCCAGACTTACTTATTCATGTTCTCAGAATTATTAGCAAAGGAAATAAAACATAGGGAAGTGTTAGGTGACTAACTCTAACCCGCCAACGTTTGCATTCTCCACACTGCATCACTGATTTCACAAAATAACTAACATTCAATATTCCCCAGGTGCCCCGCGCCAAGACTGGAGATCGCCAGGGAAGTCTTTGTCCTCGAAAGGGCAAATTGAAGACAAAGTAAGAATTTTAATAGTCCTTCGCATGACAGCAAGTATAGGCAGGTGCTATGCTGTGTGATAAGACAAAGGTCAGAGGGTGGGAGAAAGAAGAAGGGTGGAGAAGGGACTTAGGGAAGAGTCTGTGTAGAAGGAAGGCTAAGGATGAATGGAGGTTGGACTGCCTGACGAACTGGGATACCGCAGAGGCCTCATGGGAAAGCTGGGCCCATGCCAGTGGGATTGCCCACCTGCTTGTTCCTGGCTGAAGGTTCTTGTCTGTGGCTTGAGAGTAGGAGAGCTTGAATTCTAATCACATGCAGTTCCAGCCGTGCTCAGTCTTAGTGTGTCCCGAGCGACCTGTATCTGCAGAATCAAAATCAAGCAGATGCAAACGGTTACTTACACAAGGGATAGCCTTCTGCCTCAGGCGGTTACCAGCTTCTCCCAAGGTTGCCAGAGCTGCGGCTTAGAGTTTGAACCTAGAGAAGCTGAAAGCCAAGCACTTATTTAAATATTGATCATGCTCAGTGCTTGAGAGAGAGAGAGCAAGAAAACTGCAGCAGGTGGGATTACATGTCCTCTACAATCATTCTGAGAGCTTTAGGGACAGTCCCCGCCCCCCCTCCTTTTGTTTCTTTTTAGTGTGGAAGAGAGCCTTGGGCTAATGTCTTACAATACCTGTTCCTCTTCCCACGATTCCTTGCCCTTTTCAAGCTTTAAGTGACAGAATCAGTGGAAAAAAGAAATAAAAACAACAGGAACAGAGGAATCTATAACAAAGTCTTCTTTTACCAACTTTTCGATAACCAGCTTGAAAACTGCTTTGGTGTGGTGTGTTGATTCAGCCAATCTCCAGTTGACTTTTCACACTGAAAATATTGCTGTTCAAAAAGAGTATTGCATTTATTTTTTATCTTCGGGACCTCGTAGCTCTTCAGTGGAGAAGGCTCTTCTTTGGGGCCTAAGGCTCTGCGGTGTGAGATCAGCAGATACAAGCAAGTGTCAATAGTTCATGGTCAATGTCAGGTCCGTTATAAAGAAGGAAGGGCAACCTTTGCCCTAAGATGGGGCTAAAGACCTCAGACCCTGGAGTCTTTTTTGTTATCCTGTCATTCTTCCGGTTCTGGTTAAACAGGTGTGTTAGGAGGGTGGCTCAGGGCATCTGGCAGTGATGGTTTGGGAAGGGCCACCGCATCTGTCCTGTCAATGCAGCTGGTCCATCTTCTTGAGAAAAATAAAGGTAATTTCGAAAAGTAGACACTTAATTTTATCTTTAAAGCTGCAATAATCATCTTAAGCTTATTTTATAGTGAGTTGTACAATGGGGAGACGTTTCACTCGGGTGACTCAGTGTTAAGCCTCTAGGTGCTACAAGAATCAAGGGGGTCCCTTCACATTGTTAGGCGTTGTAAAAGTGGCTATGGCTTTCTCAAGAACAAACAAATGTTGGTGGCTTTTAGGCACTTGTTCGCATAAACGCATAGGGAATCAAACCTGCAAAGCTTTGGGCCAGAGGAACCTCCACCATCCTCATGAATTAAGAGGGAGTCTGCTGCTTTTAAAATAGTACTTCCTACTGTAACAGACCCGGGCACTATTATGTCCCGGGTGTGGTGGCTTTGAGCTGAGGACAACCCTGGCCTGGCTGGCACTGCTCCCTTTAGGAGCCAACAGGCTAGCTCCTTCCTCCGGCGCCACAAGGGCGTGGAGGCCCCCGAAGCGAGCGGGCGCCGACGCCGCTAGGGTGCAACCCTGCCCTGGCCCAGCAGGTCCCGCTCTGTGCCCGCCGCGGGAGGAAAGCCGAGGCGACCGGCCGCCGCCCCGCGGAGGGAGGGGGCGGCGGAGCCCCAGCAGCTTCAGGTTTCCTCCTGGAGCCGGTGGCGGGCGCGGCCATGTGATGAGGCGGCGACGAGCCCGGCTGGCCGGAGGTGGGCAGGCGGGGACCGCGGGGAGCGGGGGTGTCCCCAGCTGTGGGCGCAGCGGGCGAGCGGGGGTGGGAGTGGGGGAGAAGCGGCTCCGCCCCTCGGCGCGGCTAGCCGGGCGGAGGGGCTTGGGCAGCTGGGGACCGGCTTCCCCGCTCCGGGCGACGCTGGCTGGCGGGTCGCCCTCGGCAGGCCGCGGGGACAGCGCCTGGTCAGGGCTCAGGGTGTTCCCGAGCCACAGCTCCAGGTAAAGGCTGATTGCAAGAGCCATCCCTCTTGTCTCTCCGCAGCCCCGGGCGAAGTTTGCCCACCTGAGTTCTCAGGGGATAAAGTTTCTCTAGAGTCCCCGAGGACGAAGGGGTCCGCAGAGGTGGCGAAAGGTTGCACTCTGCCGGCTGGGCAGCCGGAGAAATGGGCGCCGTCTCCTAGTACCTGGGGGGTGGCAACAAGTGCATGGCACTGCGGAGTCGGAGGCGGCAGCTGTGAAGCGCACAGGGGAGGCAGCGGCCACCCCTCACCCTCTCGGGCACGCGGGGTGGGAGGGGGCGGAGGGTGACGGAGCTCAACCAAAGCTAGTTACAATCGGTGGAAATCAAAGGCAGGCGACCGGAGAAGGGTGAACCTCGAGAGAAGCCTGGGTCCCCCCTTCCCATCTGTGCTTCTGGCTGGCTTCACCTAGGTGCTTGGGGGTGGGAGTAGGGGCGCGTGTACCCCAGACTGCTGGTCAATCTCAAATTTAGGACATTTATTTCTTGTGGAAACGTTTGCTGAGTTTACAAAAGCATCTATGGTTATCTTGTTTGGGAGGGGCTTTTAGGACTGGGTGGGAATCCCTGCACGAATTTTCTCTGGAATACTCGGTTGTGGGTGGTAGGGGTCACAGGTGGAGAAGGCATTCTCATTTGCTGTGAGCTCTGTGAACACTGGGTGTTCAGACCACCCAGGAAACCCAGCTCTGGTTTCCCAGACATCAGTTGGGTTTCTAAGGGAAACTACTTTAGGACTCCACAGAGCGTGCCTATTGGTTGCAGCTGGATGGGCCCAGGGGAAGGGTAACATCTGTGTTTGCCAGCTTCTGACTCCCTGACCCCTGCTCCAGTGCCAGTCTCTACACACTCTAAGTAGTGGAGATTGAACACTTGATTCCGCATCAAGTAGTAAAGAAATACAGTTATGAAGAACGGATCCACTGCTTTTCTGGACTTTGCCCTCTCGTGTTCCTAGGCCCTGAAGCTGTCTCAGTAAAGGAAATCCTATTCTCACGGCACAAACAAAATCAAAGGCTTGCCCTAGTTAGGCTCTGTGGAAGTTACTTTGGACACGATAATTTAAGCTCTGATAACCTTTCCCGGGAAGGTTTCCAAATACCTCTATCTTGGGTTTTTATGCGAATGTTAAAACGAGTAGGTGTTTGTCTAATATTGCTCAATAGTAGCGTTAACTCCTTTGGAGAGTTTAAAGGTAGAGAACATTGCAGAAGCCTTTTGCAGAGGTTGGAGTATGGTAGCCTTTCAATGTGATATTCTCATGTAGGCTGTATAGTGATTATGCATAATTAGTTTTGATTATAGAATTCGGATAGTATCCTTGATACTTAGTGGTCCGGGAAACTGAGGCACAGAACTAGTTCCTGGGTATGGGACTCCGGGGCGTGTTCTCTGAAGAACAGAGAATCAGTGTTTGCCTTGCGTTTGACTGTTTTCTCCCTTATCAAGGCTGCACAGCCAGGCCAATGCGAGCAGTTTGTCTAACAGGTGTGTTTGAGGGACTTTCCTCTGAAGTACCGTCTGCCTCTAAGCAGTTAAGAAACGCTTAAAGGTACAGAAGGACGTCAGAGTGGGTGACAAAGGTTCTGTGAAATTTCCTTAGCCCTGATAGGGTTTCACTATCTATATTTTAAATGGGAATATTTTGGAAAATTCTGAAATATTTTCTTATTGTGTTCTCACAAGAAACTATCATTGTGGCTAAGACTTCCACCGGACAGGAATTTCACGTGTGCTTGATACACGTGGCTTTCTTTCTCTTGTATGCCAGGTGAGAAGAGGAAAAAGCAAACCGAAGTGGGTATTAAGTGACCGACTATACTACTACTTTAAGATAAAGCATTTTATGTAAAATCAGGTCTTAGGCTCTTAACCAAGTCCTGCCGGAGCTTGTGATCAAGTCTTGATTCTTAAGATCAATAATGTAAATGCTGCAAACCCCTTCTTTGCTGACGAATGGTTAGGACAGAGCCAAACAGAGCCTACATTTCTCTCACAGTCCCAGTGGGCCGTAATTTTATTATGCTCTAATGTACTGGGCAGATAGGACAGCTCTGGTCTGTGTAGGTTTGGTTTCATTGAAGTTGGGCTTGTGTTACTTTCAGTGGGAAAAAGTAGCTCTGGACTTGTTTCCTCCGTGACTTTAGGTAGGATTTGTTATAAAGAGTTGGGTCACGCTGGGCTAAATTAAAAACAGTAGTAGATGTGAAACTCAGAAACTCAAGGAATGTTGTCATGTTACAACTGTACTGGAAACGTTGTGGTACCCCAAAGGCTTGGGTCTGAGTCTTCTGCTTTGGTAAAGCTGAGCTTAGAGATCGTTTTCTTGCTTACCAGGTGCAGGTCAGGAGAGGTTTTTGCCTGGAGCAGATTATACTCTGGTATTTCATCCAGTCTTGATTCCATTGTCGTTATAATGGTAGTGTCTAAACTTGAAGGATTGTTACTGGGACATTTTGAAAATTTCTACCACATGCCTCTCATTCTGTAAAAACTTGCTTCAGTTTTCATTCATTCAACAAATTGGAGGGCTTGCTGTGTGCCCTGTGCTGCTCTTTGCCTTAATCCCCTGGGTGGTTGACTTCAGGCACAGAGCGACACTTCTATGGCTTTTGTGTTTTTAGGACTGGTCCTGCTTTCAGAATGGATTTTTCCTGTGCCACAATCGAGGCATCTGGCTGGGGAAATGAGCCTGTGCGCAGCCGTATATCTTAATGCACTCCCATTCTTCCCCAGAAATTTGATCTTAGATACAGTTGTAATTTGCTTATTTGAGCTGTTATTGCTCCTGGTTTTCTTCTCCTGGGTAAACAAGATAATGAGATTTGACATCATTTCTTTAATAAGAGGGAAAGTGAAAAAAATAATTGAATGTTGGTTATTTATTCCAGTGATGTCGGTTTTGAATATGTTTATCAAAAATACATTTTGTTGATCTTTAGAGGTTCCGTCTCTTGTTTCAGTTACTAGTAATTTGAGATTTGATTTTGGTAGAAAGTTATCATAAAAGTGATGCTCCTTGAAGAGCAGAGGTGTGTGTGTGTGTGTGTGTGTGTGTGTCTGTGTGTGTCTGTGTGTCAGGGGGGAGGAGAGGGCCACCAAAGCAGGCAGCAGGCAGTAACTGAAGCTTGCTCAGAAGTGACCCTTCCAAGCCCTCAGGTGAGTCACATCCTACCTCTGCCAAGGAGCTGGCTTCTTATGACTATTGAGCATGAGAAAAATATGTACTTGAAATGCAGGTAGCATGCTTTCTGTAGTCCAGCCAAACAAATATCCAGACATTTCCTTAACAAATAGATAATCAAGGGCTGGCAAGGTGGCTCAGAGGGTTAAAGGTGCTTGCTCCTGAGCCAGGAAATTTAAGTTTCATCCTCAGAATCCATATGGTGGAAAGAGAGAACCAATTCCTGAAAGTTGTCCTCTGGCTTTCACACCTGAGCCAAAGCCTAGAAATGCCCAAAACAAAGGAATGCATAATAAAAATTTCATTTGTTTGTTTGTTTACTTTTGTGTGCACACATGTGGGGGTCTTTCCGAAGCTTTGAGGTGTCAGCTTTCCCTTTCTACCACGTGAGTTCTTTGGACTGAATTTAGGTCGCTACGTTTGGCAGCAAGTGCCCTTATCCAGTGGGCCATCTACTCAGTCCGTGAGATAGATTGAATTCTTTAAAAACAGTTAGCTTTTAAATTCATCGTACAGCATTGGTAATCAATCTTTTGGTGTTTATGCTAACTCTATCCCCTTATCTTATAATTTAGAGAATTCATTTTTCATAAACACTAATGAGATATTTTCAAGTATGGACTTTGAAACCACAATGAGTTAGACAGGCCTGGCTTTGTCCTGGCTGTGTGACTCTCTACTTGAGGGACTCCATCTTTGACATGGAAATGTCAAGGACAGGACATACTCCACAGTGGTAGAGCACTTTGCCCAGCATGCACAAGACCCTCTGTTCAATACCAGTTCCGGTTAAAGTAAACGGAGGACCGCTGTAACCGTCTGCATTGACTGATGGTGAAATTGGCTCCGGAGTAGGTGTCAGAAATTGATGGTTATTATGTTGATAACAAATGACAATGAAGCATTTAATAAGAGGTGGCTCCAGTTGCAGGTGGAGCTTAGTGGCAGATAAAACACATATTGAGCATGTGAGACCTTGGGTTTGGTCTCCAGCACCCTCCTGCATGCCTGGCTTTAGCAGGCTTCCCAGCTGGAAAGGTGGTAAGATGTCAGTATGACCCAGGGCAAACTGCCCTTGGCTGGGAATCTAAGGCAGACTGGGATCTCTTCATAACTTCCCATCTGTGTGACCTTGGGCAAGTATCAACCCTTTCTGGTCTTCATCCAGCTAAACAGAAAGGATGAGACTCATGGTCTCTAAGACCCTCTCAGTTTGAACATTCTGTGCAGTCTTGAAATTTAAAAGGGGCCAGAGCCTCAGTCCGTTCACCTTTCCTGGCCTCAGTCCACAAGCCAGAGCATGTGTGGTCTCCAGGCTAGGGCTGTGTCTGCAGCAGCTTACAGTCATTGAACTGAAAGAATAAGGTTATCTTTCTGGACTTGGTCCCGAGAGATTGCAGACAAGGAAGTCTAGATCCCACTCTCGTGGGTCAGCTGGCTACCTGGCCCCTTCCTGCTCCCTCTGTGGGACAGTGTGCCACTGAAAAGGAGTGATAAGCAAGCTGATTGTTTCTTTGATGTCATGGTAGAAATAAATTCTGGGACAAAGGTCATCTTGTCTCATTAGGGAATTTTTAAAAATTAATTAGTTAATTAACATCTCAAACTCTGCCCCCTGCCCTGGTACCCCCTCACAGAGTTTATCCCCTGCCCCCTCTCTTCTCTGTGAGGGTCCCCCCCTCCCCTGGGAGGCATTCCTTCACCCTGGATCATCAAGTCTCTGCAAGATTAGGAGCACCCTCTCCCACTGAGGTCAGACAAGGCGGTCCTGTTGGAGAATGCATACCACAGACAGGCTGCAGTTTTAGAGAGAGCCTCCACTCCAGTTGTTGGGGGACCCCACATGGAAACTGAGCTGCACATCTGCCATTAAGGACATCTAAGACAATTCACTGAGATGCATGGTTCGGGAAGTAATTCTTGGTTGCAGTCTTTCCCAGTAAGCACCCCGGTTCACAGCCTGTTCATTGCCACCTGGCTCTTTGGCAACGGTTCCTGTTTTTCTTGCTCCAGCTCCATGGTTTGCTGTCTATCCAGATGTCAGAGTTCCAGAATGTCTAGGCTTCTCTGTGATCGATGAAACTGTACATCATTTATTTGATCCCTCCCCACTGCCGCCCTGAATTTATAACCTGAGTATTCTATTCACCGCGGACCGCTCCAGACGGGCCTGACATTGTTTTATAAAAGAGGTCACTCCAACATAAGCTGGATTTGCTGGCTTCCTAGCTGTTAGGTGTTTCTAGCATTCTCTATCCTACAGTGTCCAGGGAAGGGGGCAGTGCTGACCACTTCCCATGGCGTTCCTTCTATGTTGCTGATGAATTAGTCATCCTCTGTGGTCTGTTCTGGTGATCACTTTGCATCCACCAGCCATGCCTAATAATTTTGGCACAGTTGGCCATCTGTACGCACAGGTTTGCTTCCTGGGGTGTTGACTGAAAAATTAATCCTGCTTTTAGCATGTCCAGATTATTTCTTGGCTATTATCAGCTGACTAAAACTGGGTAACAAGTGTACACATCGTGCTGCTGCTGCTACACTGGATAGTGGAAATTATCCAAAGTGAGGGAAGTGGACAAATTACACAGGGATACTACACCGGAGAATATAAGCTGTGAGCATCATGGAATTTTAGGATCTGTGAGGGTTAGCGAACCTGATACTGAGAGGTGATTGAATTTCTAACTCGACTTTGTTCACAGAGGTCTCTTCTTTTCCTGAGATATCACCTATTCTAATCCTCAATGCCTAGCTCAAACATAGTCTTTCTGAAGCCTTTGATTAACCCAGTAGCCCCAGAGCCACTTTTCTTTCTGAGCCCGTCATCATATCTTTCTCATTGATCACTTGCTACCAAGCATCTGGTCTACCAAGTGAGTCTCAGGGTTCCAGCCTAAGACCAGTGGCGGCAGCGATCCTGATTTAGGCTACTTTGGAGGGAGCTGAAAGTGCCCACGTGTTAGTTGATTAGTTATTTTGCTAATAATGATCAGAAGTCCTTCCAGTCCTTAGTGTCTAAGTAGAGAGTAGCAGTGGTGTGCTCCTGTGTGTTGTGCATAGGTTGCCTTGGAAACCACTGGGATGCAGGGATGAGAGGTTGCTCAGAAAGCAAGTAGATGACTTCCTGTCCTTCTGTATCAAGGCCTCTCTTGGATCTCTCTAAAGAAGTAGTTTATCTGAATCTGTGGATTGACAGACACCTCGAAGTGTCTGTCTGGTCTCTGGCAATGCACATCTCACCCACACAGCATCCTCTCAATGGCTAACCAGCTGTCCCAGTGCAGTGATAAGGAACTTCTAAGCTGTAAAGATAGTCTAGTCTGTGGGATGCTGAGGCCTCTGAACACCGTTCTCCCCTCACCCGCTTCACCATGATTCAGCTGCATGCTGGTCATTCCGAACACTTGCTCCTGTGGCGATGTTTTAAAAACTTGGTAACATATGTGGGTTTTGGATTCTCTTACCGTGCTGAATATTCCTATCTGCCACCTTCTTCTCACAGTGCAGTCCGCTGATGACATCTAATGGAGCACAGTAGAACCCCTGTTCCCTCTGCTTCCCAGCTCATGGGGAAGATCAGCAGCTTCCGTTCAGACTCAGGGCCAGGCCATTCAAGTCGCTTAAAACAGTGGTCCTCAACTTCTCTAATGCTGCAGTTCTATTTATTTACTTATTTGCATATTTTCTTTATTTACATTTCAAATGTTTTCCTCTTTCCAGGTCTCCCCTTCGGCAACCCCCAATCCCATCCCTCCTCCCCCTGCCTCTATGAGGGTGCTCTCCCACCCACCCACTCCGATCTTCCTGCCCTGGCATTCTCCTACACTGGGGCATCAAACACCCAAGGGCCTCTCCTCCCACTGATTTCCAACAAGGCCATCCTTTGCCACATATGTGGCCAGAACCATGGGTCTCTTCATGTGTATTCTTTGGTTGGTGGTCCAGTCTCCGGGAGCTCTGGGGTAGGGGTCTGGCCTGCTGCCACTGTTGCTTCCTCCATCAGGCTGCAAACCCCCTCATGCTGCAGCTCTTTAATATAGTTCCTCATGTTTGTGGTGAACCCCTCTCCCCAACCATAAAGTTATTTTGTTGCTAGTGTTATGAAGTATAATGTAAATAGTTGATATTAGGATATCTGATATCTGATCCCCAAAGGGGTCATGGGCCACAGGGTGAGACCTACTGACCTAAACGTTTAGCCTCCATTTGGACCTGTTTGTCATGAGGGCTTAATATTCTAGAATATAGGAATTGTCCCACCCAGACTGTTGAAAACAGTGACATCACAGCCGCAGTACTTCGGATCCTGGAGTTTACAACCACCTTATAACGACAAAGCTCCAGTTTCTGTGTGTTGTAGCCAAACCACACCTCCTCCATAGGCCCGTGGAAAGGTTGCCTTTTCAGTCCTCTGGGCTCTGTTTATCTTTCTTAGATTTATTTCCTTGCATGTGATTGGTCTACCTTTTCCAAATGGGTTAGCAGGTTGGGAAATCTATCATTTACTACTGCTTTTAGTTCAAAGTTAACCATGGGCTTTGTGGCATCATTCTTTAGGATTTAAAGCCTCTGCTACTTAGGCTAAGGTCTAGGTGGAGTGAAATCAGTGTCTCCCAAATTTCAGGTGGATAGGAAGCAGCTTCAGGTGGGGCGAACTAATGGCTACTGTTTGCACCAGCACCTGACTCTTACTCTTTCTTTTTGTCACAAAGATATACATTGTATCTGCTTTACTTCTCACTAGTCCACTACCCAGCAACACGGGGCTGATTCTCAAGAAATGTAGTGTTGAGAGCCCCATAGTTCTTGCATACCAGCCTGCAGAGATCTCCAGAATCTTATTCTGGACCGACGTGGAAAGCCTTCTGCCTAGAATTTGTAGGCTCTGCCTTTGCAAACTGTAATGACAAATGCTTATCTCCTGGACTGACTCTTCTGTCAGTCTCCACAGTTCTCCATGGATTATACAAAATTTCCCGCCCACACCCGACTGTCCCCACAGTCTCACATATGTTGTAAATGCCCTGGATAGCATGGAGTTACATCCTCAGTCCCCTTCTCTCCTTTCGGATCCAAAAATCACCTCTCTCTCATTCAGATACAGTCCAAGTAGACAGAATTCTCACTTCTTTGCCAATCTTCCACCCGCTATCTTCCTCACCAAGCTCTCTGTCCTTGATACCCCGATTTAAAAACTAAGTGGAGATTAACATTTTGTTGGAAAAACTTAGGTTATTTGGGCTTCTGTCTGTCTGTCTGACCCAACTCTTAAGAAAAGATCCCTCTCTTTTGTTCTTGAAAGTGGATCAGGAGCAGGAAGAACAGCCATTCTTTATTTTTGCTTATTTTAGACAGGGTTTCTTTATGTAACCCTGGCTGTTCTGGAACTTTCTGTGTAGATCAGGCTGGCCTTGAACTCAGAGAGATCCACCAGCCTCTGACTCCTATGGGCTGAGATTAAAGGTGTGCACCACTATCCTGGTTCAAGTCATTCCTTTTATTGGTGTAAGTGGTAAGCCTGAGGTCAGGAGGCCTGGCTCTGGTGAACCCAGTGGATGTAACGCCTGCTCAGGTCTCCCTAACACCAATCTCCTTTGCAATGGAAGATCTGTAGTCATTTTATGAACTTGTTGTGATTCCTTATTAATTCGTTTTGAGACAAGGTCTCCAGTAGCCCAAATTGGCCTTGAACTCAGTATATGAAGCTAAAGATGACCTTGAACTCCTGATCCACCCTCGTGTAACCTGGGAGGATGTTTTAGGTTTGGTTTACTTGTGAGTAAAGTTTGGCAGAAGTAGATTAAGGTGGCGTGAGGTGGTGAAAACTAAAGTCCAGGTTTGTGGCTGAGGTGGGGTGTACCCTGGCCCCCTTGGGCTTCAGAAAGCTCCTGTCATGCGCAACTCACCCCGAGGGCTGCTTTACAGAGCAGCAGGGCGTTCAACCAGTCAAAGGTTCTCAGGAACAGAGTTTTGGAAGTTGCTTTTATTTCAGTTATCACAGAGACTGAACAGGTTTCCTGTGGGCTACTCCTTCCTTATTCTCAGAGGCAGAGGACATTGTACAAGACCTGTTAACTGGGGCTTTACCAGAGTGGTGTGTGTGTGTGTGTGTGCACGCGCGCACACGTGCACGCGTTGTGGATTGAATCCATAGCCTCTTTGTCATGCTCTACAGCCTCAGCTGTGTTTTCACCCTTGCACACATCCAGAGGCCAGAGGAAGATGTCAGGTTGTCAGGTTGTTGTATGACTCTCCATCTTCTTCCTTTGAGATAAAGCCTTTCATTGAACCTGAATCGAGGGTATCGACTAGCGGGCCTCAGGGATCCTGTTTCCATCCTCCACAGCACTAGAGCTTATTGGTGCTTTCTGTGGATGTGGGAGGTTTGAACTCAGGTCTGTTTGCTTACATAGCAAATGCTCTTACCCAGGGAAAGTAGAGGGTTTGTGGGTTTCTTGTCATACCAAGTTGTTACAGGAGATGCTCGTGGGACTACCTGTCATTTCAAAGCTTGCTTAATGAAAGGGGAACAACGGGAAGGGACTCTTGACGTTTAGTTCAAGCGTCAGAATTTGGACCAAAACTTCTTCATGAGACAAAGTAGTCACACCCTTTCATTTTTAGTCTTCTTCTCTAAATGTATTCAAAAACATCTTACTATGATTTGACCAGTAGGGAACTGAGGTTGCTTCACAGTAGCAGTGAACCCTCCTGTCGAGTTATCTCTGGCCATATCACCCTGAACATGTCTGATCTCGTCAGAAAATTCTGGATTAACTTCGCATTTTGCTTCCTTCTTTAACAGACATGGGGCGGGAAACATTCAGCTTTGCTATGACTGGCTAGAGAAAATCCAAGCCTCATCTTGGTGGAGTACTATGTGTGCTTTGGAGATTGCTGCATTAGAATGGTTTGTGTTTAGTTCATTATGTTACGTATACGAGTGGTTTGCCTGCATGGATGCATATGTGCCGTGTGTGGGTGCATGGTGCCTGTGGAGGCCAGAGAGGGCCTTGGGTTTCCTGGAAGTGGAGTTGTAGTGTTGTGAGCTGGAATGTGGGTGCTGAGAACAGAACCCAGGTCCTCTGCAAGAGCCATCTCTCCAGTCCCCGAAAGTCTTAAAAATAATACTATTTTGGCGTATGTCTGTATATATGCATGCATGTATGTATGCATGTATGTATGTATGCATATATGTATGTAAGTATGCATGTATGTAGTATGTATGTATGTATGCATGTATGTATGCATGCATGCATGTATGTATGTATGTATGTAATTATGGGTATGCACCATGGTGCTCATGGGGAGGTCAGAGGACAGCTTGCAGGAGTCAGTTCTCTCCTTCCGCCACAGGGGTTCTGGGTTTTGAACTCAGGTCGTTCAAGCCTGGCTGCAAGTGCTTTTACCCACCGAACCATCTCTCTGGCCCAAAGAGTCAGAGTTTCTTTCTCCTTTCACATTCATGGCAGGAATCTTTATTTTAGGAGCTATCATTCCATAGAAGTGTGCAAGCAGCAGGAGGAATTGGAAGTAGGTTAGCTACCTGGAGTAAACGAGTTTTGGAACTGTCTTATCACTGTGAGTTGGATTTGACTTGCAAGAAGAAGGTTTTAAAAGGATTTTCAGTCTGGGGATGGCACAGGTTGGATCGGAATTGAGGTTTGGATTGGAATCTTGGGTCATGTTATCCAGTGACATCATCTGAATGGGGTGGTTTGGGGCCATCCCACCTCGCTGTGCATTCTATCCCTCGTGTGCCGCTGTCCCCTTCCCAACCGCCACCAGTGGTCGAGAGGATAATGATGGTGGAATTCATGCTAAGCAAGCATTCTACCCTGGCTACATTTCCAGTCCCCCCCTTTTCACTTTGTTTTTATCTTGAGGCAGGTTCTCACTAGGCTGCCTAGACTGGCTTCAAACTCACTTTGCAGCCCAGGCAGGCCTTGAACTTGCAACCCTCCTGCTTCAACCTCCAGAGCATCTGGGATTACAGGTTCACACCAACATGCCAGGCTCTGTTTTTCAAGTTCTATGGAGGGACGATGGTCCATTAAACCTCCTGTGAGTTACTAGTACAGTGCCTGATTCCCAGAGTACACTTAAGACACTTGGCTACATGCAGATGTTCAGGAGGCTGGGTTTAAAGATGGTAGCTAAGTGTTGCATCTTTACAGGCACAAAGGACTGTTGGTTCTCAGGGATTATCCTGTCACAGTTCATGACGGTGTCAGAACCTGTCCCGAGCAGCCAGGTGGAATGAGCTAGGAATAATCTCGGGATTGTTTTAATTGAACTCTAAGATGATTGGAGACGGATATTAATTTCACTTTAGCAGAAGAACTTACTGTGCCTCACTTTTCTCGGGCTGGGTGGGAAATGTGTCCTGAAATGTATGCCACTTCTGATAAATACTAGCTTTCAACTAAAGTAGGAACATTTACTGTAAATAGTTCATATGTTTATTTTCTTTCTCTCTCTTTCTCTCTTTCTTTCTTTCTCTCCCTTTCTTTCTTTCTATCTTCCTTTCTTTCTTTCTTTCTTTCTTTCTTTCTTTCTTTCTTTCTTTCTTTCTTTCTTGGATCTCACTATGTAGGCTTGGCTGCCTGGAGCTCACTCTGTAGATCAGGCTGGACTTGAACTCATAGAGATCTTGTTTCTGCCTCCCAAGTGCTGGAATTAAAGGCCTGCACCACCAGGGCTGGGATAACAAATTCCTAAAACCTAGTTTATCATGTGGTTACTGATGATTAATGTAAAAGACAACAGACTTATAAGGAGCCACATTGTAAAGCATGGCAGCCCTCTACCTTTAAGGACACCTTAAGGTCAATAGATTCTGTTCCATAAATGCTTTAGACACTGGGGCAGGAACCTGGCATTGTTCTGTCTGGAATTTGAATTGCTGGATTTGGGGTAGGGCTTCAAAACTCTAATCATCTAGAAGTTCATTCTAAGGCTTTTCTGTTCCACAGATTTTTTTTTTGTTTCTTTTTCTTTTCTTTTTTTTTCTTGAGGGGGTGTTCTATTTGATTTTTGAGCTTTCACTGATTTCAGCCACTAATTACTTAGAAGGAGATGTATGCTGGATTCCAAGGAGACAGCAATAAGAGGCCTCCAGTTCACTCGGGTTCTCAGTGCTGCTGAATTACCCATTGTGCTGCCATTAGGTAGTTGGTGATGCAGAGTATGTACAGGGTGCTCTCACCAGCCTGGGTGAAGCTATTTCTGCCCCGCTCCTGGCCCATTCCCCTCGCCATCCCAGAAACCATGCCTGATAGAATAGGTATCAAATACTGCTTCCCCTCTCTATTATGGTGGTGTAAATGTAACCTGTATTGTAAGTCTGGGGCTACTTTGGTGACCAAAGGAGAAGAGGAGTGTGAAGCTGGACAGATGGTTCAGTGGTTAGGGGCAATTGCTGACTTTGCAGAGAAGTGGTGTTCTGTCCCCAGCACCCATATACCAGGTCCCTCACAACTGCCTGTAACACTACTCCAGGAGATCTCACACACATCTCTGGCCTCTGCAGGCACATGTGAATGTATACTCACATAGGCCCACACATACACATAAATAAAAACAAGATAGAAATGTAAGATGAACAGAAGGACAGCGATGAAGAAACGAAAATCTGAGTACATCATCTTTGATCATAAATGAAATTGGAGGAGTGTCTTTCAGATGCTAGGATTCCAACATAAGCTATTGTTTTCTGTCTTTTTCCCCCTTAAAAAGTAAGACACTTACTCATGGTTACCCATTGCCCATACTTTAAAAATTCTCTTAGTTGGTCTTGGAAATAATTGCAGTGGGTACAGTATCTATTTAAAGAGGAGAGATGTTTCATATTATCAAAAAGAATTATGTATGACAATTTAAGTTGGGGATTATGGCCCAGTAGTGGAGGGCTTGCCTAGCATGTGGGAGGTCATAGGTTCATTCACCAGCAGCCACACCTAAACATGCATATGAAAGTCAAAGCAAAACCTCAACTAATTTAAGCTTATTTCGACAATATTTGCTTATTAATAAGGGCTTTATATTCTTAAGTTTATATGGAGTACTGGGTAAGATAGCTCAGCAGGGGGAGAAGATCTGGAAGCATCTAGCTTTGGGTTTTTCTGATCTCACATACTTGAGAACTCACTCAGTTTTGAAGGTTCGGAGGTATCTGGTAAGGATCCTGGCGACTCTCTTGGCGTGTCAACAGCGAGGTGTTTTGCTGTTGAGAGACGGCTGTCCAGTCAGGGCTAAGCACTCCCTTTGTCTGAACAGTATTGAAGGCCACAGCTTCAGGACACAGTAAACAAGGGAAGGTCATTGGCACTGTGCTATCTTGTCTTAGTGACAGTAAGGGGCATGGTTGTGGATACAGGGAGCCCTCTCTGCTCTCTATGTATTTTTGGGCACAAGATGACATGACTAGATTAGTATTTAAAACAAGAACACAAAATCCCCTGCACCACAGTAAACATGGCTGCTCTGACAGAGCATTTAAAATTGCACAAATTCTAGAAGATGCTAATGGAATGAATCACCATCTTGTGTGTTGTTTTGACAGGAAATGTATCACGTCTCAATAATTTCCTCAGCATTTTTTCCTGCCAGGTGCCTGTTTTCTTCTTGTTGCTAACATATTCCTGTAAAATTCCAAATATGTGATCGGCTTCCCCAGTGATAGCCTTTCCTGGTCCCCCTTTCCCTTCTTCAGAGTGCCCGGCGCACGGTGGCTTGGTTGTTTGTCTTCGAGAGCTATTTTAGACATAGCCAGTCAGGATGCCTTTGTCTGGAGAGTGGATCTTTATGGATCCATCACGTAGGAGTTTCCAGAGGGATTTGTAAACGTGGCTTTGGACAGATAATAGCTAAGGCTGAATTTACACCAGGCATTGTTCCCACAGTCCTTTGTAGAGAGATTAGGAATGGCATTTGTTTTTCTATGTGTGTGTGTGTGTGTGTGTGTATTGGTATGTAACTAAGAAGTAATTATTTTTACAATAGGCATGAGATATCTTGAAATGAAACAAACCAGAAGCAAATCTTTTTCTTTTTTTTTACATTTATTCTTTTTTGAGATTTTCTGTATCAATATTATGTTTACATCATATCTACTCCCTCCGGTGTCACAGTCTCACGCCCTCTCGAAGTCATGACCTTTTCTTTAACTTTTATTCACACACACACACACACACACACACTCGCATGCACTCCTGTGCACACACCCACATATATAAAACTACAACCTGCTATGTTTAGGACTGACCACTTGGGATTAGATACCCTGTTAGGGGGGCTAGACCCCAGAGAGACTGACTGCCTCTCTCAGCAGCCATTACTTGTCTGTATCTCTTCATCTAGAGGTGAAGCCTTGAGAGGGTTGCCCCTCCCATACTGGAATGTCAGTCAGTGTTGTCACTATGCAGGTCTTGTTTAGGTTGCCATATTGTAAGATTTCCTGGCACCATATTGTTAAGATGTCATGGGTGCCACTCCCTGTCATATACATAAGACACCCTCTCTCAGCAGACATTCGTCTTCTGGCATCTACAACCTTTCCTCTCTGTCTTCTGCAGTTCTCCTTGAGCCTCAAGAGTAGCCTTGTGTTACAGATGTGTCAG
Source organism: Rhynchomys soricoides (assembly GCA_019843965.1). Lineage (NCBI taxonomy): Eukaryota > Metazoa > Chordata > Mammalia > Rodentia > Muridae > Rhynchomys > Rhynchomys soricoides. The sequence goes on along the minus strand of JADRCH010000005.1, from coordinate 15,681,922 downwards.
TTGGGATGGGACATCTCTAGGTCAGTTGATCTCTAATTTTGACCAGTTGTGGATTCCTGTGATGGTCTCTGTTGCTGCAAAAAGAAGTTTCTTCAATGAGCAACGAGAGCTGCACTTACCTGCATTTGTGTTTTTAGGTATTTAGAATGCAGTTGGGAATTTCACTGGCTTAGGAGAGCCGCAGTTAAAGGTCATCCTCCAGGTTCCATGGCTAGGTTTACAGACATGAACCCCTTCTGTTGACTGGGCCTTAAGTCCAATTAGATAACTTGGTAATCCCTAAGATATAATCCACACTGAAGGTATAGCCTCAGCTGTATCTTTCTGTGCTGGATATTGTTATGATTATTTTATTTATTTACATGCCGGTTGTTCTCACCTCTTGGTCCCCCCTCCCACAGTTCTTCATCCCATTCCTCCTCCCCCTTGCCTCCAAGAGGGTGCTCCCCCTTCAGACCTCCCCCTTCCCTGGGGCCTCAAGTATCTTGAGGATTAAGCACATCTTCTCTCACTGAGACCAGACCAGGCAGTCCTCTGCTATATATGTGCCAGGGGCCTTGGACCAGGCTGTGTATGCTCCTGGTTGGTGGCTCAGTGTCTGGGAGCTCCCAGAGGTCTGGGTTAGTTGAGACTGTTGGCCTTCCTTTGGGGTCACCCTCCTCTTCAGCTTCTTCAATCCTTCCCCTGATTCAACCATAGGGGTCTCTAACTTCAGTCCAATGGTTGTGTGTATCTGTGTTTGTCTCAGTCACCTGTTGGTAGGGCCTCTCAGAAGATAGCCATGCCAGGCTCCTGTCTGTAAGCACATCATAGCATCAGATTGGCAACCTACAGATTGGAAAAAAAAACTTCACTAACCCTACATCTGACAGAGGGCTAATATTCAAAATATACAAAAGAACTCAAGAAGTTAACCTCCCCCCACAAAAGAAAACAAAACAAAAACAAATAACCCAATTAAAAAATGGGGTACAGAGCTAAACAGAGAATTCACAACAGAAGAATCTTGAATGTCTGAGAAGCACTTTAAGAAATGTTCAAATTCCTTAGACATCAGAGAAATATAAATCAAAATGACTCTAAGATTCTACCTTACATCAGTCAGAATGGCTAAGATCAAAAACTCAAGTGACCGCACATGCAGGCAAGGATGTGGAGCAAGGGGAACACTCCTCCACTGCTGGTGGGAACGCAAACTGGTACAACCACTCTGGAAATCAATCTAGAGGTTCTTCAGAAAGTTGGAAATAGTTCTACCTGCAGACCCAGCTGTACCACTTTTGGGCATATACCCAAAAAATGCACCACCATCTCCACCATGTTTATAGCAGCCTTATTTGTAATAGCTAGAAGCTGGAAACAGCCTAGATGTTCCTAAACTGAAGAACAGATACAGAACATGTAGTTCACTTACACAATGGAATACTATTCAGCTATTAAGAATGAAGACATCATGAATTTTTCAGGCAAATGGATGGGACTATAAAATATCATCCTGAGTGAGGTAACTAAGACCCAAAGGACATGTATGGCATGTTCTCACTGGCAAGTGGATATTAGTCAAGATATACAGAATACCTAGGATACAACCCACAGACCCTAAGAAGTGTAACAAGCAGAAATGCCCAAGTGAGGAGGCAGATGTGGGGAGGGACATGTGTGGGAAGGGGGCAGGGGAAAAGAGGAACAGGATCAGGTATGGGGGTGGGAGACAAAAGAGAAGCCCAGAGGGCCAGGAGAATGAATGGAAATAATCTGCCTCTGGGGTTGGAGGTAGGAAATAGGGGTACCCTCTAGAAAGTACCAGAGATCCAGGAGGTCAGAGACTCTAAGGACTCAATGGGGGTGACCTTAGCCAAAATGCACAACACTAAGGAGAGGGAACTCAAAGAGTCCACCACCAGTAGATAGACAGGGCCTCAAGTGGAGGGGTGGGGTTACCAACCCACAGTCAAAATTCCTGACCCAGAATTGTTCCTGGCTAAAGAACTGCAAAGACAAAAATGAAGAAGAGACTGAAGGGAAGGTGGTCCAAGACCGGCCCAACTTGGGATTCCTCTTATGGGGTACCAAGGCCTGACCCTATTACTGATGCTATGATGTGCTTACATTGTTATGAGTCTTAAGCTTTACATATGGGTAAGAATTTTAATTCATTCTCGCTCTTGGCAGCTTACATAGCACCTTTAGATACTTTGAAAGCTAGTCCTCAGGGAGCCCTCCAGGTCTGTTCCAGGTCTGTCTTCCACATGCTTTAGACACAGGTTTTAAAAGAATAAGAAGCCCCGTCATTTTCTAAGAAGTTACACAGACATGAGTCAAGATGCTTTTGTCGTTGGTTCAGTAACTTGTGCAGTTGATAGGAATATTAAGCTTGTCTTTGAACACTGAAGTTTCTAACTAGAAAAAAAGTATATGTGTATCTGTAAATTAAATAAATTCCATAATAATAAAGACACTTTGCAGATTCCATTTACTTTGTAAGTGTGTGATTTAAATGTAGTTATTTACTACTTTCTTGGTAGTATGTGTGTGGGGGTAGGTATGCATGTTTGTGGTGGGGCATGTGTGCGTGTGTGCGTGTGTGTGAGTGTGTGAGTATGAGTGTGTGAGTGTGTGCGTGCGTGTGAGTGTGTGCGTGCGTGTGAGTGTGAGTGTGTGTGAGTGTGTGAGTGTGAGTGTGTGAGTGTGAGAGTGTGTGAGTGTGCATGTGAGTGTGTGCATGTGTGTGCGTGTGTGAGTGTGTGAGTGTGAGTGAGTGTGTGTATGTATGTGTGAGAGTGTGAGTGTGTGTGAGTGTGTGTGAGAGTGTGAGAGTGTGAGTGTGTGAGTTTGTGAGTGTGTGAGAGTGTGTGTGAGAGTGTGAGTGTGCGAGTGTTTGAGTGTGAGTGAGTGTGTGCGTGTGTGAGTGTGCGAGTGTGTGCGTGTGAGTGTGCGTGAGAGTGTGTGAGTGTGTATGTGTGTGAGAGTGTGTGAGTGTGTTAGAGTGTGTGTGAGTGTGTGCGTGTGTGTATGTGTGAGTGTGTGAGTGTGCGTGTGAGTGTGTGTGAGTGTGTATGTGTGTGAGAGTGTGTGAGTGTGAGTGTGTGTGTGAGTGTGTCTGAGTGTGTGTGTGTATGTGTGAGTGTGCATTCCTGCCTATGGAGGCCAGAGTTTGATGTTGGGTGATTTCTTCAGTAACTCTCTACCTTACTCTTTTTTGAGCTGGAGTCTATTTGCTGTGCTCTTTGATTTGTCTAGACTGGTTGGCCAACAAGCTATAGGGTCCTCCTATCTCTGCCTCTCCAGAGCTGGGGCTATAGACACATGTCACTGCCCTTGGCTTTTTTGTTTTTTTTTAAGTGTGCATGATCTAACTCAGGTTCTCATGCTGGAGTGGTAAGCACTTATCACCATGGTCCCCAAATGCAATTTATTTCTTTACTCAATACAGAATTATTACACATCTTTAAAATTATTTGTGTGTGTGTGTGAGTTTGGGGATGGAACTTAGGGCTTTGTGCTAGTCAAGGACTTTGCCACTGGCCGCATCCGTAGTGAGTTGTGCCATGTGAGGGCAAGTATACAACAGAGAACTTCTAATGGAAACCAAAGGGATTTTTCTTCCAGGAGCATTCCATTTTTTTGTGATGTGTGGTTGTATACTGTAGATTGCGAGCTTTGTGTTGCTTAACATTTATAGTGTAGCCCATCAAACACTGAAGACTAGATTTTAAGAGGCCATGCATGTGATGTCTTGGCTTTGCCTATCAGTAGACATTTTAGACTGTCCTTAATAGCTAGCTTTCTGTAACAGATTTTTCATATTTGAACTTCTTCTTACCTAGACATAACAAGATGTAAGCAAAAGAATCCGATGTATTACCAAGTCATCAGCTTTGATAGATGTCAACATTATAGTGAGGGACCCTTTCCATCGTGTATTGCTTTTGCAATGGAGATCGGTGTCTAAACTGGAGTTTAGCTATGCTCAGAGGCACACATGGGAAACAGCCAGCCTTCGTGATAAGGGCAAATTGGAGGCCCTAGTATTATTTTGGTGTGATTCAGAGATGAGAAGAGAGTGAGTATGGCCTCCTCTGGCATTCTCTTCCTCGGATGCTTCTCTGCATTGCACATGCAGAAAACAGACACATACCTAGCCACAGACTTTCTTCCTATCTGTGATATCTCAGTGATCAGTTCCTCATCTGTTACCGTCTGTGAATCTCTGAGCAATGTGTACCAGTGACGTATACAAGTGATTGCACGTCCGATGTGCCAGGTCCCTGAGAAAGCTAGCCCTGTTTAGTATATTTAATGTATTTGGCATCAAAAGGCCATTGAAGTAAGAGGCTGAACTCAGACTCACAGATCTGCCTGGCTCTCCCTCCTAAGAACTGGTGTTAAAGGTGTATACCACCATGCCCAGGCTAAGGCTCGAGATTTCTATTGTCCTCCAGTGGCTGTCTAATGATCGTTATTCTGTTTGTCTGTCTTAGCCAGCTCTCGTTACACAGCCTTGACTGGTCTGAATTTTGGAATCCTCCTGCCCCAGGTTCCTGAGGGCTGTAAGTGTGCACTGTCACACACACAGTACATATTCTGTCTGGGTAGAACTCTCCTTAGCATCCCTGACTAACATCCATATACAAAGTTAAAGGGAAAAGAAGATGAAATTATTCTCTGTAAAAATGAAGCTACTCAGAATTTTCTCTGTGTAAGCCAGCCAGTTAAGGATTTATTTCTCTTGAAGTCAACATGGCAAATATTTATTGATTAATAGGTTGCGTTTGCTTAAAATGTAGTTGGTTTCACTTGGAATCTCAAAATTAAGTGGGAGATTGGGGTGCAAACCGAGTGTAATTTTAGTTTGTCTTTTTTGGGGAGGGGCAGGAATAGGGTCTCATATAGCCTAGCATAGCCGGGAACTCATTATGTAGCTGACGCTGGATTTAAACTTTTGATCCTTTGCCTCTGCCTCTCAAGTTCTGGGATTACAGGCTTGTGCTACCACCAAGACCGGCTTAGTGTAATTTTAGATGAGTGTTTTGTATTCTTTGTTTCCTGACCTACGAAAGGGATCCTGGCAGCTCCTTAGCTAAAACGATAATTTGCTGATCAAGCCAGGATATAGATGGAAACATTTTGCAAAGTTTAAAATGGCATATCCACACACAATGAAAAGCTATAGCTCGCTTTGCAGTGAGTTATTTAAGGCATAGATTTCCTATTGCTGCACATATGGGTGCAGGAGAACAGAGACCGGGGTCTGTTGGTTCCGTGCCAGATCCCGATTTGCTTTGTTAATCTAACACTTCTGTATTCAGTGACTTGGGAGAAAACTGCAGAGCCAATTCAAATTAGTGGGGGAGCGTTTGAACCAGGCCTGTTGTGTAAGGACTGGCGCTAATGAGTGGCTGTATTCTAGGACTGCCTGGTTTTATATCAAAGGTCACAAAGATGTGTTATTTTCTTCCACTACTTAGATGTAGTATAAAGCCAATTAATTCCTGAAGCATTTTATTAGGGAAAATGACTTACTGTCAAAGATATGTGGCGTGAGTCCTTCTGTCATGTTTAGGGAGGGATAGGGATGGATACAATTAAACAGTTGGCCAGTCCTTGTCTCCTTGTCCATTAAAAAATAGTTTCATGAGCCGGGCAGTGGTGGCGCACGCCTTTAATCCCAGCACTCGGGAGGCAGAGACAGGCAGATTCTGAGTTCGAGGCCAGCCTGGTCTACAGAGTGAGTTCCAGGACAGCCAGCCAGGGCTATACAGAGAAACCCTGTCTCGAAAAACCAAAAAAAAAAAAAAAAAAAGTTTCCTGGGGTCTGGGGAGATGGCTTAGTGGATAAAGCACTTTCCACATCAATAGGAGGAACTAAGTTCAGATCCCTAGAACCCATGAAGGACAGGTAGGGTGTGCATCTGGAATCCCAGTGCTCCTATGATGAGAAGAGGAACAGACAGGAGAATTCCTCAAAGCTTGCAGGCCAGCTAGCCTGGTGTGTGTAGCAGTGAGCCAGAGATGGTCTCATACAGGGAAGAAGGCAAGGACTGGCACCCATGGGATACGGATGTCTGTACTCACACCCAGAAGCAAGTGCATGCATACATGTATACACACACAGAGAGAGAGAGAGAGAGAGAGAGAGAGAGAGAGAGAGAGAGAGAGAAAGAGAGAGAGAGAGAGATTGGTTCACTGCTTCCAAGTAGTGTTGGTCTCTTTTAATTCAAACTTGGTGACTAAACTATGCCTTTCTACTGGATTGGTGGAGCTATAAGAAGGGAGGGGAAGAAAACCCCATTCTTCTTCATTTCAGTTGAGTTGAGAATCACACCCGTTGCAGCAATGATACATTTAAGGTTTTTTTCTACTTATGTTAGAAATTTTTAGAGTCAAGTGTACTTTGATTTTCCTGGAGTCTTAGATTTCTGTTTCCTCCCTGGCAAGACTCTGCTTCTTTAACACATTAAAAAAACAAAGAACAAAGAAAAACCTAAAAGTCCCACTTTCCTTCTGTACCTTCTGGGGATGCGTGGTGTCCTGCTGCTGGATGGCTATGAACATCTACACAGACATCTAAGTGGAAGTGTAGAAACCAAGTTCAAGTGGTGTAGGGAGAATTTTGGTTTCCTTGAGAACTCAGTTACTTTATGTGAATAGGTTTTTGTTTTAATCCCAGGTGTGGGATGTGGGGACGCTTCAGATGGCCCACAGTGGCTAACTATGATTGTCTCGTGCTCTGGGTGTGTGTGTGTGTGTGTGTGTGTGTGATTTTTGCCAGCTGCAGATAGTTTTCATTTGGGTATAAATGGGATCGCCCCGAGAGGGCCCGTGGTGGCTGCTTCTTCCCCTCCTGCTCTGGGTCCTGCTGCTGCATTGGCTACTGCTGGGCTGGATTGCCGGATTGCTGGCTGGAGATACTTTGATGACAAAAATTGGACTTGCTCCAGGGAACCTGACACCCTCTATCAGCAGGAAGTAGTCTAAAGAGGTCACATCCCTTTCCTATCTAAGCTCCTTTCTCTTCTACCCAGTGCTGGGGATTGGAAAGGATTGGGGTGGAATAAGGGTTGGAAGGGAGGTGGATAACCCAATAAAGTGGAACAAAAAATCGCTCCCACAGTGCGGTTGGCTGTCCACTCAGGAACAATGGGGGGCGGGGCTGTCTTAGGGATAGGAGGTCTGGAGTTTGATATTAAGAACGATAGTACCAGTCATTATTGGTTGTTTTCTGTAGTTAGACCTTAATCTAGCACTTCTGCATTCAGTAACATGCAAGGAAATGGCAGAGCTCTTACTCCTGTAATGTTGGCTTTCGTACATGTAGGTGTAGTAGTTTTAATTTCCGTGATGACCTTACTGTGTACCCATGCTTCAGATGAGGGACCTATGGAACCAAGAGATTAGGAAACATGCTTCAGGCCAGCACCAGGCTTACCAACCCATCTGTGGGATTCTAGCGCCCTTCTTCCCTTTTCTTTGGAGGTTCTGTGAGAGGCTGGGAGGGGGTCCAGCTTGTCCTCATTTTCAAGAGACCAGAAGGATCTGCTCTAGTCAAAAGGTCCCGGAAGTTTCCACTGAGGCTACATTTTCACATTTGACTTCACAGGGAACAATCTTTGGACTTGCCACCCTCTGAAGGGAGGCAGCTATCTTTGATGGTCTTAGACCTTCTTAGGAAAAACATACAAATTTAAAAAAAAAACAAAGCACTCTTTAACCTCAGGAAAATTGCTATCCAGTTGGTCAATTATGACTTCTTCAACTTCAAGGTGAATTTTTAGAGGGGAGGCTTCTGATTCGGCAGTATCCTGCAGATCCCAAACTCTGACGGCTCAGAACCTGTATTACCAGAACTTTGGTGCCTTCCAGGAGTCCTTGCATTGCAAGTGAGCTTAGAACTGGAGCAAGATTTCCACTCAGCTCCTCCCATGGGTTTATCCTGTTCACCTCTGTTCCACTCTCTGCATGTTCGTTATTGACCTTGATTCTGTCCCCTGGGTCCCGCAGTTTCCCAAGTCATTCCCAAGGACAATCACATGTTCCCTTCTCCTGACCTCTAGGGTTCAGACAACAGCATGTTTTCTGCAGAGAATTTAAACACTTTGAAAACCAATATTTGTTTCTTTAGTCAAGATCCAGCAATGCCAACGCTGGCTTCTAGAATTACCACTCTCAAAAGCAATCTTCTGGTGTAGGACCTCAACCTTCGCCGGCACTCACTTGTGTGTTAGTGATCTCCATGGAAACCTGCAATCAGCCCATTTTAATGTGGGTTCCTTAGCACAACATTATGACGGGCGTGGAATTTAGGTGTGACCACTCCCGGTTACACACTTGAGCCCTACACAGATTATTCCTTCTTGTTCTCAGAGTGAATTCAGGGGGATTCGTATGACACAGGCTTACCGCAGGTGCACTTGTGTGATGATCGGGAGCACAATTTAACTGTGTGTTCCAACATTTGGTGTGAAATAGGTTATGACAGTAAGGACCACAGGCAAAACATGAGTTAGTTTAAATGTGCCAGTCTGTATGGCTACTTGGGGATTTTTGTATTGCAAATGCAAAGCACTGAAACATTAAGAGGTATGGTGTGAGTTTCCTAATGAGCATTTTAAACGCTAAGGAGTCTCCTGATTCTGAAGACCACGGTTCACGCGGAACTTTAAGAACGTAAACGTTTTGTTTATTATCATTTTTGCCAGTTTCTTCCTGTGGCTTCAGCTCTATGTTCCACCGTATTTCCATTTCTCTGGGCTGCTGTCATGGCTTCCTAACTGCTCCAATTTCCAGGTTCCCCTCTGCCTTACTCTGGCACTCGGCAGGTTCCTCTGCTGCCTTCAGAGTGACGACTCTAATGTACATGGCAAAGCATGCCAGCTGTCTATCTAGAATGCTTCCCTGGCTCCTGGTGCTTGCCAGGCCTGCATGGCCCTCGATGCTGTGTGCTTCCCTGTTCCTCTCTGGCGTGTATCCTGTCAAGCAGATCTCGGAGCCACTTGGCACAGCCAGCTTCTCTTCATCTGCCCGCCATTGTCCTTTGCACCTTTAGTCTTGCCTACACGTTCTCTCCCCACAGCTCCTGTTCTCCAGGATGCCTGGAGCCCGAGCCAGTCACCCACCATATGTCCTGTTGCTGGAGTCAGTATGTGAATCAGTTTCCACGGTGACACTTACTGTATGGTGTCCCATCACTGATGTCTGCGTTGCCTGCTATGTGCTGTGCTCCCACACCTAACTCACACACGTGTGCAAACTGGACTCTTTCCACCTAAGCTGTGTGTCTGAATTGACCGCGCAGAGTTCAGCTGTCTGTGATAATGTGTGTACTAGGCTCTGTGATCTGGGATAGTGTTTTCTGGTTTAGAGAAGTGGACCCCAAATCAGCTGGTCTTTGAGCTGCCCGAGAAGGCCTTAAAGATATAAACTCTGGGCTTTGAGACCACCTGAATTAGAATCTCTGGCAGGTGAGGCCTGGCAATTTGCATTAGACCCTAATGGAATAGATTCAGTTTTGCATAGGAAACATTAAGTGAAAAAGTCACAGTGGGCTGGGTGTGGTGACGTGCACTGTTAATCTCAGTGCTTGCTCGGGGTAGGGGGGGCAGATGCACTTGAATCTCTGTGAGTTAGAGACCAGCCTGGTACACATAGAGAGTTCCAGGCTAGCCAAGCTAAAAAGGGAGAACCCTGTCTTAAAAAAAAAAAAAAAGAAAAAGAAAGAAAAAGAAAAATTACCGTTGTTTCTGTTGCTTTCCCTCTGTCCATTAGCAATGTTACTCACTGTGTAGAGTTCCTTCTGTGTAAGAAAGTAAAGTGAGTTTATCCATTTACAGTTAACAGCACCGACTAACAGTCTCACTTAATCCTTGGTTTTCTGGGAGAGGTAGAAGGTGAGTCAAAATTTTGTCATTAGCCATGAAGGCTGGAACTCAGAAACTCTACGTAACTTACTTTGGCTCATGCTTTTAAAAGATGTTTACATAATCCATCAAGGTTTCTAAATATTAGTAGGTATGTGTTTGTTTGTTTTGAGTGAGAAGGGCTGGGATTTCTTCTCACATGAAGTACACAGGCTGGTGAGATGGCTCAGCAGGTAACAGCTCTTGTCCTGGAACCCTGACACCCTGAGTTTGGATCCCTGGAGCCCTAGTAAAGGTTAATGAAAAGACCTGACCCTCAGGGCTATCCTTTAACCTTCACATGCAAGACCATACACGTGTGTTGTATGCACACAATTATAGTAGATAAATAGAAAAGAAAAAGGTTTAGTTAACTCTGCAAAGAGAAAACAGTGAATTTGCAATTTCTGTAAAGTTAGCATTTTCCTGTAATTTGCCACGCAAAAACAAAAATAAAAACAAACCCCTAAACCTGCTATGAACTTTAACCTCATCCTGATCGATTTTAATTTTGAACCAAACTTAAATGGAATTGTATTTTGACATGTGTGATTGTTCCTCTGAAAACATAGTAAAGACATAGAATGCGTGGGGTGCATTAAGTAATTTGGGGTGCTGTTACTACTTAAGAAATAATGGGGTTAAAGAGAAACTTTGAGTAGAAGTTTGAAGTCTTCGCCGGGCAGTGGTGGCGCACGCCTTTAATCCCAGCACTTGGGAGGCAGAGACAGGCGGATTTCTGAGTTTGAGGCCAGCCTGGTCTACAGAGTGAGTTCCAGGACAGCCAGGCTACACAGAGAAACCCTGTCTCTAAAAACAAAACAAAACAGAAACAAACAACACCAAAAAAAAAAGAAGTTTGAAGTCTTGTCGTTGTGGACCCCTCCAGTGTCCTATGTGTTCATGTTTTTTACCCCCACATCCCCCTCAGTCAGGGATGGTGGGCAGAGTTTTAGGCTCCTGGGATGTAGATTCATCTTTCCTGTCTTTTCCACCTCTGCTCCTTTCCTCTGGTACATACAGTTACTGGTTTAGGTCTTAACACTGCTATCTTTGGGTTTCACCCTGAATGCCTACTTGAAGTCTGCATCCTTGACTCCATTCTGATCCTGTTTTTAAGTATTGGGAGTTGTATATCAGGGGAAGCTGGTCATGACATAACACAGCACAAACACCATTTCAGACTCGGCTGAAATGAAACCTTTGTGTCTTTGTGTCTACTTTAATGGCTCCTGCTCTGACCTTAGCTATGAGCATCCTTCTCTAAGCTGGAAGCTCCAGTCTGCTCTTTGTTCTTCCTGCACCCAATCCCCAATTCTTGTTTATTTACTCAGCAGAGAGTGCAAGTGTGAATGTGAGTGCGAGAGTGTGTGTGCGCGCGTGAGTAAGTGCGTATTTCAGGTTGGCTGGCTGAGTGAGCTTCCGGTATATTTTTCTGTGTCTGCCTCACATCTTGTCACAGGAGGGTTGGGATTACAGATTCTTGTCACTTCGGTGACATGTCTTCCTCAAGTGGGGAGGGGGAATTGAACTCAGGTCATCATGCTTGTGTGGCAAGTGTCTTTACCTCCTGAACCATCTCCCTGACCTTTCTCCCTCTTTCTTCCCTAGGATGACATTGGTTTTTAAAGATTTTTTTTTTAAAAAAAAAAAGATTTATTTTATTTATATGAGCACACTGTGGCTGTCTTCAGACACATCAAAAGAGAACGTCGGATCCCATTACAGATGGCTGTGAGCCACCATGTCGTTGCTGGGAATTGAACTCAGGACCTCTGGAAGAGCAGTCAATGCTCTTAACCATTGAGCCATCTCTCTAGCCTGCTTTTTGAAGATTTTAATACTTTTTTTTTTTTTTACGATAGAGTCTCAAGCTCAGGCTAGCCTCATAATTTCTGTGTAGCCAAAGATGACCTTGAACTTCTAATCCTTCTGCCTCCACCTTCTGAGTGCTAGGGTTACAGGTGTGCACCATCACATCTGACTGAAGAGCCCTCACTTCTGCCATGTTCTGTTCATACTGCTGTAGCCATAGGTCAGGATCTGTACTGGGACACCAGGCAGATCCATGCAAAAGAGAGAACGGATTGTCTCTTCTTGGGGAGGACAGAAGAACAAGCTCCTCTGCCCACCCACAGTCCTATGCTCTCCAGCATGGGATCCACCTCCGTAGCACCTTCTTCAGTGTTTTTGTTTCCATTTGAGGGCCCCTGTAGCGCCTGTTGATCCTGGCCCTTCTTCCTTCTCTGCTGTCTCCTGTGCCTCAACACTTCTTGTTGCCCCTGGTCCTTATGCGAGCTTGCCAGGCTCTTGTCCTGGCTAGCTCCTGCTCTTTAAGGTATCCTTAAACGGATTGGCTCCTTTTGGAGCTTTCTCCACATGCCTGCTTTGTGTTAACTAGAACACAGCTTAGGTTTCTCTACAGAGACTTAGATAACATCTTCTTTTACTTAGCTGTCTAATCTTACAGATTTCTGGAGAACAGGGTGGATCACCCCTAAGATTATCCAAGCAACAGATTACTCCACCGTGCCTGGGTCACCACTGTGGCTCCCTGGCTTGGTTTCAGCTGGCTCACCTGGACATCTGTATCCAGGGAAAGATGTCAGGAGGGTGTACTCTGAGTTAGACAGTGGACATACGTCTGTTCACATCCTGCCAGCTATGACCTCATCATTGTCACAGATAACATCAGGGTAGGCTGAATGAGGTAGTCGTTAGCTCAGCACTGTCTGAACAAATTTGTGAGCTGTGTATGTAATTTCAAATCTTCAGGTGTGCTGGCATAGGCCCTGCCATCTCAGCTCTTCAGGGGGCTGAGGCAAGAGGCTGACTTGAAGAGTTTGAGACCAGCTGTGACACACAGTGAGACCTCATCTCAAAAAAAGAATCAACAAACCCCCTACCATCGAAAGTTTTCCAGTAATGACATTAAAAACCAAATGGTGAAAAGGTTGGGACAACATAGCTAAACTAGTATTATGTCAACATGTAGGATTGGCCACATTCAGGCTGGAGAGATGGCTCAGTGGTTAAGAGCACTGACTGTTCTTACAGAGGTCCTGAGTTCAATTCCCAGCAACCACATGGTGGCTCACAACCACCTGTAATAGGATTCAGTGGCCTCTTCTAGTGTGTCTGAAGACATCAACAGTGTACTCACATAAAATAAATAAATCTTAAAAAAAAAAAAAAACAATAAAAGATTGGCCATATTCCAAATGTTCAATAGTCTTTATGGCTAGTGGCTACCATACTGGGACACTGAAACTTTAGTTGGTTGGCTACAACTCAGCTAAAATGGAAGGATCCTGCCACTAAAATGAAGATCAGAATTAATATCAGGGGTAAAGCTGGCGTCCCTGTCATCTCTCCCCAGGGCAGTCTCTGCTCCCACCTGTCCCAATTTAATCCAAAGCCTGGTGTTGCATGGGACATCTTGCTCATACATTTATCTGCCACTGTCTGTTGTCTCATCGGGTTGAACATTTCAAGGGCAAAAGGACTGAGACTCCCTTGCCTAGTATTTTCCATGGTTTAATTACGTGATAGTTGAATGAATGAAGTAACTGCATGGCGATTTTAGATAAACAGTAAAATAGGTCAACTGTTTTCACTATTCTCAGACAAATGCTACAGACCTTCCCTCTGTATATATCTAGAGTCATAATGTTTTTAGGTGTGTGTGTGTATGTGTTTCTCTGTTCTACTTGTTAAACTTGCTGCTTATACACGTTCAGGGGTGCTTTCGTGTGACCGTCACATTCTGATGTCATGGAAGGTTCCCTGTTCCTACAGATAATGTTTTGAAAAGTATAATGACTGTATCTGAAACATCTACGTTTCCCTGGAAGTTTGAATCTTGCTTTCGTGGCAGCTGCCTGTGAACTGCGAAAGAGCAGGGCTGCTTGAGTGGGGTCCTCGTGTTGAGAGTCCTTGTGCAGTGTTTTGGAGAAAATATTCTTTCCAGGAAATCGTATAAATCTTTTGTGGCATAGAATGGGTGATATTTTTATATCTGAAACAGTATTACTGGCAGTCTATATAGGTGAGCAAAAGTTATCTGCGATTTCTGGAACGAGACACAGCATGAACACAGCCTTTCATTCTATTACTTGGAAGGCTATTTCCCAAACACATTGTTACAGAAGTCACAGGCTGCTCTACTCTCTCTCATAACGGACTTGCATGTCTCACAGTCAGGCAGCTGAAGTAACAGCTTGCCTCTGCTGGCTCCTGAGATGTCATGGTAGTTTCCTCTACAGAATAGGCAGAAGTGAGTGAGGGGCCAGGAATGGCTGCTCAGCATGGCAGCACCAGTTCACTATTCCAGCAATGGTTCCCTCTTTTCTCACCCCTTTCAGTCCCTCCTGCAAACAGAAGCATCTCTCTTCCTTCCTACAAGTGGCTTTTGGGATGTGTGTCCTCAAATTGGATCATGGCAACTTCGGGCATTGAATAACATTACGAGAGTAATACTCACCAGTACCGTTACCATGTTAACAGCGCCATGGACACACATGTGCCAGCCTCTTGCTACGGGCTCTGTGCATGCTGCTCACTTTCCCTTCAACTACCTTATTCGATAAGCAGGATTTTGATCCCCACTTTACATGTGATGAAACAGGCTTACACTATGTAGATTGCCTAGTCACAAGCTAATGAGTTGTCAGACTGGGTTAGCATCCATGTATGGAGCTGAATCCTCAGCTTTTAGCCATTATGTGGTCCTGCTAGGGCATATTGCCAATGTGATATTACATACGTAGTAGTGGCAGGGTTAGGAAGGAATAGCGAGGAATGAGTGGGGAGGCTGTGGATGGGAATCAAGATGAATTCCTTTCTCCCTCCCTCCACTTCTTGTTTGGAATTTTACAGTCAATCTCTCACTGTATAGCCCAAAGTGGTCACAAACTCCTAGTCCCTCTGGGATGACACCTCTACACTCTGCAGCGTATAGCAAGAAGCCAGAACTCTCAGACACATATATTCAACCTTCTTACTTTATTAACCTGGAGACATGTGAAAACCGGGATTTGAAAGCTCAGAAATAACAAGCTATTTGCTATGTTATATGGGACTATGAAGACATAGTCCCAATGAGTAAAGTGAAGTCAGCTGTGTGCTCCGCCCAACTGTCTCTGGTTCCAAGGTAATTTTATTTAGTTACACTGTTTCTCCCTGACCTTTTATGGCTTCATAGGGAACCCTTGCCGTTTGTTTCTATGGACTGTTTCCACTTGTTACTAACAGATAAAGTATCTAGGAAACTACCAGGAGGGAGTATGTGTTTGTCTGACAGTAGTAGCTGGAATATTGAGAAGTTGATAGGAAGCTGTTTCTTTGCTGCTCAAGAGAGCACGGAAGAAATGCTGACACAGTGGTGGCAGCAATGAGACTGAGAGACATGCCTGGGCCCCCTGTGGTGTGGGGAAGTGGGAACAGCCTATGGATTTGGGGACCCTCTTCCTCTGCACAGGCCCCATGTCTCACTTTGAGTTGAGTATCCTGGACCACGGCTCTCTGAGCGGAGAAAAGTATGTGTATGACGCGCCTATCAGGTTGCTTTACACAAACGAGAGCCCTTCATTTTCCTGGACAACATGGCTAACCATGGTGGGTGGGACCAACCCCTGGATGAGGTTATGAGTTAAATGGGTCTTATGGG
Organism: Rhynchomys soricoides; assembly: GCA_019843965.1. Classification (NCBI taxonomy): domain Eukaryota; kingdom Metazoa; phylum Chordata; class Mammalia; order Rodentia; family Muridae; genus Rhynchomys; species Rhynchomys soricoides. The sequence continues at coordinate 15,666,358 of JADRCH010000005.1, read as the reverse complement.
CATCTTTCTCAGGGTGTGTTGGCTTATTTTAAACTGCAGGCAGTTGGCTTGGAGAAGCATTGGGAGAGCTGTGTTCTAATGCTCTGACAGTCCTGTGCGCGTAGACTTCTCATGTAGACCCCATGAGAAGCTTGTCTGTGGAAAGGTATTATGGGAATGAGTGGTTGGCAGAAGCGATGGCAGAAATTCAGTGATTTAGAAGGAACAAAATAGCTTTGAAGGACAAAGCTGCCATCCCTTCTGAGATGTTTAGGGGAGAGAAAATGAATTGGGTCAGACTTCATAAGGGTTCCCCATTGACCTGTTGACATAGACGGAGCCTTTAATCATCTGATTTAGCAGTTTGATTGGGACTAAGAAAAAGATGAACACTGCTCTTGGTGGTGTAGCCTCTTCGTGCGCTCTGAAGTGAGGTAGGCTGGGTTAAATTCTGAGCTGTGTCACTGTGAGGCTGTGTAGGTCGTACTGCTGGGTGGGTTATATTCTGGGGGAAGCTGATAGATCTTATGGAGGGTGGTAAAAGTTCTCCCCCAAGCTACCCTTACTGCTTTTGCTTTATACAATATTAACATATAGCTGGATGCAGAGCAAACCTGTAGTCACTTGGCTTTATGCCATTAAATATCTTGCAAACCTGATGTTTTTCAGTGGTTGCGTATCGTTATCTGTTACCTGTTTTCACCGAGGGACTTCTATCGTTTTCCTAGTTTTATAATCTGTGAAGTGCATCTTTATCTGAATTCGTGGTTCAGTTCCTACTAGGGAAAAAGCAACTTCATTCTTTAACTGTGGCTGGACATTGAGACCCCAGTTTGAATTGAATGCTATCACCACTTGGAGCCCAGCCTCCCTCTGATGCTGCCCGCTCTTGCCTCTCTGGCCTGAAGACCTGAGAACTTGCCCTCATTGGGGTTCCCTTCGGCAGAATTCGTGCTTGCGGAAGGTTTGGGAGATGAGCTGAGGATACAAGTTAAGAGGATGCAGAGGTCTGAAGTCCCCAGCGCTTTCCTGTGTTGTCTGAACTATTCTCAATGGACAGGGGGCGGGAATATAAACGGAGATACCATCTTCTCCCTCCAGCAGTGTATTACCTACTTGAGATAACAGTAGCAGGAAGGAAGTCCAGAAATCTCACCTGGAAGCTTGGCTGGGAATTCTGGAGTCCTCCATTTAGAGAGAATGCTTATGCCTGGGGTCATTGCAGGGGTTCCCTGCAGGAGAGGAAGTGGGCTGGGTTTTAGGATCTGCTTGTGGAGGGGGGGGGGGAGAGGGGGGAGTAGGAGGGGGTGGAGGGGAGAAGAGAGGGAAGGAGGAAGGCAGAGAAAACGTGGGAATAGAATGAGAGTGGGAAGTGAGGCAGTGCGAGGGAGACAGGTGCTGAAACAATAAACATGTGGGCACAGGAGGAAACCACACTTTAGAGCCCGGCAGAGTGGGGCTACAGTAAAAAGGTTGGAAGGCAAACGGATTTTAGAGGCACGGTAAGCAATAAAGAGTCTTTGTGGGTTTATGAGGGACATGAGGAAAGTGGTTGAACTGGAAATTCAAAGGTGGTGTCGGAAATCTGTCTCTGAGAAGGTCATTCATAAGTACATAAGCACTTGGTAATGGTATCTGTATGCATCTAGAATCCATTAAAGTTTAAATTGGCCCCACCGAATCTCCCATGTCTAGGAATGGTTGGTATCTCCATGTTATGGTGGGAAACCGAGTTTGCCAGTGATTGGTGGTTTCTTGGGGTTAGCACCAGTTTTGGAGTGGTGCCTAAGGGACTTACTTTAGAGTAAGCTGGTTCTTGGGAGAGAGAGCAATTCATCAAGGGGGCACCCTCCGAGACTTCCCACAGCTATGATTCACTATCGGCCCAGGGTTGTAGCTATTGCCATCAATAGTTCCATTTTACAGAGAAGGAAATGAAGGCTTAATGAGGTTAACTTGACCAAAGGCAGAACCTAGGAGCCTTCATCTCAGGGGGATGATTTCTTATCGGTCAGTTAGATCAGTTGTTCTCAACCTGTGGGTCAAAATGCCTTGTAGGGATGTGGGGGGTGGCGTGGAGGATGGGTGGGGGAGTCGAATGGGGGAGGGTCCACAGGAGTCACCTAAGACCATCAGAAAAGACAAGATATCCACATTACCTTTCATAGCTGTAGCAAAATTACAGTTATGAAGTAGCAACAAAAGACAATTTCATGGTTGCGGGTCAGCACAACACAAGGCACTAAAGGCCTGCAGCGTTAGGAAGGCTGAGAACCATTGACGAACTATAGCTGTTTCTACTTCCCACTCAGGAATATGATGGGATGGAATATGATGGGATGGGTCTTCGGGGGGGGCATGTCTACAAATCAAGATATTTTGGAATGGGTTTACTGAAGCCATGTGCCTTGGCTTAATAGTCACTCTGTTTTATGAAGGTGAGCGAAAAATTAAAAATGTGTTAAGACTTGATCCTTGGATTTTTGGAAAGTTAATATGGAAAGTATAGTCGAGATCTCTCTTAATTTTGGAGATCTGTTAGATTTTGTCAGAACCTCCCTTTCTCTTCAGGGTGTTCACAGTGTCAGAGGTGCCCTTTGAGTGGGCCTTGCTTACATTTCTAGTCTCTCAGTCCTTCCTCTTATGTTTTGTATACAGCTTCATGGGTGGGATCTTAAATCCTATTCACAGTCAGTGCTCCTGTCCTGAGAATGTGTGATGGGCTTTGTAACTCCTTTGACCCACCTCTGTCTTTTCCTTTAGCATGGCTAACTCGTATCTATCTGTTGAGACTCAGCATTCCTCCAGTCTCTCTGGGCTACCCCACTGCTCATACCCCACCTCTGAACAAGGATTGGCATTTCTGACCCAGGTTTGTCTTGTCCGGGTTCTCCTGCCTTGCCTCTATTTTCCAGGAAGATGTCACAGGGGTAGGTGTACATAATGTGGTGTTGGGGGATACTGAACTGGCCACCATAGGTGGATGGCTGGTTTGTTAATGAAGTTAGAAGCTGCAGCGTGACTTAGCCACAGTTTCTGGCTGCAAGCAATATACATGAACTTTGGTAATTAAATTAACTGCTTGAGAAGACCCTGCTTATGCATGCTTGCCATGTACTAGTTCCTGGTTCTTCTCAGGCAGGCATAGGACAGAGAAAATCCCATGGCTCCTGTAATGCTCATGGAATTCTACTTCTTGTCAAAGCTAGACACAATGGAGGATTTCCCAGCGGGAAGATCCAGTTGCTAACAAAGAAAAGGAAAAGAGGCCAGGTAAACCAGCACCCCACACATGTCTGCTCTGGAGAAGAAAGACATGGCTGGGACCCAGAAGGGTCTCTCTCTTTCAAACAAGGTGAAGCAAGGAGGCCTTTGCTCTCTAGGTTGTTGGGAGCCACTGAAGGTTTTAGAAGGGGACCAGGCTAGATGATAGCCAAGGACAGTATTTTCAGGATATAACTCTTAGTCATGGGGCTACAGAGTGAACTGGGGCTAACAGTGGGGAGACTAGTGAGAGATTAGTGGCAGTCAACATAGAAACGGAAATCCAGAATTTTTCACGCATCATTAGTAGATGAGAGATTCAAACTTCCTGACCTTGGAGAATGTGTGGACTCTTGTCTCAAGTATCCACAGTAGGGCCCCTCGGTGAAACGCTGTTGAGATGAATTCATTAACATCTACCCAGACTCAGGCCAACTGAGATGTCCTTTCCAGCTGCTGGCTGGCTTCTATGCTTTGTGTGTCTGATAATTTTGCCGTTATCCCTTGCTTTTGTTTCCTGAGATAAGAAGCAGAGGCCTGTAAAATCTCTGGGTGCACAGTAATCCCAGCATGCCCTTGCTTTGTTAGAGGAAGATTTTCTTTTCTAGGCTGTGTGTGTGTTCCTCTGGTCCTTGGCATGCTCCGATGCAGGAATTAATTGAAATGCAAGGTCGCTTGAATACTGATGTTCAGTCCCATTGGGCCGGGAAACTCATCTCTGTGAAATATGAACAACAGCTGTACAGTGGCCTATTCAGTCCAATGCTAATTGTCACCATTTAAATGTCGTTGGGCAGCACGTGGAAAATAGTAGTTGAAAATGCCTTCAACAAAGCTCTTTTCATGGATGGCCCTTACAATGTGCCTGATTCTACAGCTTTTGACAAAGGTCTGTGTTTTCTCTCTGGGTTTTGTCATGCTTCTAGCTTGTACAACTAGGGGTTTTGGCCTAATTATGGTTCACAGGTCAGCACATTTAACCCATGGGAGGAGTCCTCCTAGAGTGACAGCTCTTAAATTTATCTTTAGGGACTTTTAATGGTTTTTGACTTGATTGACTTTGCATTTCTATCTTAAGAGATCACTTCATGATTGTGCTTCAGAAGAGTCTCCGGTGTTGTTATGCCTCCACCGGCCAGTACAAGATAACTTCTGGTATCTTAATATTCAATTATCTGGTTTTTTTTTTCAGAGCTGGGAATTGAGCCCAAGGCCTGTGTCCACTAGACAAGCATATTGCCACAGAATCATACCCCTGACATTTCTAAAATCTTAAAGACAGGGTCTTTCCATTAAGCCCAAGAAGGTCTTTGAGTCATAATCCTCCTGTCTCATGAGTGCTGAGATTACAGGCCTGTGTTACCACCAGGCCTTATAAACCATAGAACTGAAGTTTCAGCACCTTAGAGATCCAGCTTCAGTGTCCCTTTATTTGAGTAGCTCATGGTGTTTAATATGCAGGCACCCATTAACTCTCTAGGAAGCCTGTGTGTAGGCAGGGGAAAGCATTGCTCCCAAAGCAGTACTCATATATTGAGAAACAGTCAGGAGGCAAAGGTCTCTGGGAGCCAGGCTTGACTTGAGCTGTTCTGTTTGTTGTTAGCTTCTCCTTCTTGACTGCTAGACAATTCAAATTCATTTTTCTTTGTAAAATGACCATGATTTCCAAGGAAAACAGCCCCATGGGCCAAATTCTAACTGGAGAACTGGATGAAATCAGGCAGGCTTGGGGAGTTTTCTTGTGAAATGGCCAGGTACTTTCCCTTCTTTGTGTTGCTTCTACACATCTTTGCTGTGGTCAAAGTGTGGCTGTGTTTTTGTTTCCAAAAGCACCATTTTGGATGCTCCCATCTCCTTTGGCTGTGGATGCCTTTCCTGTTCCCCTTCTTGACTTCGGAATGTAGGGCAGGCGCAGATTCTGTTTCTCGGTTAGCCTTACTCATCATCCTACTAGGGTTCAATCTAAAAGACTTAGCCACAAGAGAGGCTCCTGGGTAAGGTGCTGAATGTGTGTCTTACGCCTCTGGGACAGCTCTTCATGTGTGCACGTCTCTCAGACTGATAGTACCTGAACCCAAGCTCCTGGTTTCCTCATGTACCACCCATGCCACCCCCATGTGTGCTGGTGGTTGCTTCATGCTTCCCTCAGACTTCAAGCTTGGAGAGACAGCCGTCTCCCTTTCCCCCTCTAATTTCTCTCCCATTTTGTCAGGACATCTTACCAGCTGTCTGCAGCACATAGCCAAATACAAGTACTTCTCACCATCTTCTTGACACAGCCCCTTCCCACCTATTATCCTCTCTGGATTGAGTCTCAGTAATGACCTCCAGAAAGCCCTGCTTTGACCCTTGACTCCTCTCAGTCTGCTGCTGCACGGTATATTAGTATATTCGAACCTGTTAGTATACCTATGCCAACTCATGTCATTCCTGAACTCCAAATTGTAGATGGCTCCAAAGGACTCATGATGCCTTGTGGGATTAGCCTTCCACTCCTCACCGTCCTCATCTCTTATTGCTCCCTTTCTGTCCCTTTGCTTCAGGTATCTGGTCGCCTCACAACTCTGTACGCATGCTCACGCTGTTGAAGCTCTGTGCGCATGCTCACGCTGTTGAAGCTCTGTGCGCATGCTCACGCTGTTGGAGCTCTGTGCGCATGCTCACGTTGTCCGCAGGCTTTCCAGAGCTCTGCCAACTCTTCTGTACAGCTTACTCCTGCTGACTTTCCTCAACAGTTGTATTTAAAATCGCACCAACTTCCATCTCTGCCGATCTCTCTTTTTATTCCCTTCTACCACCTTCTAATATGCTGTAACATTTGCTTTTTAGATACTATTTATTGCCTAACAATACATTGCAAACCTCAGAAATGCTGGGAGTTTTGCTTCTCTCGCTCAGTGGTATACCGTTTAACATAAAATATCCCGATCTCCAGCAGATGCCCAAATATTGCCGAAGACTCTTTATGTTTCCTGAACAATCGCCATTGTCTGCTAGTCTTTGTCAGAGTCTAATTATTAGACTTGTTCTCTTAAGTCCAGGTACAGGGAACGGTGAAGGATCCTAGAGGAAGAATGCAGTTGGAAGATGAGAGGGACAATTAGCAGACAGAGTGGTGACAGCTGGTGGCTAGTCTGTAGGATAAACGAGGGATGCCATCCTTGAGAAGGTGGAGAGAGAAAGGACGGACCCTGGGATTTGCTGAGTACCTCCCGTGTGTCAGTACCTCTCCAGGTGTCTTGCCTACTGTGTGTTCCATTTGGTCCTTGCAGCAGGTACTGTGAAGCTCAAGGCCAGAGAGTGAATGGGCGGTTGAGCCAAGATTCAACTTCTAATGTCACCTACCACAGTGTCAGACACGGCAAGGAGAAACTTATGGAGGTGACAGGTTGGAGCTGGATGAACTTGGTAGAGCATGGATGGGGACACATGGAAAAAGCTAGTCTTGGGCCAAGTGAGGATTTATGTGGCCAGTGGTGACCAGGGGTCGATTTTCACTCGAGGAATAAAAGGGGGAAACAATGACTTTGAGTGTTGAGTGCTAGACCTGGCATTAGTTTCCAGGAAGGATCAGGGATGGGAGTTATGTGTCCTTGGTGATCGATTACAGGCTCATAGAACAGAGTTGGAGGTGGTGGTAGGGATGGTGCATGCAGTGCCAGAGTAGCAGGAAGAATGAAGAAGTAGCAAAAGGGAGTGTGGGGGATGAGGGAGGATGTGGGGGGTGCGCGGGGCGGGGGAGGGGGGAGACTCACGGGGATGAGAGGAACTGGGGGGGGGCATGGGGGAAGGGAGGCAGCAGCTGGCTAGGATTATAAGCCCAAGAGGCCTGGTACCTTAGTCTGTTGGTACACTTAATAAAACTAGGGGTTTTAGTAAAAGAGGATCAGTTCGGATCTGATCAGTTAGCAGTGGTTGTGATATGAAGGGAAATAATCAAAGGAACAGTTCTCTCCCCAGAGAAGAGGAAACACCAGGAGGTAGAGGAGGCTGTTGAGGTGTTGAAAGGCTTTGGGGGAAAGGCTGTAAGTGGTGCACTAATTTCAGAGGACAGTGTGTGAAAGGGAAGGATTCTGCCTGAGGGCTGCACTCCCACGGGTGGCTTTAGCAGCGGTAGCTGCTTTGGTTGTTTGCACAACTTTGTAAAATAGATGCCATGTTGCCATTTTTACAGGATTTGAAAGTCTTGAAGCATGCGGCTTACAAAGTGCAGTCATGGTTGGTAATTTAGTTTTTGTTTTGTGTGGTCTAGTTTCTTTTAAAAAGAGTAGATTAAAAGATTTAAGAATTAAAAATTTTAAAACATGTTAAATACCAATTTAAATATAAACTACATATTAAATATATAATTACATTAGTCTTCATCTTGCAAATTAAATTTGAAATTAGGAACTGTTTATAATTAACATTTCAAAAATATTTACAGGTAAAATGTGTGGCCATCACAAATCAAGCAATAGAGATATTTTTAAAAGGCTTGTAGCATTTGTGTCTCTCCTTTCAAGTCCACATTGTTCAGGACAAGCATTGATAGTTTTGATATTTCTCTATTTTTTTCTTTGTGTATTAGTCTCAAGATATGGGCTAGCCTCAAACTCCCAGTCCTCCTGCCTCTATCTTCCAAGTTCAGGGATTAAGGGTGAAGGACACTATGTTTCTATATTTTTCTTATCCAAAATATTATCTACCGAGCTGAGATCGCATGTTACTACTCTGCGAATTGCCTAAGGCTTCTTTGCTTCCATGTACTTGGCGTGCTAATATAGTTTGGAAATCTGAAAGCAGCCCTGGTTATTTTTCATATCACCCAGTTTCTCAGTCTGGAACCCCCATATAAAGTATTCTGGGCTTATTCTATAGTTTGTTTTTCCTAATGGATCTCTCTCTAGTTTTTACTTTTGTTTGTTTGTTTGTTTGTTTGTTTGGCTCATTTCTTAAGATTTAAAATCTAGTTTGTACAAATTGACTCTCCATCATTCTGTATAACTAATTAAATGGAGATGTAACTAGTGTCTTTTTTTCTGAAGTCCTCTTTGTGGCGTAGTCATCTGAGCCTCATCTTTTTGGATGACATCCTATTTCATTTCAGAAAATGTTTTCAAAGCATCCTTATTGAAATCTATTGGTCTATAGGCTGATACGTAATCTATTATTTGACATTTAGAAAGGACTGATTTTTCTTTTCTCTTTTTCTTTTTCTTTTTTTAACTATTGGTGTTATCTTTTGGAAGTGAAGATTTCTGTTGAGTGCTTTATAATTTTAAATTGTGAGCCGTTGTCAAATGAGATGTTAACTGTGGGTATCTTGGAATTCTGAGTTAGCCTCCTGTGTGTTTGTACTGTAGGACCATTTTGCATGTTAATTTTCCAGTTAAAGCATTCGAGGGGATCCTCCCTCTGTCAGACATAGACATCAGGCTGGGAAAATCGTTCCTTTCTTTCCCTTTAGCTCACTGCCATATTTTTCTCTTATTATTGTTAATTATTATTTGACCAAGGGTGTCACTCTGTAAGTCCTGCCCCGTCAGGACTCTCAGTTTTTATTCCCAGCCTCACGGGAGGCAAGTTTTTGCCTCCTTTATTAGAGCCTGTGAGAAACTGACCTCTTGGGCTTTTGCAACCAGCACAAGTCTCTGGGAAAAGATTCTTTAGTGGTAAACTCCATCCTCTCTCTCTCTTTCCCCTGTGAATGTTTACGGCTTCTGGAGAATTTCTTTACAATTTTCGAAGAGTTCAATTACTCATTTAAAGTAATTCTTGAAATAGTTTAGCTAATGCACTGACCAGTGAGACCCTGAGGCTATTTAGGTTATAATATAACAGAAAGAGAGCCATAAAAACCCAACGATCAAGTTCCTCTAAGGTCACCCGCAAGCTTCACCTGCAGGGCCCTAGCCCCTTTCGTTCAGGTGTGTATTCTCAGTTCTTTTCTGTCATCTTTAATGTTCTCAAAATCATGGCCTTAGCTACCCTGACCTTTTCCAGGAGAATCTTGACTTCCTGGGGTCAGGGGCTTTGTTTCCCTGAACCCTAGGATTTTTAGCTGAGGGCAGGGAGGAGGGAAGAAGTACCTGCCAGCAACTAAGAACAAAGAGGACCCACATAGGGAAGGATGCCTGAAGGCACGGGCGGGCGGGGTGTGGATGCTGAAGTAAAATGGAACCCCCCCAACCCCCCAAAGGCCGAGTCTCAGAGTAGTTCATGAAGGCGTTGCTTTCACAGTAAAAATGATGTCTCTGTCCAGAGTGCGGTGGCATCACACAGATGGAACCACTGTTTTAAATTTTTAATTTAGGTTTTATTCTTTTAACATAGTTACAAAGATAAGGATGAACTCTTTGGACACAGCCCAGCATGGCCTCAAGACAGAGAAGCAGACAGTGCTGTCTTCTGGAACTGGCGCTATTGTTTGTCGATCAATAAATCAGTCACTTGGGCTGAATTTTACTAGGCACCTTGGGAAGTGCTGGTCACATCTGTGTTTTACTAAGTGCTAGATGAGCTCTCAGTGACAATGACATTTCTTCCGCAAGCGTGCAATCTAAATTTATAGGACACTAACTAGCTAAGTTTGTGGTCTGGACAGAGGCGTGTGAGTTGATCCCTTTCCCGCCTCTCTCCACACACATGTGCATACCTCAGGAAATTGCATGCTTTCTATAATTTAGTCACGAGGCCTGACCGATTGTCTCTTGACTAAGCTGCATCTGTTTTTCTGGGTTCCCTTTTGAGTCACAGTTTGCTAGTAGGATAAACCAAGACTTTATTATTATTATTATTATTTATTATTATTATTATGTTTTTCAAGACAGAGTTTCTCTGTATAGCCCTGGCTGTCCTGGAACTCACTCTGTAGACTAGGCTGGCTTCGAACTCAGAAATTCGCCTGCCTCTGCCTCCCAAGTGCTGGGATTAAAAACCAAGAGTTTATACCCAGGAGAATCTATTATCTTATTAACCTTGATCATGTCACTCAACTTAATAGTCATCCAGCAAAGAGTGGGAACCTAATGGCTGGAGAGTTGGCTCAGTAGTTGAGAGAACACCCTGCTCTTACAGAGGGCATGGATTCAGTTCCCAGCATCTACATGGAGGTTGTCTGTAGCTACAGTTCCAGGGGATCTGACACCCTCTTCTTGTCTCTGATGGCTCCGAGCACACACATGGTACATATACAATATACAGAGGTAAATATTCATATACATAAACTAAGATAACACATAGCAACTGGGAGACTGGAGAGAAAAGTGTGTCTTTGTGTGTACCATATGCATATATGTGTTCTGAGAGGGAACCGAGATGAGCATACCGAGGGCTAATATTGTGACTTAAAAAGTAACCATTCAGGTGCTGACTAGAAATCTGCTGTGCGTGCATCTGCATACCCAGTTAATGTTTTTGGTTGTATTTTCTAGAATACAGAGTTAGTTCAGTTCATGGCATATGAAAATCTGCCTAGGTTTGACGCCTGTTCCCTTGGGCTCTGCGGAGTTCAGCGTTTATCTCCTGTTCCTCCTCCACCTCTTCCCCTCCCTCCCTACACTGGGAACTAAATCTAGAGCCTCAATATAGGAGCCTAGAGTCACTGGAGAGAACATGGTGACATTTGAGCCACTGAAAGCATGAGCTGAGGCAGGGGCATTTGGGTCTGAGGTCTTAGTATGTGTTGAAGGCGGGGAGAGGGGAAAAGTCCAAGTCTCACCTGCATCACTACGGAGGGGGGGCGTGTTTTGGAGCGTATCCAGTGTTAAGACTCACCCACTTGTCCACATCAAACTGCCTGGAAAGACAAAGCCTTTTTCTTTGGTTTCCCTTGGAGTGGAATACCAACAAAGTACTTCCCTGGCATACAATAAAGCCATTCATCCTAACGGAGTCCGTGCAGGTTGCACATTTTAAAGCAGTAGTTTCGAAGTGTCATGTAAGAAAAATAGTGTTTTGCATTCGACTCAAAGTGAGTAATACCTAAGTAAAGCAAAATAGGACTTTTATCTAGTAGCTCCTTTTTGAAAACAGGAAATTATGTACTATGTCCCTAGAGAACACTCAAAAGGTATTATTACACGGTTAACTGTACTTTCTGGAATGTCGGAACTATCTTGAGATCTTTGTCAACTATACATGTGTCTGTTTTGTCCCTAAATGTCTCAAGGGCAGGGCTTTATATTTTTCTACGCTATTCTAATGTTCAGGATTATTTTTAGTGCTACAGATCAATCCTGTTCAAGTTCCCTCACCATTGGGCTACACACCAAACCCTTCAGGTTGATCTAAAAATAATGCCTTGTTAGTTGACATTTTCCTTGTACCTCATTGAACCGTCTTATAGTCAATGGAAAGAGAAAACACTTTTTTTTTTTTTTTGCTTTTGGTTTAATCTTGAATTCCAAAACTAATTGTTACGGTATGGAATGGTTTTCTGCAGGTTCTAGGAGCACAGGGTTAGAGGTGGGTGTCCCTCTTAATGTCTATCTCTCTTACCCTCTGCACTTGCATCTTAGCCAGTAGCCTACCATACACACAGTGCCTCCTGAGGGTCATTGCTAGCATTCAGTACCCAAGTGATCCACCTGAAGGACAGCGGTGTCTCTCTAAAGGGCAGCAGTGTCTCCTTGAAGGACAGCAATGTCCTCCTGAGGGACAGCAGTGTTTCCCTAAAGGACAGCAGTGTCTTTCTAAGGAGCAGCAGTGTCTCCCTGAAGGACAGCAGTGTCCTCCTAAGGGGTGGCAGTGTCTCCCTAAAGGATAGAAGTGTCTCTGTGAGGAACAGAAATAACCCCATGAGAGACATCAGTATCCTCCTGAGGGACAGCAGTGTCTCCCCTGGGGGATCTCAGTGCCCCCCTGAGGGACAGCAATATCTTTCTGAAGGATGGCAGTATCTCTCCTGAGGGACATCAGTGCCCCCTGAGGGACAGCAATATCTCTCCTGAAGGACACTAATATCTCTTTCCTTGTTGCCCTGACTTTGGGCTTACTTTTCTTTTAGTCCATCTGACCCCAGCCACCATAAGGTTCCTTTTAAAACACAATTTTTGTCACTTCTGTCATCATAAACCACCCCCCCCCCCAGCCTGGTATTCATACTCTTTCTTATGTGACATTTCCTTGGACATAATAGAGTTTGGGCAAAGTCTTTCCTATTTTTCTTATATACATGTCTTGTGGGCTGCGGAGGTCTTTGTAGCTCAACAAATGGATCTTTATACTTCCAAGAGGCAGTGTCCATTTCTTAGGCCTGCAGTGTCTCCCTTTTATGCTCTTCTTGGCAAATCTAACTCTACCTAAGCAGTTCTCCATAGGGTTCAGAGTCAGCACTTGAGGTGGAGCAGCTGCTGGTGCTGTGTTGATCTGGCATCATAGGACGCTTAACGTCCTTGGTGCCAGGGTGCCGAAGGCCAGTAGCAGCTCCTGTCTTCCTTCTCTTTCCTCACTTCACCAAGCCAGTCATTTTGAGAATCACAAAAGTTTGCTACCTTCATTTCTCTCAAGCCTTCCTATCTAGGCATGGCCCTACCTAAAGCATACCACATTCTTGAAAACCCAACTTAGGCTTTCTGTTCTTCGGAGACCATGCTTGGTACCTCCCCTGCTGATGGACCGTTGTGTGTGTCTGCTCTTATGTTCTTCCTGCCTCCACATGCACACCGGGCCTTCATCTTTCCCCTGTCTCACACAGCTGGCATTTCCTCTAGAACAGGACCCACCCTGCCATCTGTCGACTACATAAATGGCACTCAGTAAATATTTGTGGAGCAATTGAGTGTTTATATTGTCTTCAATGTTTGTCTATTCCCGTAGGTCATTATTTACCTATTTCACCTGTGCATATCCTTCCTTTCAAATGAGTAGAACAATACTGAAGGGGGGCGGGTTTTATGCTTGTTTTATTATCCAGTCCAGCTCATAGCAGTAATAAGCAACTGCTCAACTAAACATCTCGAAAGCAGTCATATTTCTAAGGCTAAGTCTCAGTGCTTCAAATCTTTGCTGAGACGTCATTTCTTTCTTTTTTTTAAAAAAAGAATATATATATATATATATATATATATATATATATATATATATATATATTTATGAGTACACTGTAGCTGTCTTCAGACACACCAAAAGAGGGCATCGGATCCCATTACAGATGGTTGTGAGCCATCATGTGGTTGCTGGGAATTGAACTCAGGACCTCTGGAAGAGCAGTCAGTGCCCTTAACCGCCGAGCCATCTCTCAAGTCTCTGAGAGGTCATTTCTAAATGTTAAAAAGCATTGCTGTAGAATATCTCCAGTATTCATATGTTGTCCATTTGTTTTACCGTCTAGAAATGGGTATATCATTAGCAGTTCCGTTTAAGAAACTTCTCAGATTTTCTGATCTGTGAGAAAGTACTCACAGATCCCTGTGGTGATGATACAGAGTCTGGTGGGGTTAGGAAGCAAGAGGCTTGTCACACACAGCCACAGCTGCAGAACGAAATACAGATGAGAGCCTGGGGGGGGGGATGGCTGTCTCTCCAGAGTGCTCAGTACTGCTAATTTCTAAGAACACACACCCGGCTAAACGCTCAAGTAGCAGGGGATAGCCCACGAGTCCAGCCCTCAACTCTTCTCTCTGCCTCACTGGCCCTTCTCTCCAATCTCTTCAGCACTCTTTGGGTCAGTGTTAGAGAAATACAACTTGAGGTAAGGTCTTGTCCCACTTGAAGCTCTTCTGTGGTTTCTTGCTGCTTCTTAAGGGGATTTTTCAGCCAAGAGAATGTTAGTGTTCTCTTGGATCTCAAAATCTTAAATTGAGGGACTCCATAGGAGAACCCATTTCATGATTTAGCCAGTATTTTGTTTTTGCTCATACATAATGCTGCTTATTTAATCTACACATATTACTGCTTCAGTGGATTTGGCAATCTTTTGCTATTTCAAAAATTCAAGTTCAGTCTTTTAAAAAAATCAGCTTATATGCACAAGCCTTTTGCTTGCATATATGTCTGTGTACCACATGTGTGCCTCATGCCCACAGAGGTCAGAAGAGGATGTCAGGTCTCCTGCTTGTGAGTTGCCCTGTTGGTACAGGGAGCTAAATGTGAGATAATTGTGAATTCCCATGCAGTTGTTCGAAACAATAAGAGATCCTTTGTATATGCTGTTCTATTTCGCTCTAGGCTTATAACTTACAGAGCTATATTATTAGGATTTTAACCAATGGCTGGAGAGATGGCTCAAATACTGAGTACTTTCTGTTCTCCCAGAAAGCCTGAGTTGTTTCCAACACCCTTGTTGATGGCTCGCAACCAGCGGTAATTCCAGCTTCAGGGGATCTGATGCCTTCCTCTGGCCTCCATAGCCGCCACACACAGCTTCACACACACACACACACACCCCTTTACAAGGTCTCCAGGGACTAAAGAGATAGCTCAGCATTTAAGAGCACTAGTTACCAGAGGACCCAGGTTTCTCTTCTGGCCTCTTTGGGCAGTAAGTACACACATGGTACATGTACGTGCATGCAGTGAAAACACTCATACATATGAAATAAAATAAATATCAAATAACAAACAACTAGGGTGGAGTTCTATAGGCACTGATACGTTAGCCTTGCCCAGGCTTCCTTCCCACTTTACTTCCATGAATCAGCATGTGGTTTTAATGTCTGTGCTGTACCATTTCATCACTGTGTGAGCTCATCTGCCCACTACCGTGTCAGACATTGGATGGCAGCAATGAAACCTCAAGTGTGTTGCTCTTTTCCATAATCATAATTGTCCTTCTATGTTTGCCTCTCAGCTACTGGTTTTAACCCCAGTTGTCCCCAGTCTGTTCCCATTGGAATGACATTTTACAAAATGTTGTCTGTGGAATTGTATTGTCTACACCTTTTGGGGTTGGCTTTTGTTGCTCAGCTCAGCTTCCTGGAGTTTTTAAAGACTTATTTCTATTATTGTTGGTTGCGTATCTGTGTGTAAGTATACACACATGAATACAGGTGATTAGGGAGGCCGGAAGCGTTGGTTTCCCCTGGAGCTGTCCGACGTGGGTTCTGGAATCAGAATCCGGGCTCCCTGCAAGAGAAATGCTCCCACTTGCTAAGTCTCACTTCCTGACATTCTATCTCTGCAGCTGTCTGTATCTCTGCTTTCTTCCTTTGTGTTGGTAAACAGATCGTGGTTGTTCCTTTGCTGCTGTGGGTAGGTATTGGCGCAGGACTCCCCTGCACACCTGGAGGATGTTCAAGTCTTATAAAAACGGTGTTGTATTAACACATGGCTCCTCCCATCTATTTTAACTTATCTCTACATATAATACCTAATAACTTACCAGCATTAGGCAAGTAATACTGTATTGTTTGTATTGTATTTTAGTGAGAAAAAAAATCTGTACTAGTTCAGATGCAACCATTACAAGCCTACTGCATATTCTGTCTGTCTTTGCTAGGATGCGTGAATACAGAAGCAGGCCTACTGCATGTTTCTGTGATGTATGTATATCTGTGTTCTAGAGCTGAACTATTATGACTGTTGAAGGATGTCTGGGAACATCTAGCTTGGTCTGTTTGGAAGAGCCATTGGTGCAATTACCGGTGGCACTTTTGTGCTTGTTTTTAGGAATCTCCTGGATGCTCAGTGCCTGTATCCTTTGTACACCAGCAGCACTGAGGTCTGGTTTCCCCATCTTCTCCTGTGCACATGCTCTTTCTGTTTTAGCCATGTTGAATGACAGGTGCAGATGTCACTGTGATGTGAATTTGCGTGTCCCGAGTGGCTAATGGTGGTTGGACATCTTGCCATGTGTCTATTGCCTTCTGTACTCTCTGCAGTGACATGTCGGTCCCTGTCTGCCGTGTATTTACTTGCCAGTGAGATTGTTCGAAAGTTCCTGGTCAGGTATGTGCTTGGCACATACTGTATCCGTTCAGTGTCCTATCATGAGCTTTCACAAAACAGTAGACGAATCTCTGCAGAATATATTATCTTTTCTCCAGTTCTAATGGTCCACTGAGGACCCGATGTAAGCTTTAAACTCTTGCCAGAAAAATGCATATGAACACAATTTTACATTCATTTCATGCGATTCATGGCTCTATAAAATCTATCCATAGACCATACTTTATAAACTCATGGTTTATTAATTTCTAAAAAATTCCACATTTTACCCCAGGAAAATGTGGTAAATGGGTTAAAAGGCGAGGCCCTCTGGCTTGTACGATGAGGGAGCCAGGCAAGCTTCTGAGCGAGGCTTAGCATTGGACTCGGCTCACAAGTCCTTTCTCAGGAATGTGCCATTTGTCTTCTCTTGGTCCTTCTTGCTGCTTTACATTTCTGTAGACAGAACCCGACAATGCACAGAACTATCTTTCTCAGTGAATCCAGACTTTCAGACATCAGCAAGTGAATGAATGCTGGGCGGCCCTGCCTGGCAGCTCAATGCTAGAGGCAGGACCTTTTGTATGACTTTTTGTTTTCGTGTTCTAACTTTCCAAAATGGAACTGAGAGTAAAAGCAAGCTGGAATTGAGGAGTTTGAAGATGTGAGTCCTGTGTCCAATTTGATTCAGTCATTAGCAATGCCCAAACATGGAGCTATCAGGAACAGGGCCTGCACTGAGCTTAATAATGCGTTACATCTGCCATGAGGGGAAAACTGAGCAAACCCTGGGATAAACATGTAATACTTATATCCCTATGTCTCTTCTTGTTTGTGTGTGTGTGTGTGTGTGTGAATTTAGGTATGTATTTTGTGTGTGTGCTTGCATATGCGTGTGCATCATGTGTGATGTCATGGGAATCTTTGTTATTCTGGTTACTTTTTTTGAGAAAGGGTCTCTTATGATTCTACTAGATTAACTGCCAGAAAGCCCCAGGGATCCTTGTTTCTGTCCCTACCCCTCAGCCCAGGGCTCTGAGCACACACTGCTGCCCCTGGTTTTACTGCTGGGGATCCACACTCAGCTGCTCGTGCTTGTGTGCTAAGCACTTCATCGAATGAGCATCTCCTCAGCCCTCATAGCTCAGTTCTGTTTGTTACACACATAGTGGGTAATGTTTAGGGACGGATTCTGTATAGATACATGCTGTTCTCTCTGGCATTAGTGTCGCAAACTCCATATCTGCATCAAGTCTGTCTTCATGTCTGTCTTCTGTCTGAGGACTCCCTCGTCTCTTGACACTGGTTTCATACCATTGCCTTCTGCCAGTCTCCATTCCCATTTCTGACATCCTCCTGCTTCATCCCACCATTCAGACCAGGCTCTGAGCACCTTGACAGGCATATTGTCTTAGCTATTTGTGTGTCCCTCCCAAGACAGTCTCCAGAGTGCTTTACATAGTCCACAACAAGGAGTTGACTCTGGCAAGTTTTTGCTACGGAGGGAATTGAAGTGTTTGAAAGGTTGTGTCTCCTCAGGATGCTGGGATGATAATTGAGCATTGTGTTGACTCTAAGCAGTACATTGAAAAGACTCTCCGGATCAGGAGAAGTTCTAGATTTGGGAAAAGCTTTTAAAGGCCTTAATCGCTTTGTCTATGTGCAAATATATCCTGAGAAGTACAAATGAGTCTGACAGGCTTGGCGGAACATTCTGTTAGCAGCCAACTCGTTCTCCTCTTTGTACTTCATATCCTCTAATTTGGGCTGCACTATTTCAGACCGACTGGCTCTCCTTCCTCCCCACCCCCACCCCATTAGCTTGCATTAATGAGATCCTACTGAAGAATCACTGTGTTGTCAGTTCCCTTCTAGTCTTCAGACATGTCCCCAGTGCGTTTATGAAATAGTCTAGCTTTTCTCTTACAGCTGAGAGACTTGCATGACTCAGATAGATCATTCTAGTCAGAGACACTGTCTACTCCACAGTAGCTTCATGTTTAAATGCTCCCTTCTCACGCATTTTCCTTGTGCTGGCACCAAAGTCTGTATCTGAGACTTGGCCTCATGGCCCCCAGTGTACTGCCCTTCCTTTCTCCACCAGCGTCACAGTTGAGTTGGGTACCACCATCTCTGCCATTTGCTGAGGGATCTTATGCAAGTTGTCATTTTTCATTTTGTGGTAACCCAGAGAGTGATCAGAGAGTGAAAACTCTGTCTCTGTCTGTCTGTCTGTAGGTCTGTATGTCTCTCTCTCTCGGTGTGTGTCTGATTTAGGGTAGAGTATATATATTTCTACTAAAAGTGATTGATTGCACATATAAAATCTGCACTGATATTTAATTAGCAAAGCACTGTTATGATGACCACTAGGTTAGACACACTAACTTTTATTCCTTTTGCACTATGTTTGAAGCTGCTGTCTTATGATTTTTCTGTGTCACTTGTTAGTGAGCCTGGGCTACATTCTCACTGATAAATTGCTTACATAAAATTTAAACATTTTCCCAAGAATCCTTATCTCAACTTTATAAAAAAATGTATACCTTAAAGCCCTTTGAGTTTGAAAGTGATTTATATTTTATTGCACCATTTGCAAATCACAGTGAGATAAAAACTTGCAAACTACCAAAAACCCTGTAGCTTTGCAGAGGTGTAACAGCTGGAGTGGAGGCAGGGGCAGATGAGGAACGGGAAGGGCGCTGCTTACCAGACCCTTAATTTTGTAAGTTTAGTGTGGAGTACTTCCATGTTTAAGCTTCCATCTTCTTACATCCTTTAGGATGTCATGTTTATAGAATATTTAGCACAGTGTGTGCTATGTTGTTAGCTTTCTGAGTGAGTTACTGAGCGTGGCAGTGTAGTCCGGACTTTGATATTTATAGCGGTATGTTGCTGTGGGTCTTAGAAAAGGCATGTAAGGCACTGATTATTAGCATGTTCAAAGAAAAAATTAAAGATCTGGTTTCATGGGGCATGATGTTGCAGGCCTTTGATCCCAGCAGCTGGGAGGCAGTTGTGGGTAGATCTTTGTGAGTTTGAGGCCAGCCTGGTCTAAATAGCAAACTCCAGTCAGGGTTAAATGGTGAAGCCCTGTCTCAAAACAAACAAACAAACAAACAAACAAACAACACAGTACTCCCATGCCAAGAAATCCTCACAACAGAACAATAAAGTCATGGCTTCACATCCATGACTATTTCATTTGGAGGTACAAGAGGTAGAAACCGGGAATTCCATGAAAGGGGACATGGATTTCTTCTTTGCAAGGTGAATGTTATATTTACTTTCTCTCCTAAGTTTATAAATTTAGCATATTTAAAATAGTCTAATATTTTTCTTTAGAGTTAACTGCCAATCAAAATTTGTGGACATTAGAGATTTATTGTAAACCCATTTTAGTATCCCATAATCCTGTTAGTGAGCTTTGTTTCTCTTTTTGGAGACAAACTTAAGGAAAAAATGTATGGACTATTGTCCAGTGGTATCTGTAATATTTTTGGAAATATTTTGGCATTTACTTTCGCCAAAAAAAATGTTTTTAGACAAGGAGGGAGTCAGGCCTTGGGAACTCAGCAGAAGCTGGAGTGTGATTATACATACAGGGAGAGGCTGAGGGCCAAGGACAGCTACAACTGGCATGGCAAAATACAAACTTATGTGATCACTGCACTTGTGTAGAAGGATACTCAGCATAGTTTAGCCAATGAGAGCAGGATGCAGAGTCCCTTCCCACGAAAGAGGAGTTCATCTGGGAAAAACCCAAGGGGAATAGAAATTTAAAAATATCCAGTTGGAAGTTTGATAGTTACATTTGGTGGATCCTAATTTTTTCAAATTACTTTCTCCCCAACTCATTTAGGGAATTTCAATAGGAGTTTTAGAAGGATTGGGAATGACCTTGGGGACTCTTCTTATTTCTACCAGAATTTATGTGGGATCTTCAGCTATGAAACACTTTTAAACCAGTCTCAGGACTAGAGAGATGCTTCGGTGGGTCAAGCACTTGCCGTCCAAGCATGGGAGAGGGGGGTGAGTCTGAATCTCTAGCACCCACATAATCCTAAAGCTCCTTTAGGGAGAGGGCAGGAAACAGGAGAGTCCCCAGAAACCTGCCTGCCAGCTGGTCTGGCCCACACAGTGAGAGCAGACAAGCACCAAGAGACCCTGCCTTAAGCAAGGTGGAAGGTGCAGGCCAAGCCCTAAAGATGTCCTCTCAGTCTCCTTATGTGCATCATGCTGTGTGTGTGCATACTTATTCAAACACACAAACATTCACACAACAACAAACCACATACACACAAAGAGACAGTTTCAAAGTCTACAGTAATGAGAGCCAGACATTTAAGCCAGAGTGTACAAGACATTAAAACCTTCAAGGAAACCCAGTTTTTCCAAACATGACGTCACTTATTTTGGTTTACGGTTATTTTGCTTAAGGAGTCAAAGGGAATTAATCTGGAAAATGTAACTAATATCAATCAAAGTGGCTTTTACATTTCTATACTAAAAATAGCAAGAGGTTGAGTTGACAGGAATAAGATATGAGTTATCAAACAGAAGGTACAGGCTCAGTAACTCGTTGTCTGGCCCTGGATGGTTCTGCTGAGGTCAAGTCCGAGGCGCTCTCGGTCTCACTTAGCCTTATGTGGAATGACAGGTGACGTGGGAGAAAGCAGGTCCTTCACAGGCCAGATGAAGGTGCACATGCAGGTCACATGCACCACCTCACCCTGGGTGCAGATCACATGGGTCATGTCATCCTGAGTGTAGGTCACATGCACCACCTCTCCCTGGGTGTAGGTCCCATGCATGTCGCCCTGGGTATAGGTCACAAGCACCACTTCACCCTGGGGTGCAGGTTACATCCTCTGCCTTACCCTGGGTGCAGATCACTTGTATCATGTCACCCTGGGTGCAGGTCACATGCACTGGAGAATTGCACTTTAGAATTGCACCTCACCGCCCACTCCCGTAGCCGTAGCCACCTGAACTAACTGAAAGGAAGCTGCTGGGAAGAATATTCGTGGACTGACCAAGGGGGAAGGGCCTGCTTTTTGTAGAAGCAGATTTTCAAAATGCTCATATGTTCGCTCTTAAGGAAAAAAAAAGTTAGCATGTGTTCATGTGTTTGCTTATACCATGGCCACAATGCATATTCTACAGCCTATGGAAAAATGGAAGACATTATAAAGATGAAAGACGATAGGAAAGCTTCCGCATCACCGTTTATTTTCTAAAGCCATCAGTGTGAAGCGTTAGTTGGATGCTCTGAGGCCGTTGTTTGTCTCTCTTTGCTATCTACTTTGAAATGGGTTTGAAGTGTCTGCTGGTCATAGGAGATACTTCCCTGTGATGCAGGCTTTGGCAAGGACTTTCTCTGCTCGCTGTCCTTGAGACTGAGAGGCTCAGCTTCCAGTCCCAGCCACCAATTCTTTAGGAGTTGGTAAAGGAATGCTCACCTTCCCTGATCACAGTGTGTCCTTCAGCAAACTGATCAGGAGGCGTCCTATACATCAAACAAACTAACATGAGAGCTAGGAAATGCTCCTCTTAAAAGATTTTTAAACCATAGGTTAAAACCTATTTTTCCAAAAAAATTTACCAAGTCCGGATGCGAGACCTACCATAGGTGCAAACTCGAAGCACGAAACTTCTCAAAACCTCCAGGCCACGGACACGGGCGGAGACACTGCTCTTCTATTTTTGAGATTATCATATAATTATGTCATCGCCTCCCTTTTTCCTCCCCCCAGACTTTCCCATGTGCCTCTTGCTCTCTTCCAAATGCATGGCGTTGTTATTGTCATTGTTATTATTATTTTATTGATTGTTGTTGTTGGGGTGTGTGTGTGTGTGTGTGTCTTGTTCCTAAATACAATCTACTCAGTCTGTGATGAAGGGCGAGTGCTATCCTTATCTTTGTGTATTCTTTTCCTACTTTATTTACATTTCAAATGTTCCCCCTTTCCAGATCTCCCCTTTGGAACCTCCCCATTTCCTCCCCCTTCCCCTGCCTCTATGGGGGCATTCCCCCACCCACCCACCCACCCACTCTCTTCTTCCCTCCTTGGCATTCTCCTATATTGGGGGATCGAACACCCTCAGGCCCAAGGACCTCTCCTCCCCCTGATGGACAACAAGACCCTGCTCTGCCACATATGTGGCCAGCACCATGGGTCCCTCCATGTGTATTCTTTGGTTGGTGATCCAGTCTCTGGGAGTATCGAGGGATCAGGCCAGTTGCCACTGTTGCTCCCTCCATGGGGTTGCAACTCCCTTAGCTCCTTCAGTCCTTTCTCCAAGTCCTCCATCCGGGACACCACACTCAGCCCTACGATTGCTGTGAAGTGACTCTTGGGTATTTCAAACTTTTGGGCTAATAACCACTTATCAGTGAGTACATACCGTGGTCATTCTTTTGTGACTGTGTTACCTCGCTCAGGATGATATTTTCAAGTTCCATCCATTTGCCTGCAAATTTCATGAAGTCATTGTTTTTAATAGCTGAGTAGCATTCCATTGTGTAAATGTACCACATTTTCTGTATCCATTCCTCTGTGGAGGGACATCTGGGTTGTTTCCAGTTTCTGGGCGTGGATGTGGAGAAAGAAGAACACTCCTCCATTGCTGGTGGGAATGCAAGCTGATACAACCTCTCTGGAAATCAGTTTGGCAGACCCTCAGAAAAATGAACATAATACTACCTGAGGACTCAGCTATTCCACTCCTGGGCATATACCCAGAAGATGCTCCAACACGTAATAAAGACACACGTTCCACTATGTTCATAGCAGCCTTATCTTTGTGTATTAGGAAACATATTTAGACTGTAGTTAGCGACTATGCTAGTTTAGTAAGGTGGTGGTTATGGGCTCTCCTGCAAGACTCACAATAACCTTTAGGGTTAC
Organism: Rhynchomys soricoides; assembly: GCA_019843965.1. NCBI lineage: Eukaryota > Metazoa > Chordata > Mammalia > Rodentia > Muridae > Rhynchomys > Rhynchomys soricoides. Next base: position 15,643,355 of record JADRCH010000005.1, on the reverse strand, counting down.
CGTTTCATGCTCATTTATAGGTGTCCTAGCTCGGTAGAGTTGCTGGTCTTGCTTCTCTCCTTTGGAATGTACATGGTGCCTTCTGCCATCATAAAAGTTAGTCCTCAGACGGAAGGCATTCAGGGAAATCCTTGCTTAAGGGCCTCTGGGCCCTGTGTCTAAAGCATGTGGTGTCTTCAGCAACAGGGATTTACCTTTCCCCTCTGAGGGGACTAAGGGCAGCAGCAACAGGCTGTATGTTTTGGGAGTCTTTTAGATAGCCCTGGCCCATAACTCGAAAGAGAGCGTCTCATGTGTGGTGTGTGCTGCGGGGCCTCCCACTGCACAGAGTGGGAGAGGAGAACGGTTACTTAGGTGGCATCAAATAAACGGTGGCCAAGGTTGGTTCTAAACAATATTCAACGCTGCCGGGGTAAAGAATTAGGACTGAATAGCTTTGGTGGCATGGGAGGCAGAGGTGGGCCCTTCAATGCTCGTTGAAAGGATTTCAACCATCTTTGAAAGGAGAATTGCCTAGATGAGAAATTTTTATTTAAATTTTATTTGTAAATAGATACACAAATAGCTAATAGTATGATTCCTTGTGGCTTTTCAGACCTTATTATTGTTTTGTTGTTTGTCTGTATTTATCTCTCTCCCTATTCCCTAGTTAGGGTCCCTCCCACCCCTGCTTTCCCATTCCCTGATTGGTAGCTTGTGCCCTGCTATCCCCACACCCCCTACCTTGGGAAACGTCCCTTTGTTCTCTTCTGGTTTCTGGTAGTTACTCCAGGCTATGTACTCACATTTGAAGATTTGGAGCTGGGAGCCTCTGATGAGAGATGACACGTGACGTTTATCTTTATAGGTCTGGGCCATCTTGCTCAACAAGACTTTTCCTAGTTCCATCCACTTACTGGTCTAGACCCTGGAGGAGGAGGTGGCCCAGACACTTCTTTTCAAACTGTCTTCCTCAGGACAGCCTCTGTCGACAGCCTCGGACCACATTTCCTTTGCTGACTTTTTAAAGTGCTACTTCTTTCTGGAAAGAACGGGTCATTTAAGATTCCCCCCCCCCCAAACAAAGCCTCCAACATAAACAGATACTTCCCATCTCAGAAATCCCAGAAAGCTTAGAATACTCTTGTGTTTATAGAGAAAATTACGTAGTACACACTTAAGTTTGACAGCCCTTTCTGCCACAATATAGCCTGGGTCCCTTAGTGTGGTAAAGACTTTTATGACTGCTTCCTGAAGTTGTAAAGATTTGAGCACACTGAACTACTTCCGTGAAACGAACCATTCTGAGCCGCTAAAGTTCTGTAGACCTCTGTGGACGCTTGGCTTCAAGTTCTTCCTTACATTGAATGTCAAAGTGAATGCACCTTAGGTGTGGTGCTTTTAAAGCTTTATCAGTGGCTGTGAAGATGGCTCATTTGGTAAGGACAGTGGCTTGGCAGGCATTAGAACCTGGATTTGAATCCTTAGCACCTACATAAAAAGCCAGGCATGGTTCCCTGTGCCTTTAATCCGGCATTGGAAGTTGGCAACAGGCAGATCCAGGAGCTTCTGGCCAGCCAGCCAGTCTAGCCAAAATGTAAGTTTCTAAGAAGTTCGGTCTTTATCTTAAAGGAGTAAGGTTGAGAGTGATAAAGGAGGGTGCCCAAGGTCCCCTGTGTCCTCTGAGCATATGCACAGACATGTGCATGTGTGCCTACTTCCCCAGAACCAAAACAACAAACAAACTCCTTTGTCAGAGCCACTGTTTTTTACGTTTCTTTCTTAAAGGAAGTAATTTTCACTTCAGAATGTACCTTCTATGGTTCTTTTGGTAATATATGTATTTTAAGCATATTTAAAAACGAATTCTGTGAGAGGCACAGAGGTCCTTGTGCTCACTAGAGAAACCAGGAATGACTAGCAGGGTTGCCTCTTCAAAAGAAGAGGTGTATGACCAGTTTTCCACCCAGAAGGCTGGAGGCAGAGGTGGTTAATAGCCTGGTGACCTTCTTTCCCAAGACCCTTACCATGAGCTTGTTTCTCTTAGTCCATCTTCAGAACCCATCTTTATGGAAGATGTCACATGTACTTTGCAAAGAGTTTTGATGTAGTCATGTCTTAAGCTTTACTGAGCACACAGAATTAGCTATCATCAGGAAACTTTTTCTCACCAAATTGTACTATCCTTAAATATGCCTAAAATAAAGTATTTGGAGGTCAGACACTCGAAGTTTGATCCAACACCAGCTACTGAGTCGTGCTGAACAGAAAGGACTACCTTCTTATCTCTTCTCATGGATCGACACTCTGCTGGGCGTAATGGTTCTGGTTGCAGAAACGCCCCCCAGTATTCTTTGACAATTTCATATATGTGCTCAATAAATTTGGATCTTAACCACACCTACTCTTATCTCTACCGAGTCCCCTTGGACCACTTATTTGGGCTAATATGCACTTATCAGTAAGTACATACCGTGTTCATTCTTTTGTGGTTATCATTCATAGAAAGCCTCTTTCCCTGACCCTGGAAGCCATTGGTTTAATTTGTGAAGTTAGTTTTGCTAGAAATAGATTACCATCCAGGAGCCCACTCCAGTGGGTTCACACGAGCCTGCACGGGGAATGCTGTATTGAGAACACCGTGCTGTCAGGTCCTTGGCTTGTCCTCCTGCCCCCTCCCCCCCCCAACTATGATAGCTGCCTTTCAAGAGGACTCATGTGACTTGTGACCTGAGAGGTTTCTGTGCTAGAATGTGTATGAAGCATTAGGACACTTAATTTAGGTGATTTTAGATAAATAAAGACAGAGCTTTTCATATCCTTCCTTGCCAAGTGTATCCTCTGGGAATTCATACACTGAATGTCACCATTCAGTTGCAAAGTGCTGCCTAGTTGTACAGTGAGGCTGTAACCCAAAGCCCAGAGCCCGGTGAACAGGACCGAGAGTTGGTAGTAGAGAGGGTGCAGCTTTGGGGGTGGGGGAAGACAGTGATGAGGTTCCTTGTTGGTCACATTCATAATTTCCACGTGCCCCATTCTGTACTTTGTCCAACTTCTAGCTGTTTTGTTCAGCTGAAGCTCGTGGGGGCTGGACCCACCCCCCTTTGGTGGCACTGTGATGCACAGCAGATGTCAGTGAATGGCGGTGGCTCTTTGAGTTTTAATCAGAAAACCAGATTCTAGGTGCTATTTTGAGACTGTTTTTATTCTCAATTATGACTGTCTATCAAACACTGAATCTACCATTGCAACCATTTTGTGTGTGTGTGTGTGTGTGAGTGTGCATGCATGCGCGCATGTGCACAGGTTGGGAGTGTTAAGTACATTATTATTCTCCATTATTATTATCCATTGTAAAACAATTTTTATTGTGCAAAACCTGAAGCTCGGCATCTATTAAAGTTCATTAATCAAAACAGTCTCCCTTCCCTGTTCTGGGAGACCACCTTTGACGCTCGCTATCCCATGTTACTGGAACCACAGGGCATGGCTCTTTCTGTCTTGCTCATTTCACTGAGGAAGTGCTGTTGAGATCCCTCCAGGCTGTGGCATGTGTTCCTTCCCTTTTCAGGGAGAATGACATTCCATTGTATGTACGTACCACACTTCATTTGTCCACCTGTCTGTTCCTAGACACCTCCGTGCTCTCCTTTTAAAGAGATATGCACAGGCAGATGGAAGTCATGCAGCTGACAAGGGTTGGTCAGCATGTTGGTGGGCTTCCTGTCAGAGAGGCATGGATGGTCTTATACCCTCTGAGCTATCTGGGCAAGGTAGACTTTGGCCTTGTAGCAGCCTGACAGACAGTGGTGAGTTACAACCAGCTTTCCTAATGTTCATGTTGGCTGTCTGTGGCTCTTGTGGAGTGTCTGGAGTGATGATAGTATTTCATTACGTATGGAAATGAATCTGAAAGAATAAAGGTGTGAATATATTTCCTATATATGTCATCATGCACACATAATTTGAATATGTATTTCAAGCTCCTTTTTATTTTGCCGCAGGGACATGCGGTATGTAATTTATTGTGCCTTTGTATTGTGGTAAAAAAAAATATATGAGATGTGTCATTTGGTCCATTTTGAGTGTGCGATTCAGCTGCATTAAGCACACTTGCACTGTGCAGCATCACCTTGTCCATCCTTAGGATTGTGCTTCTATCTTCCTACACGAAAATTGTGTATCTCCTGAGCAGAATTCTGGTCTTCCTTTCCTCTGTTGGGCTCTCTGCCTCTATGAATTTAACTCTTTAGGTACCTCCTGTAAGTGGAATGACGACAGTGGTTTCTTTTGTGACTCAGTTTTCTTAGCGTGAAGTCTTTCAGTCTCGCCCACGTTGTAGCAAGTGGAGCAATATTACTGCTGAATACATACTCCGTTGTACGTGGCTGCTGCATTTTGGTTGTCATAGACAGGCCTCTAGGTGTTAAGTTTGCTTCCCCACTTTGGCTGTTTGTATCTGGGACTGCTGCGTCCAGCTGAGTCTGTTTTCCGTCTGGGTACAGATTAGAGATCCAATTACTAAATTGTGTGTTTAATTTTTTGAAGGGCTCCCATTCTGTTTTCTTGGGGAGAATAATTTTATATAAGATGGTGTCTCTTTTCTCTATCCTTTTAAAAGGGGTGCTGAGAATGGACTCCAGGCCTTGGTGTGGTGGGGAAGGCAAGCACTCCACTACTGAACTTCTCCCTAGCTCCCCTTTGTTCTTTGTGTCTCTGTAGCTTTCTTAATGTTGTGTCCCTTCCTCCCTAATGCTGACACTGAACTGTGGGCCACAGAGGGCTCTGAGGGCTGGTGACAGGCTCCCCACCCTAACGCTCATGTTCTTTGCATTACAGATGCGGGAGCCATGGAGTTGAGCTGCAGTGAAGTGCCTCTTTACGTAAGTCCCCAAGCACTGGGCGATAGGTCCAAGTGGTCCTTCTCTAACTTGAAACCTTGTGAGTGAATGGGGGAGAATGTTTGACTTTCTATGGAGTGGAGGCCTTTTCAAAATGCTCGGAGCTTTGCTGTCTAAGTCGTGTGGTTTCCTACAGCTTAAATGACCTGGCTCCTATTTCTGAAATCTAAACTTTAATTATTATTATTATTATTATTTTTTGAAAAGCTATGTGATTTCCAACTCATTTGATTTACTTTTATGAGTCATTTTGGGACATTTTATTTTGTGGTAATTTTCTGATAATAGTAAAAATTAATTTTCTCTGTGAGATTTTTGGAGGTATGTAATTTTGTTTGTTTTTTGAGAGATGCCTTGCTGATGATGGTGTTAGCTTTGCACATGAAACAGGAGTTTAAAGGACAAGGGTAAAGTGTCTGTGGAAATGTCAGACAGGGATGTAGTTTCCCACACGCCTCTGGGTTGTATGAACCAGTTGTCTTCTCACTCACAAAATGGCTCACAGCTTCCTCTCTGTCTCCTTCCTAGGACATGGACCTGGGAAGAGGGTGTGGATGTGTGTGTGGGTGAAACTGGGGTTAAGAACAGAATATTAAGGAGCCAGAACAAATTTAGTCAGAAACCCCAATTAATAAAAAATTAATATATTCATCTACTATCTACAGCTCACAACTCAGCTAGGACATCCTCCCCTCAGCTAGGACACCCTCTACTTCATCTCCATTGCTCAAGCACCCCTGGGCCTGCTACATACATGACTGTATTCTCCTAAAGAAGACAGAATAATAAGATTTCTGAATAATGAAAAAAGCTGCCTTCCGAGACTCTAGGGTATTCAGTTTTCTCTCCAGATTGTGACTTGCAGGTTATAAAATGTCTCCTGGGCCCTACCATAATTAAGGATTAAAAAAAAAAATGGTCCCAAGACTAAACTGTAAAAGGCTCCCCAGACTCATTGCTACATGTTATAAAAATCCCAGAATCTTGTACTTGTCATCCTCCTGCTGTAGCTGTTTGAATACAGACATCCTGGGCAGGACAGAGTAGGAGAAGAGCTAATACACTTGTCTGAGAGACAAGGTTTATAAAATTATTAATTAGTTAATTAATTTGTTTGTTTGTTTATATCTGAAACGCTACTGCTGCTCCCCTCCTGCTTCCCCCCTCACAGAGTTCCTCCCCCTCCCCTTCTCCTTTGAGAGGGTGGAGGCCCCCCACCCCCACCCCCACCCCTGATTCCCCCCTCATCTGGCACATCAAGTCTCTGCCAGATTAGGCACATCTTCTCCCACTGAGGGCAGACAAGGCAGCCATGAAGACTGAGATGCATGTCTGCTACATATGTGCCAGGGCCTCATGTATGCTCTTTGCTTGGTGATTTGGACTCTGAGAGCTCCCAGAGGTCCAGGTTCGTTGACTCTGTTGGTCTTCCTGTGGAGTTCCCATCTATTTAAAGGTCTTTAATTCTTCTTCCAACTCCTCCCCAAGTATCCCCGACCACTATCCACTGTTTGGCTGTGGGTATCTGCATCTGATTCAGTCAGCTGCTGGGTAGAGCCTCTCAGAGGACAGTTATACTAGGCTCCTGTCTGCAAGCACAACAGAGTATTGCTAATAATGTCAGGGATTGGTGTTTGTCCGAGGGATAGGTTTGGAGTTGGGTTGGTTATTGGTTGACCTTTCCTTCAGTCTCTGCTCCAGCCCCCTCCCTCTGCCTTCTATGATTATTTTGTTGAGGGATGAGACATTTAAAGGACCCAAGCATTCACAGGTGATTACTAAAAAGTATGCTGATTAAAACACAAGAAAATGCCAAGTAGTATTAAGAAAGTAAGTCACAACCTCACGTCGTATGGTTATTGCATTGCAAGATTACTATAGCATCAGTTCTGAGGTGTCATCTCCCCTTCTTTTACTTCTGAAACTGTATCCTGGCTCACCCCGAGTCGACAGATCCTACCCCTGCATATCTGTGATCTTGGTCACAGTGGTTCATACTGATGTCATTTCAGTTTATTCTGTACAGAATAATTGATTTCACTATGAACTGGCACAAGAAGATGTTATGTGAAGAGAAAGACGTGGAAAAGTCTGTGTGGTACATGATAACATCTGTGTTAAAATTAATTTTGGAAGAACTCAATTGATGACTATGTAGTTCTATAGAAGGAAACATGGCACTTGCAGTGCAAGTAAAAATGCACATTAAACATGGTATCCTAGATGAGATGAAATGCATTACATACATTTCACATGGCTGGCTCTTCATAGCTCTACACCACATCTATGCTGCATACTGCCTTTCTTACTGAATATTTTGTGTCAGTCGAAATCATTGCAGACTGACCTAAGCCAGTCTGACTAACCCAGTTCTTCTGCCAGTAGGAATCCATTAGCATATTAAACCACCCTTAATCCAAGTCCTACCAAATGGCCAAGATGCATGTGGCATAGACATGGGCCCATTGCTGCAGTTATTCCTGTATCTTGGGAAAGTGGCTCTTCCCTGCTGTTTGTAAATACAGCTCTCCTCAGGTTTTTTTGTTTTTTTTTTTGAGACAATGTTTCTCTGTATATCCCTGGCTGTCCTGGAACTCAGTCTGTAGACCAGGCTGGCCTCGAACTCAGAAATCTGCCTGTCTCTGCCTCCCAAGTGCTGGGATTAAACGCATGCACCACCACTCTCCTCAGTGTTTAAAGGAAGAGCTATCTGTTTTGAACATATGCAGAGCTTTTTCTTGCCATCATTCCCTGCAAAATAAAGCATAGCCACTGCTTCCTTAGTGTTTGTGTTACATTAGACATTACACTTAATCTAGAGATGATCGACAGTGTCTGGGAGGATGTATGGGGCTATATGCAAATGCTCAAAGGCTATGCTGTTTTATATAAAGCCCTTGAGCATCTGTGGAGCTGGGCATCTGCAGGGTCCTGGAACCAGGGCATCATTGGATATCAAGGGGTGAACTCTAGAGGAAGCCAATCAAATTGGAAGCCCTGTGTTTAATCTCATCATGAGTTCTCAGCCCCATTGACAGTTTGATGTGTGCTCTTCCAGAAGTATGTCTGTGTCTGTGTTAGATTTTATCATTTTATCTCTTAGCATTGATTTCTGTGCTGTAGTATTTGCCCAGTTGACTAGGAGGCATCATATCTCTTAATTTTGATACTTTTTATGTAGTTTTGACAATCTCAGCTGTTTTAACTAAGATACCACCATCACAAATTGTGAAAACTTATAACAGATCAGGATGTTGTCTAAAATTACATGACAAATTATATATATATCCTGTGAAATAGACATTAGTGTTTTTAAAACAAATTTTTAAATTTTAGTCACTGCAACAGACTTTTTAAAAATAAATTCATTTATGTATCTTGTCTCAGGGAAAATTAGATCATCTGTATTATTTAATAATTCCAGAAGGCAAAACATCAGTAGAAATGATTCCCTGATCTCTATTTACAGCTCAGAAAAGAGCACCACATTCGGGTGGTTCTTACAAGCAATTTCTTGATTCCTTTGCTGGGTTCTGACTTGAGTGAGTTCTTGTGACATTCTTATAGTTAAAATGCCCCCCCCATGATTCCTAGTTAAAATGCCCCCCC
>JADRCH010000005.1:15611691-15624675 GCA_019843965.1 Rhynchomys soricoides | reverse complement strand
TGTGTCAATAAATGGGAAGCCACTGGATTACATGTGGTCCTGTGTCAGTGAATGGGAAGCCACTGGATTACATGTGGTCCTGTGTCAGCGAATGGGAAGCCACTGGATTACATGTGGTCCTGTGTCAGTGAATAGGAAGCCACTGGATTACATGCAGTCCTGTGTTAATGAATGGGAATGTGGGAATGGTTTCTGGAAACATTTTGATGATGGACAGTTGCCCACATCTTTCATGAATGAATAGATAAACTATGACATATCTGTGTACCTCCCTCCCTTCCTTCCGCCAACTGTAAATGCTGGCCATCACTGATTTTATCTTCATGTCCTCATTCTGAGAATTGGTTTTGAGCCAGCGTCTCCATGGCTGTTCTGGAAACTCACTGTGTATTTCAGACTGGCCTCAGACTGACAGACATCTGTCTGCCTCTGCTTCCCAAGGCCTGAGGTTAAAGGTGTGAGGCACCTCACCCTGCTTGAGAATTTTATATAGCATGGAATTGAAATGTTGACCCTACCCTGACCCCCACCCCCCACCCCTACCACATTATGAAACACATGGCCTTTTGAGACTAGGTTTTCTTTTTTCATCTAATGTGAGTGATTCTCATGAGAGGCAGCCAACGTGCTGCAGATATCCGTGATTCATTCTTCTTGTTAAATAGGATTTTGTGGAATGGGTGTGTGAGTTTATACCATCTTATGACCACTGCAGGATTTTGGTTGCTTCTAGGTTGAGGCTATCATACATAAAGCTACTATGGTCAGTTTTATGTCAACTTTAGCTCAGTTATAACTTGAAACTCCTTGACATAAATTTGTAGGAGCATATTTGTTGGGTCATATAAATATATGCTAACTCTCTAAAGGCATGGCTAAGCTCTTTCCCAGAGTGGTCATCGAGAGACCCCATTTCTTTGCATCCTTGTGAAGATGCTAGCTCACTACAGTCCACAGCACTTTTGCTTTGATGAATCTTATGTAGTCAAACATAACATTTTAGCCATTTGTGTTATGTGTGAGATATATACATGTGTACATGTTTGTGCCTGTACAGGGGCATGTGCAAGCATGTATGCATAGAGAAGGCTGGAGGTTGACATTGCTGTCTTCGTGTACCGTGCTCTATTATATTTTTTGACACAGAGTCTCTTTGGCTTTCTGAACTGAGGGTTCACTGTTTCAGCTAAATTTGATGCAAGTCCCCCAGAATCTTTTGTCACCCCCTGTGTATACCTATAATTCCTCTCCTGAGATTATAAATATGCTTATCTTTTCTACGTGGGTGCTAGGAATCTGAAGGCAGGTCCTCATTCATGTGTGCCTAGTAAGTACTTCACTGGCTGAGTCATCCCCACAGACCCCATTGTAGTCATTTTGAGTGTAGTTGAGTGGCAGTAAGTACACTCACATGGTTAGTCACCCACCCCTGCTATATGCCTCTGGGACCGTTCCTTTTCTTCTAGAATTCAGTATCCACTAAGCACCACCAGCGGCCCCAGCCCCTCACAGTCCGTGGAAGCCACCATTGTCCTTTTTTTTTTTCAATCTCTAGGTACTTGCTTACTCTAAAAACACCGATGCACGAATATCTGTTCCAGTTCTTGTTTTCAGTGCTTTGGGTAGATACCTAGAAGTGGAATTGCTCGTCCATGTGGTAAATGAATGCTTAGCTGTTTGAAGATGGGCCAACTTGTTTCCCACAGCAGCTGTGTGGGTTCACCCTCCACTAGCAGTGCACAGGAGACCTATTTTTTCCATGTCCCCACCAACACTGATTTTATGTTTGTGTTTGTGATTTGAATGAAGATGTCCTGATGGGTGGGAAGAGCTGTGGTGTAGATTTTGGTGACAATATTGCAGATGGACATTGTTAGTGTTCGGTGTTCTCACTAGAGTTCCTCAGAGCTCTGTACACTTGATATTAGCCAAGAGGCAGGGACACAATCCTCAACCTGTTCACCTCATAACCCACGTTTACACTCCTTCAGGGTAACGTTAGTGTCACTTCCTTACCCCTGTGACACAAAGGGCATCCTCCATTGCGGTATAGATTTGGATTCTGATTTGAAACACCAGCGTTACATGGTAAGTTCAGTCAGCTGCACAGACTCTGAGCCCAGTTCAGGTGGGAGGCCCTGCTCTTTAGGTCGAATCTGCTGCGTAGCTTCATGTACACCAACATATGCATTGAATCCATCTGGAAAGCTGGCCTACAGAGTAGAGGGCTTGAGAAGAGGTAGTCATTATTGTGAACAGAGTTGTCGAGCAGAAAACATCATAGGTGAAGCTTAAGCAGGCAGGCATATGACATTTTATGGCTAAATTTGTAACATTTGTTCAAATTACCTTAACTGTGATGAAGAGAAAACCAATTTTCACAGTGCCTATAAATCTAACCCAGAGGGCCTTATTTGTTTAGTTATTTATTTTTTTAGGGTTCAGAATTCTCTGACCCTCCCCTTATTGATTCTGTCTCAGACGATTAGAAGAAAAACCCTGCAGTCCTTAAAGGTTGGAGTGACAGGAGAATATGTGGTAGCCTTCTGTGGGAAGGAGATGTAGCTCCTAAGCCCTGGAACCTCCAGCCCCAGGAGTCCCAGCGAGAAGGGGAGGGGGGATGGAAGGTAACAAGAGGTGACACTAAGCTCATCAGTGTCCTTGGTGGTCATCGGCCACCTTCACATCACCGGAGGGGGAAGGTTATGTATACAGCTTCTTTTCCTTCTGATATTTAGTTCAGGAATTTCGAAGTCTTTGGAATTTTATCCTCTGTAAGAATCAGCCGGCCAGTCTGTCTCCCCCTCTCCCTCCTCTCTCTCTGAGATGACTACTGAGTTGTAGAAGAGTATATTACACTCCCACTCTCTTCAAATAGCACTGGCTTACTTTCATGCAGCACAGCCACGCCATAATGTGAGTGTGTAGAGGTGTAACTACATGTGGGGACCAGGAGAGCGCCATTCAGGAAAGACAGCTTGGTGAGGCTGGTGATTGAGGAAGTCTGTGTTACTATCAGATTGTTCCTTTGTTGTTCTTATGATGATAAAGGCTTGGAGGATTTTCTCATTGACCAATAGATCTTCTGGAATTACCTAAAGGATGTCTAGAATGAAGTGTGTGGGCGCATGTGCACGTGCATGTTTGTGCTTTCATGTATGTGCCATGGTACATTTGTGGAGGTCAGATAACAACTTGCAGGAGGCAAGTCTTTACTTCCACCATGTGGGTCCCAGGGATTGAACCCAGGTCGTCAGGCTTGGCGACAAGCCTCTGAGCCATTTTGCTGGCCCAAATGAAAAGCTTTTAAAAATGAATACAACACTGGCCGTGAACAGTGCCTGGCAACTCTGACGAGAAGGTTGAAGCTTGTCATGGTATGATAGCAAATTTCAAATCTGGAGAGCCAGCCAGCCACCATGCAGGCTTACTAAGGAGAACAGTACCTCGAAGAGCCCCGTGCACTGAGTTAGTTTCTCCTCCCTTTGTGATGACCCAGGCAGCTTCTCTTACTCAAGCACTGCTCATTTCCTTCACGCTCTGCTCCATCTCTCTCTCTCTCTCTCTCTCTCTCTCTCTCTCTCTCTCTCTCTCTGGGTTGTTTTGTTTGTTTGTGGTTTTGTTTTGTTTTAATGTGACATTTGATGTGTTAATCAGGTCATGGTTCATACTGAGCTGTCAGCAAATGCTTGTTGATGGAATTGGTTATAAGTATTGCAATTAAACTGTAGTTCCATGTGTGTATGTGCGTGTATGTGTGTGTGTGTATGTGTGTGTATGTATGTGCGTGTGTATGTGTGCGTATGTGTGCGTGTATGTGAGTGTGTGTGTATGCGTGTATGTGTGTGTGTGCGTGTGTGTATGTGTGCGTGTATGTGAGTGTGTGTGTATGCATGTATGTGTGTGTGTGTGTATGTGTGTGTATGTGAGTGTGTGTGTATGTGTGTGTGTGTATCTTTTATTTGTGCAGGTGTAGATGCTTGAGGTTAACCTTGAATATCATTCCTTAGGGATCATTCACCTTAGTTTTGAGACAAGGTCTCTTACTGGGACCTGGGGCTCACTGACAAAGCTAGACTGTCTGACCAGCCTCTGTGCTAGCACTTACATGCAAAACCATCACATTAGCTTTTTAACTGGGTTCTGGAGGGTAGAACCTGTTTCATCCTGCTCATTGGCATGCACTGCCCACTGAGCTGTCTCCCATTCCTCTATCCCAGCTCCCCCCCCCCCATTGGCTCTGCTCTAATTAGGTTTATTCTTCATTCTAAATCCTGAGTGTGAATTTTAAAGGATGGAGAGCAGGACGATCTCTAAGGAGACAGGGTCAGGGGAGATCCTGTTTCTGGTTTTCACTGAGAGTGAGTCCCTGCCTCTCTCCTAGGTCATGTGTGTACATGTCATCACTACACACTGACCACTACAGGTGGCTGAAGGGGCTCCCTAGTGTTCCTTAGAAAACTGAGCTACAAACCAGTGGCTGCCTCTACTGTTGCCTCATAGCGGGTTTCAGACCGAGCATATGCCCTTGTCTCCAGACCACCGCTTCACTGTGAGCGCAGCTTAGCTTAATGCAGGGGAGTGAAGACTCAGCAGAGGGTCCACTGGTCATTACAGTTCTTCAAGGCAGGACAGAGTTTCCACACTTCCATCGTGCATTTGTTCAGAAAAGCTCCTTCGCTAGAGTGACAGGAATAGCCCCAGAGAGGAAGTAGATGAAATGGCTTTATTGTCATTAGCCTCTGGGGTAGGCCGTTCAAAGGAAGATCATTCACAATAATTAGGTTGAGATGCAGAGTAGCCGGACAAGGATTTTGATTTCGATGCTTTAACATTAGACGTTCTGTAGGGAAACAGTGCCATATGAAGTTTCAATTCAAAACCACCCACACTATTCATTTGATTCTTCACTCGAAGGGGTTGCAGAGCATCTGGCTCTGAGCTGCTGCCTGGTCCTCGCCCTGGCTTTGAGTTTGCCCGTTGGTCCTGGCAGAGAGGTGCTCAGCTCCACTAACTTAGGCCTTGGATGACGATTGCATACAGGAAGATAACATTTAGTCTTAGGTTTGCAGTTTTCACAGGTCTAGGTCAGCCAAGAACTGGGGAGTACCCCACCCCATGTGTGTCCTAGGGGAGAACAGAAGTGGTGATGTGGAGGGAATCAAGACAAGTCCACCGTGGGACACACAACTGCCCTGTAGGTCCCACCCCCACCACACCCCGTCCCTGCCCTGTCCTCACTCCTCTCTTGCTGTTCCTGCCTACTAGCAGCAAATGGGATTTTCTGGGCATGCTCATAAGTGATGTGCAGTCGGGACTCTTGACTTGAGTGAATAGGGGTATGTGCCCTGTGAGGACTTTAAAGACAAAGTCCTGGGGTCCAGAGCTTCCTTCTCTATGCAAACTGTGGCCTGAGTTAGGATCACATCTGTTTCATGAGATCTGGTACTCCTGCTGACCTGGGTCCTCTGTGGAGAATGTGGGGTTTCCCTGTTGCCCTCAAGGGAGATCACCCATGCTGTGCTCTGCATGAGCCCCTGCCTAGGTGATATCTCTCTGGGGTCTTGCTGGTACTAGTTGGTCTTATCTTAGATTATAGCTGCCTGTGACCAGACCAGAGCGAAGAGACAGATGGAGAAGTCCGAGATATGGAGGGTACTTTTGCTCTGTGGTTATAGTCCCACTGTATGCATGTCAGCTGTGTACAGAAACCGCAGCGGGAGATACGTGGGTGGCTGTGGTTTGACCACTCGAGTCTGGTGAGGATATTAGTTCTGCCTCTGTCCAGGAAGTGGCAATCCTAATCAGTGTGAACTAGGAGGAGGCCGGACAGTGAGCTGACTGGGGAGTTCTAGCTAAGTCGACCTCAGAGAGCCCTTGGGACTGAATCTGAGCAGATATTGGGGGATTCCCATATGCAAATACAAGCCTTGTCATATGTATTGCTGAGTGGAGTCGTATGTTCAGTTTAGTTTAACTATCACTGACTGGAATGCAGAGGCAAACTCTTGGATTTTATAATTTTTTATTTGAAAAGCGGTAGTTTGTTTTTATTTTTGAGGTGAGGTTTTGCTGTCTTGGCCAAGCTGTACTAGAACCTTGGAAGTTCAAGCCAGCCTCCTGCCTCAGTCTCCTTAGTGGCTGGTACTTCAGGTATATATTACATCAGTTCCATGTCTGGCCTTCTAAAGTTGGTCTTAACATATAACATATTTGATTCTCTTTGGAGAATAACTTTCCCAGAACCCAAAAATTTCATTTAGTACCACTCTAATTGAATAACAAAACAAACAAAAACAAGGTTTCTTTCCTCTTTTTGTACTGAAGAACAACCTGTCTATCGCTGGGAAACAGCAGTTACTGATGCTTCGTAGCCATGGATGGGACTGTTTTTCTGACTCTGGTCTGTTCTAGTATTTATTCTTTGTTTGAATTATTTTCTCTGACAGTGAAAGTCTTGACTATGATTACCTACAGTGTATTTAATTATTTTTCCACTAGCTTACTTGTTAAGTAGTTTTGGAGTATTGCTGAGCTGGACCCCGGGGAGACTTGCCTATTGGAACACAATCTACATTCCGCTCTTCGCCGTCCTCAGTCAGAGCACAGCCGCTGAACTCAGCCGCCTTCCTCCACGGGGTCACTTCATACATCTGAAGTACAGTTAGCTCACTGCTTCTGTTGGTAGTCCATCCCTGGATCTCCCACAGTCCCGGATGGTTTTATTTTAATTACCCACAGCAAAATAAATTTTCTCTATTGTACAGTTCTATAAGCTCGGCAAAATAGTCTTCTACAAGTTCTCTTGTTTCTTGTACCAACCCTGTTTACAATGCCTATCAAGTGCTAGTCTGTCTGCCTCTCTCTCTGTCTCTCTGTCTCTGTCTCTCTGTCTCTGTCTCTTTGGCGCGCGCTCTCTCTCTCTCTCTCTGTGTGTGTGTGTGTGTTTCAAGACAAGATTTTTCTGTGTAGCCCTAGCTGTCCTGAAACTTCCTCTGTAGACCAGGCTGGTCTTGAACTTAGAGATCCACCTGCCTCCTCCTCCCGAGTGCTGGGATTAAAGGCTCTGACTGGCTTTCTTTATGCAGCCTTCCTTTTTAAAGACTGTATTATATTATAAGTCATATAATATGTAACCTTTAGGAGTGTGCATTCTTGCACTTGTGAAAATACATGTGAGATTCAAATGTGTGTGTGTGTGTGTGTGTGTGTGTGTGAGAGAGAGAGAGAGAGAGAGAGAGAGAGAGAGAGACTGTTTCTTTACGTCATTGTATAGAAGCGTTCCCCTGTGTGGACATACCACAGTTTAAACATTCATATTGGAAACCCAGGTTTATAGATGAAGCTGCTTCAAGTATTTCCATTTAGATTTTTATGTGAACACAAGTTTTCCGTGTATTTGGATGTACTATGGAGAGGTATCTCGGAGTCTTATCAGCTGTGCTTTATCATTTAAACACTAAAAGCAGTTCTCCAAAGTGGGGTGTACCCGTTTGTATTTTCAGCATCAACGAGAGAACATGACTCTAGTTGCCCCACATTTACAAGTTCAGTGTCGGATTCGCTTTATTTTAGCTAGACTGTGGGTGTGCAGTAATATTTTCTCATGTGAGTTTATTTTCTTTTTGAAATGGGGACTGGCTTGTCCAATTCCTTGCTCAAGCAACAACCTCTATACCAGCCTCTTGGCTGCTGGGACTGCAGCTCCCTGTGACCCAGCTTCCCAGTGGTACCAAACACTGCCATGTGGGTTTTCTGACACCAGTGGGTTTTCTTTGATTAGGTGCCTGTAGCCAAGTGTTTACCTTTTCCCCATTTTATATTGGCTCACTTTTTTTCCTGTCAATTTGTAAAAGTTCTTAAATATTTTGTATTTCTTCAGTTGCGTGAATTACAAGTATTTTTTTCCTTGGTCTGTGGCTCATCGTTTTCAGGACATTCACAATGGTTCTTGATTTTTTTTTTTTAAAGTGAGTCTAGTTTACTGAGCTTATTTTGTTTTTTAAAATTATTACATGTACTTTGAATGTTTGTAATTGATAACACACATGCTAGGGTGAGCATGTGGCAGTCAGAGGATTCTGTTTTCTTTATCACCACTTGGGTACTGGGTTTGAACTCACGTCGTCATGCTTAGCAATAGGTACCATTACTGGCTGAGCCATCTTGCTGACCCTGAATGTTTTCTTTTATGTGTAATATCTTTGGTGCTGTATGTTAATACTCTTTGCCAAACATGGGATCCTGCTGATTTTCTCCTTATTTTCTTCTAAAAATCTTCAGTTTTGCACTTACAATGAAATCCATGATGCTGTGGAGTTAAATTTTGTTTAACACTAGGTAACTGTCTTTTGAATACATGTTTCGATTGTTACAATGAATTAATTGTTACAGTACAATTGTTCAGTTGAAACAATGTCTCTATTGCTCAGTACTATTTGTTGAGAAGATCATGTTTTTTCCTATAGTAAACTGATATTGCCATGTATTACTATAAAAATGTCTGCTTCATTCAAAGAGACTAGAATTTGTTGATTCCCACAGCCAGAGTAAATAATAAACCTGGAAAGGGGTCATTTAAGACTTAAGACTGCAGTCCTACTGTACTCAGTCTATTTGTTTAACACTTTTTTTAAAAAAAAAACAAAAAAACAAAAAAACAATGTAACAACTAACCTTACTTGCCTGGGGCCTAGTTCCACTTTTATTTGAACAGAAAGGCTCCATGAATAATTTGATATCTATAGGACCAGGACCAGGGTAGGTCCTGCTAAAGCTTGCCTGATTTCTGCAATGGGCAGGGTCTGAGGTTTCCTGTAAACTTGGCCCACTTTGTGTAGAGCTCTTCCTTGTTAGCCAGTGGGAAAAAGTTGAAGATAAGCATCTGGAAAGAGCACAGATTTCAGTGAGCTTTCACCCGGAGCTCTCAGCATGCCGTGTACACAGGACAGAAGAGGCCTCACACAGTAGCTACTAGGGCAGAGGCTTGCTTTCACTGCTTGCATTCCAGGCTCATAACCCAGGGCATGGGCGGGCGTTCTCTCCCTTTTTCTCTCTCAGGAGGCCAGACTCATTGCCCAAGCAAACCAACAGATCAGTTCCAGCTACTCAGACAGCAATCAATGGGTTGTACAACACTATAACTCTGTTCTGAGCCTGAATATCATTACTTTGTGTATTGATCAGTTGAAATAATTATTTAAAGATAAGCACATTGGTAAAAGAGGGGTTTCTTTATTTACCATTTCTTGTAGTATCTCCACATATGATTATGTACTCTTTCCCATTCATTTGTAAATAGAGAAAACATAATAACCATAAACAAATCAATTAAATTACTAAGTAGAGGGTAAATGTTTATGAACATATTTGATAATATTGCTATTATTCTAATTGTGAAAAAAAAAAAAACCTTCCTATCAAAGATTTTTTTTTTTCCCAAGACAGGGTTTCTCTGTGTAGCCCTGGCTGTCCTGGAACTCACTCTGTAGACCAGGCTGGCCTCGAACTCAGAAATCCGCCTGCCTCTGCCTCCCAAGTGCTGGGATTAAAGGCGTGCGCCACCACGGTCCGGCTCCTGTCAAAGTTTTACCAGGGGTAACACCCATTGCCCTAACAAGCCACCAGATCAGTTCCAGCTACTTGGACATAGCCAGCCATTCTCCTGGCACTACTGGCGTCTCTGGCTTGTTTTTGCATCAACATTTTAAAGCGGTTTTTGTTTTCCTTCTTGTTTATTTCCATCTCCCCTCTCCTCTCCAACTTCCCTTCTTCCTCCTGTTTTCTGGCTGCTGATTTGTATTAAGGGTCCAGGACAAAGTATCAGATCCCAGTAGAGATAGTTTTCTTACTGACACAGCTTAACTTTGCCTCTTGGGAGTCAGGAAGGGTAGACTCTGCAGGGACAGATTGTGGTAGACTGTGAGCATGAGGAGAGGAAATAGATTGCCAGTATCTTTCCAGTCTGTTGGCTTCCAATCTGAACAAGTAAAGATTTTTAGTAGAGCTATCTGAGATGAGATCATAAGGTGTGTGTGAAGCTTACCACTCAGAAGGCTGAAAAATAGAAACAGGTAGTTTCGGGCGTCAGCCAAGGTTGCCCATCGTGAATACATATTATGTAGAGAGTCACCATGGACTTTTCATGGTGAGTTAACTATTTTCTATTCTTGTCTGGAAGGAAGGAATATGGATTAATTGGAGCTCTGGTGGAAGAAAGAAGCCTTGCTCTGTTACTCGTCAAGAGTCATGTTTGACAGTGCGAAGAAGAGGGAGGGGGAGGGGAAGGGGAGACAATGTAAAAGGCAATGGGCATCTTTAAACAGAACTTACTAGTTCATCAGTTCACCTTCAGGGAAAACGAAGGAAGAGCAGATGATGTACTGCCCTTGGATTTCAGCTGTAAATAGGACAGTTGACTTGGGAGACCCACGTCAAGCTGTCCTCCAGCATCGAAGGGTCTGTCTGACCCCTAAGTATTTTAGTTTCCTCCTGGGGATAAGCTGAATGGTGGTTAATAGTTGGTCATGTCAAGTGCTTGGGTCAGCAGAGGGCAGGCAGAGTACTTATCATTATCTTCAGGATCAGTTAGGGAGCTGATCAAGGTCATGTGTGTAGAGAAGGAAAGGAGGATTTGATGAAAGGCAGAA
Organism: Rhynchomys soricoides; assembly: GCA_019843965.1. Classification (NCBI taxonomy): domain Eukaryota; kingdom Metazoa; phylum Chordata; class Mammalia; order Rodentia; family Muridae; genus Rhynchomys; species Rhynchomys soricoides. The sequence continues at coordinate 15,614,026 of JADRCH010000005.1, read as the reverse complement.
GATTCAGCTTCGAAGTTTGCATGTTGGAGGATGGTGACTTGGAGACGGCAGAGCTCCAGCATCTGCGTTGGGACCGCCAAGTTTGATGAAAAAGCTGAAGGTGTGAAAAAAGATGGTGAAACCAAAATTGAGTGTATACCCATCTCCAAAGTGTGCCGAGCATTGGCATGTGTCCGCTGGGAACTACCTAGCGTCAGGCTAGAATGCCTGGAAAAGCCCAAGGTCGAAGGAGATGATGGTGCCCATTAAGACTGTTGAGTGCCTGATGTCCCATGCCATTGTGTGGAAATCAACATCTGGGCATACTTCTTCATGTTTGTGTGTTTGATTCCACGTGTATGTGTGTTTATTTAGATAAATTATATGCATTAGATTATTAGATGCTCATGGATCTCCAGCTAATATCTTTGCAAACATGTATGTGCATGCCACCTTTGCCCTGATGAAAATTCAGAGCTCCTCCAGCATCCACAGGCTCTTTACTGCCCTTCCCTGTCATTCTACTCCCTCAAAGTAAACTTTGTTTCGGCTTCCATCATCAGAGATTACTTTCAAAGAGTAAATATTTGAGCTGAATGTTTTTCTTCATAACAAGCTAGTGTTAAAAGAAAGTAAAATTTCTCAGACTCTGGGGTGTTTGCTGGAGGACATTATTCTTGTCCTCCAAGTGTCTGCTCCCTGAGGTTTATTAACTCTTGATGGCTCAGATGGAAAACACTTCTCCCCTTAGATGAGTCACATCCCTTACTGTAAGCAAGAGAACTCTGCGTCACACAGAACATAACACAGATGGAAGAAGGCTGGAAGCTCAGGCTGAGAACAGAGGCAGGAACGGTGCAAGGTCCTGCTACAGAACTATAGTTTGGAGTCTGCACAGGCCAGAGTTGCTCCAGAGCTGGCACAGAGGCTGAGGTGCTTTGCTGACTCCCTCCCATGTGGCTTCCTGCAACTCTTGTGAATAGTCTCTAAGGACTCAGTCTTTGTGTCCTTCTATTCAAATTCACAGCCTGGGAAGGGACTGCTTTGCCTAGGGTCACATGACTTCCAGGGAGCAGGGGAGGAAATGTCCATTGTGAGGTAGGGTCTCTCCTGCCACCAGGACTCACTCACTCACAATGGGTGAGTCCCTCAGATAGGAGGGCAGTTTGGATGTCTTTCAGACTAAAGAGAAACAAAACAAACACTCCCTAAGGCGAAGGTTCACAACCAATCAGGTTTCTCTTATTGTTATTTTATCACTAGTTCAATGATGTTTAGAAACTAATCCTTACTGTAAAGGTGGATTTTTACTAAAGGTCACAGCACATTTTAAGACCTTCTAATACTCAGCACATTGTGTAGCAGGTCCCAAGTGCATCAGGTAACAATAAGCTGTTCTTTGGATGGTTAACAATTAACCCTTAGATGTGGAGCTTTGGATTTTCAAAGAAAGTTGTTCTGGTGTTGTTGAATCTCAGAAAAATTATGCTAACATTCACTGTAAATAAAATTAATTTTTTTCTGTGACTGAGTGGTGATGTATCTGCCAGTCAGAGTTCCTCATCATACATTTGAGTGATGTCCCTTACAATACGGGTTGTTTTTAGCTTCATTTTAAGAAAGAGGAGAATCTTGTCTCCTTTAAACTTCACGATCTTTTCAAATAAAGACCTATCTGAATTTGATTCACTTGCCCTTAAGAAGTTGTCTTAGTTACTTTTTTATTGCTGTGGTAAGACACCATGTCCAAGGAGGCAACTTAAGAGAAAGCATTTATTTAATTGGGCTTAGAGTCTTAGAAGATTAGAGTCCATGATTAGCAGGGAAAAGACATGGTGGCATAAATATCTAAGAGATTATATCTTTATCTGCCAGTAGGAGGCAGAGAGAGCTAACTCAAAAAATATGTTTTGAAACCACAAAGCCTACTTCAGTGGCACACCTCTTCCAATAAGGTCACACCTCCTAATCCTTCCCAAATAGTTCCACCAATTGGGCACCTTGTAGTCAAACAGGAGTCTATGAGGGCTATTCTCATGCAAACTACCACAGAAGGTAAAGCCTCCTCAGGGAGTGAGAGCTTTATTTTTCCTCTTTAACTGATAGCCACCATCCACCAAATATCTTTATTTCCTAAATGAATCCTAACCATTAATTTGTTTCCTAAAGTAATAATGCATTACCTGAGAATTATTGCCTTGTGACTTTTTCTCCCTCATTAGTTGAAAAGATTGATCCGGAGACCTCTTCAGATACCAAAATCTGTAAGTCATGTTACAAAACAATGTATGGTATCTCTGTGGATACTTTCTATCTATCTATCTATCTATCTATCTATCTATCTATCTATCTATCT
>JADRCH010000005.1:15520348-15611681 GCA_019843965.1 Rhynchomys soricoides | reverse complement strand
TCTATCTATCTATCTATCTATCTATCTATCTATCTATCTATCTATCTATGCTGTCATGCTGGACCATGAGCCCATGGCCTTGTGCATGCTAGGCAAACACTCTACCACTGAGCTATACCTTATCCGTCTGTTTTTGGAGACAGAGTCTTGCTTTGTAGCCCAGGCTGTCTTGGACTTACTATATAAATTAGGCTGGTCTGAAACGTGAGATCCTATGTATGGATTCTGCCTCCCTGATGTGATGTAAGGATATACCACACACCCAGCATCTACCATATGCTTCAGATCATCTACTTGTAGCACCTATGCAGCATAAATGCTACATGAATGGTTATATTGTCAGGGAATACTGACAAGAGGAAAGTCTATCCATGTTTGTTGCAGACACATTTTCTTTCTGAATATTTTTTCATCTGAAGTTTGTCGAGTCCATAGATTCTGAGCTGGAGTGTATGGAGAACCGACCATATTGTCAGTGCAGGGGCCTGAATTTGAACCAGAGTCCTCTATCCCTATTACTCTTGTGTGTATGATTTTACACATACTGCACAGCCGTTTGGGCTGGGATTTGATTGTGCTTGTTGTTTTGACTTGAGCAAATTTGGGTGCAGAGAAGGCTGTCCACTTCTCGAAGCAGTGGTGTCCTGCTCAAGCTGTGCTTGCTGGACAGCATGGTAGCCCTAGGGAGAGCCTCAGACAGCTGGCAGAACAGCTTGTGTTTGTTGCTGTTTGCTTGTTGTGGAAACACTACCTCTCTCTTACATGACCAACCCCAGATGCCACAGTTCTTAGTGACATTCTTCAGACTTCTTAGTGTATGTTTTTCTAGGCTGTCTACCTTCATATCAGTGCTCAGAGATTAAGGTCGTTTGAAGGAGTCCTTGGGGGAAATGTTTGTCTCCACTTATTGAATTTGGCTTAGAAGTACTTAGTTAAGCTACAGAGTAAGTAAAAATGTTGTGAGTTCTGAGTCTTAGGAAGTTCATGTTTAGACTGACTCTTTTGACTAAAGGCCTCTGTTCTTCCTGAATTTGTTGTTTCTACTTGTTTCTTACTATAAAAATAACACTTATGGGGCTGGGGACATAGCTCAGTGATACTGTGCTTAGCATTCATAGTACCCCGGTTCCATGCCCAGCGCTGGAAAAAGAAAAACAAAGAAGGCTATTGCTGTTGCTGGCATGACCCATTTGCACACTTAGCAAAGAACCCGTCCCTTGAGTAGTTGATGAACTTAAAGCATTGAAACAGAGGAGCAAGGATAGATTTAGAAAAATCCTGCCCTTGGTGAATGCTCAGGTTTGTTAAGACCCATAGATTGCATAATTACAGCTCCCAGTGATCATCATCTTGTTGATGTGGGGCCACGGCTGCCCTGAACGAACAGATTAGTGTGTGTGTTTGCTTTGCTCTTGCGCAAGCCTGGCCTGAGCCCTATTTTGTCTTCCTTTCTTCCTTCCCTTACGCTGATTCTTGCTTGGTGAATCTGCTTCCAAATGGTTCATATCGGTTGATTTGTTGAGTTCCCTTATGTCTTCCTTGCAGCCCTTGCTGGCTGATCTTTTTACAGAACATCAACTTAATATTTGGGAAATACTAGGGTGGGGTCATAGCTCAGGCTGTGTGTACTGTAAGGACGTGGGAGAAGGACCTGTTGAGTTCCATTTTTGTTGACTGTCTATCACACCTTACAGCTTTATTGACTGCCACGTGCCAGATGTTGTAGGTGGGAGAAGTCTAGAAAGAAGAGAGTTCATGGTTTTCTGGACATGAAAGTGAAGCCGTTATGCAGTTATGAGCCTTCGAGAGTCTTGTGTGTGAGCTTATTCTTATAGCGATGAGAAATGGCAAAGGGTTGTGGCCAGCAATCATGGAAATGACAGCATCACACTGAAAACAGTCTTTTTGGCAATGGAACTTGTGTTCTGTTTATTAATTACTGGGAGCATAGATCTCCTAATGCAGTGCTCAAGCAAGAAGCCAGGTAATTTCTTCATTTTTTCTAAGCAGGATTTGGGGGTCCTGATTCCCTTGACCACTGGGAAGCCAGTGATAACAAAGGGAGTCTATTCTGATATTGATAGTCTGATGCAGGCACAGAAACAGTTCCTTCAGGTTTTGTATATTCATTCAGTTAATAAAACATTTAGACACTCCTATACTTATTTGCCCTCTTCTGAGCTCCTTTCCTGGATGGTGTCTGTGTGTATGGGAATGGAGCCTGAACATGAGAATGTCTGTTTCTGTGCCCCCCTCAATGGGTTCTCTCATCCTTGCTGTTGTTGGGTTGTGAAAGTCATTTTCTTTCAGCTTCATCAGAGTGTGACTATCGACTGACCTTGCTTTTATTTCTCAGTTCCTGCAGACATCTTTCTGGATCTCTGCACATCTCCACTAGGCCGTTCATTCGCCTATGGTCTGGTGGTCATCCTTGAAGCCTCTGCAGTTTTCAGGGACAGCAGTTCCTTCAGTAGGACCTGCTATTTGTTGATGCACTACGGGGGTTATTTCTGGTGGACTTGTTACACTAAGACTGTGGCTGGCTGGGGAAAGCTTCTGCTCTCCTCCCTAGGCTATTCTGCTTCCCAGTGTGTAGTGTGTGGAGGAGGAGGAGGAGGAAGCCGAATAGGGGCTTGAAGGTCTAACCCAGTGCTTCTCAACTTGTTGGTCACAACCCCATATGGCCACAGGAAAACACAGATATTTACGTTACAATTCATAACGGTAGCAAAATTACAGTTATGAAGAAGCAATGAAGATAATGTTATGGTTGGGAACAACACAAGTGTTGGGTGGTGGGCCATGAGAGGAAGCCTGGTAAGGTCGAACTAAGGCTTGAAGCCCCGGGGACCCTGCAGGGACAGTAGGAGCTTCGCTGGCTCCTAGCACTTGGCCCATGTCACATAGCCACAGCCCCCCCTAGAGAGAATTGTGGCCATCAGTCATGTAGCAGCAGTGCCCCCAAGCCTCTCCACATGTAGATGAGGCATCCCTAACATCTCAGACCAAGCCAATAGGAAGCACCTACTGTCAGACCCAACCCAACCCAAAAACTGCATATAAGATCCTATCCAGAAGGAATAAAGGTGTGTGAGAATTATTCCATCAACTGAGAGCATCTGTCACAGGAGCTGTAACACTGCCTGGGAAGAGAACGTTCTCCTGAAGTTTTCACCACCAGAAGCTCCTCTGCACTCTGAGCTCAGCACAGCCAGTGCAGCAGTGCAGGTGGCAGAAGGACTTCCCCTCCCGTTTGTGCCTTTCCACTTTGTTTGAAGCCTCTCACCTGGCCAGGCCAGAGATCTCTGCAGATGCCCTCAGTACACAGACGAGTACACAAGGAACTGTATTCAACAGTGGCAACATTAGGGAGGTTAAGAACCACTGGTCTAACCTGACAGAGATTAAGGGCGTGGGTGGAACTGGACGGGAATGGCTCCTTTTGAGACTTGGAGAGATACGTAGGAGAGTTTATGGTGGTTAGACCAGAGTCCCAGAGTCAGATTTCCAATGTTTAGACTTTCCTCCATACTCATTGCTTCTCACAGAAGGCAAATACATGTGTATAAGTATCTCTCTCAAAGTTGTCAGCAAACATAAATTGCTTAGCTACCACAGCACCAGAGGCACTGTCCATTGTCGCTTTACTGATGCTGTGGCTCTGAAGAGCCTCTGAGGGAACTGGGAGTGTCTGCCAGAGTAGCAGCTTATCTGCAATGGGCCTGCCTATTCACAGATTTATCTGCAACAGGCCTATTCACAGATTTCTTTTTCCTGGGAGAGGCCCAGGTTTGTTCCATCCGTCATTCCTTTTTAAATTGAAACATGAGACTTTGGGTCTGTAGTTCTCTCTACTGTGTTCTGGGATCTGAAAAGCAGGAGACTGCTAAGTCTGCATTTCTCCCTTCTTTTTTGGACTGGACTTGAGGGATCAGGGAAACCCCAGGGCTGACTTCTATGGTTTCCCTGCTCTGGCGTCCATGGTATGAACTTCCAGGCCAGGCCCCTGTGGATACAGGTTGGCCTCCACCCTTCTATGTTTTCCTGAGTCATTCCTTATATATTGACCTTCCTATGAGCTGGGGAAACCCTGGCTATGCAAGGAGATGCGGTCCACAGATCCCATTGAGCTTGCAAGGAGGAAGGACGTGGGCCCCTCAGCACCTGGGGTTGCCCTACTGGTCAGGGACTTTAGAGCTAGTTCTTCCCAGGAGTACTCTTTATTTGTACACTATTGAGGCTTTTGCCTAAAATGAGTCTGAATTTATCTTGTCAAGCTAGCTTCTTTTTTAAAAATGTTAATTTGCTTATTCTTGAGAATTCTGTATGTGTATACCATGAAATGTAACTATATATCCGCCTCCAGTTTTTCCTCTCCAAGTCTCTCCAAATTCCCTGAAACATGGCCCTCTCCTGACTTAATGTCCTTTGTTGTTGCCTGGTGGTGGAAGGTATTTATGGTGACCATTACCTCAAATTAGTTCTGTCTGTATGTGTATGAGTGTGGGACCATCCTCTGGAACTTGGGAAATCTTCTAGTGGCCACAATCAATCAATCAATTGAATGAATTATTATTCCTTCTCTACTACCTGCCAGCTACCAACAACTCCTGATTAAGAGATAGGGGCTAAAGGGTGCCTCTTCCATTTGTGTCTGGATTTTTTTGGCTGGATCAACCTTATATAGGTAACCCTAGTTGGCAAGGGTTCATAAGCGCAATGGCCATATCAAAATCCCACCACTGAAAGAATTCATTACTATGATTATTTTGATTAGTAGAGTTATTTATTTATTTAATTCTTTGCCTCTACAGCTAATAGTTGTCAAACTGTGCTTGAGAACTGTTTAGGAACTGTGATTCTATCCATCTCTCTCTTTCTGTCAGAGATGCCCTTGATACGGAAAGGCTTGGCTGTGGTTCTTGTGGTCCATGAACTGGGGCTGAACTTGTCTTGACTTGGAAAATCCTCTGCAGTCTGAGGCACCATATCATGTAATTATATTTGGGAGCCTGTCGAATAGTGTCTTTTGTGCCTATTCACTACTAACTGACAAATAATTCATCAGTAGCTCATGCATGCTACTGACCCACGTGGCCTCAGGAACATCAAAGTTTGTATCTGTGGTGAACTCCCTGCTTGGGAGAAGGCAGAGGTGATCTATTGTGACTACATAACAAAAACTCTCTAGAAGGAAGGGTGAGGGCAAGAAAGATAAAGAGTGTTCTAGCATTTCCACAACCTATCGCGAGGCCTGTTGGCTGTTTGTAGATAAGCATTTTATCTACTTTTGACTTACTCAGGATGTTAAGTAGGATATTTTTCCTCTTTAAGGCTCACAGATATTATAAATGGCATGTGTCATTTAAGCCAAGGCTGGCTTCATATTTGCTAAGTGGCTGTCTCTGGTCTTGAACTGCACTAAGGCCCAGAGAGTATAAAAGGCATGTGTAAAGTTAACAGCTACTTGTGGGGTGTCTTGGGACTAAGGAGCAGAGGACAAAGGAAAGGATGTGTGTACGAGTAGACTGGAGGGAAGGACCCGGAGCTCCCGTGTGTATGAGTAGACTGGAGGGAAGGACCCGGAGCTCCCGTGCGTATGAGTAGACTGGAGGGAAGGACCCGGAGCTCCCGTGATTTGTAGCCCAAATGAGTCACTATATCAACACTTGTCGCTTTCTTAACACACACACATGTGTGCATACATATGCACACACATATACACATACACATACATACATACACATATACTACACATCTAAGCACACATGTACAAACACATGCTTGCATATACGCATATACACACATACATGCACACACATACACATACATACATACACATATATACACATGCATATACGCATGCACACACATATACATGCACTGTTTTTCTATGCTGTATCTTTTAGGGAGACTATCTTTGCTTTGAATAACACATAAAGAATGGTTGTAAATTTTCTTACTCCTATGTGTTGTTGGACGTTTGGTTACTGATATAAACTTACAAGTGCTTCTCATGGTACTTACTAGTTTGACCTCTGGAAAACTCTAGAAGCAAACAGATAAATGTCTAGTTTTTGATAGTTCTTTATTCAGAATTTCAGAGGAAATGAAGATGTACAAGATATGCACACATGCACATATGTGGCTGCGCATATCTTGGTTAATGTTAGCAAATAAGGCAAGGTATTAAGGTAGCCATTCTTTGGTGATCTGGTTGTTTTGGTTTAAATTCTATTTTGAATTTTTTTAACTGTGTGTGCATGTGTGTGTGTGTGTGTGTGTGTGTGTAAACACACAGGCACATGCACATGGAGCTAGAAGTTGATGTGTGTCTTCACCAGTCACACTCCACCTTATTTTCTGAAGTAGATTTGTTTCCCTGAACCCAGAGACCACCAGTTTAGCTAGACTGGCTGGCTAGCAAGCCATGGACCTGCCTATCCACACCTCCCCAGTGCTGGGATTGCAGGCACAGTGACATCCAGGTTTTTGTTTGTATCTGACTCGAGCACACTACCAACTAAGCCACCTCTCCCCCTCCCCCAGCTCCAGGTAACCCAGTTTAATAAGTAAATTAGAATCATATACCCAACTTTCCACTTTAAGCATAAGTCTCCCTCCCTCCCTCCCTTTCCCCACCCCCAACTCATTTTCTTTGGTGTGACTTGGTTTTTGAGACCAGGTTTCAAATAGCACCGTCTGACCTTTGTGTTTAGCCAAGGCTAACCTTCAACTCCTTCAGCTTCGATATACCTGCTTCTACCTCCCAATGCTGAGATAATGGGCGCATGACACTCTGACCAGCTGGAATGTAAATAGACTTATTAAGGCCTTAAACATAATTTAATATCTTAATTGGCTGGTGTGTTCCCTTTCAAGAGTATTAGTTTTCTAGGCGGCCTTTCTTCTATTGTGTACTGTCTGTAGTCCACATGCTGATCTAAGAAAGCTGGGCAATCCTTGCAGGATGTGTTGTACGGACTGAAGGGATTATCCATTTTTCCTGCACCTGCCTGGGCTACTCTTTCATATGCTCTCCATAGAAAACAAGTCTCGTACTTTGCATTTGGAGAAAAAGAAAGTTTCTTTAGAAAAACACTTTCTTGCCTTATTCAAACTAGTTTGCACATCTGTGATCTCAGTATGACTTTATAACTGGCAAGGATTCCGTTATGCCTCCCTTGTATGTGCTTTCAAATGAAAAAGAAGAAACAGAGAGGGATCAGTTTTGCGTGTGCGTGCGTGTGCGTGTGCATGCATGTGTGCGCGCGCACACACACACACACACAGAGTTTAGGTCAATGGAAAGTTCCATGTTCCCAGATCCAGCTAGGACCTATGGGTCTCAACCCCTTTGGGAGTCAAATGACCCTTTCACAAGGGTCACCTAGGACCAATCAGAAAACACGTTTTTACATTATGATTCAGAACAGTAGCAAAATTACAGTTATTAAATAGCAATGAAGACAATTTTATGGTTGGTGTTCAATACAACATGAGGAACCATACTATATGGTCAGAACATTGGGAAGGTGGAGAACACTGATTTAGAAGAGAAGCTGTTGGCATCTCCAGTGTGTGACAGACACTTTTATAACACCAAGAAGGCATGGTGAGCAGTGTAAGTCTGAAATGAGACTGACCAAAGAAGCCCGGTGGCCTTTCGGTCATGTGATACAGAAATGCTTGGGCAGAGGAGAGAGGAACTGGCAGGTAGTGTGGCTGGAGCTCTGGCTTCTGTAGGGACTCTGCACTTGGGGACTGACAGCCAACATCTTCAGCCATTGTTCCTCAGCTTCAGAACCTCCTCTCCAACGCCATGAGATCCCTCGTGGCTATCGGTGGCTTACAGAGGTCCAGCACAGCCATATGTAATGTACACATCTCTATGAAAAAATCCTCATATCTGCTGGGCATGGTGGTGCACTCCTTTAATCCCAGCACTCAGGAGGCAGAGGCAGGTGGATTTCTGAGTTCGAGGCCAGCCTGGTCTACAGAGTTCCAGGGCAGCCAGATCTACACAGAAAAACCTTGTCTCAAAAAACAAACAGCACGCACGCACACACACACACACACACACACACACACACACACACACAGAGACAGAGAGAGACAGAGAGAGAGACAGAGACAGCCATCCTCACATCTGTGTCTCATTCCTACACAGTCCTGTGGCTACTACGTAATAGTCACATAAGCTTTAAAAAATAACCTCCTAACTCTTCCCCATGGGAACATTTTGGAAAAGAATTTCATAGAACCTATATAATCTAGATGGGAATTTACCTTTAGTTTTAAAGTGATTATTTGTAAAAGGCAAATTTAGTAGGGTACAGCTTAGACATACTACAGTTTAAAAGGCTTGCTGTCTATGGTCAGCACTAGCATCAGGTATACAATGTATCTATCATCCCCAAGAGTCAGGGCCACTCTTTTTCTAACCCCACTCCCACAACTGTTGATCTGTTTACTTCTTGATAGTTATAAAAACCAAAAGGAACTTTCCAGGTGTCATATCAGCAGAAGTGTGTGTGTTTGTGTGTGTGTGTGTGTGTGTGTGTGTGTGTGTGTGTGTGTATGCGCAATGTGATGTGCTTCCTCTAGGGAAAATTTGAAGTTTCTTTGAACATTCTGGACTCTGGATTTGCCGTCTACCTGGTATAACTAGCCATAGAGACTCATGCAGTTTTCAAATTAAATAGATACTAGTTTGCTATCTGATCTATGGATACATATTATCTAAAACCAAAGCTACAGCAGTTACAGCTTTTGTGTTCTTTTAAAATAGTTGATTATAGGGACTGAGGATGTTCAGTGGTTAACACAGCACACTGCTCTTCCAACAGGACCTGAGTTCAGATTTCATCATGTCAGGGTCAAGGGTATGGGGAGGCTCACAATCACTTCAGGGGATTCGATCCCCTTTTCTGGCCTTCATAGCACTTACATTTATACCCACAGGCCCTCCCATCACCCATGGACATAAAAGTTTTTAATCTAAATTATTCTACAAACTTGATGTGGTTTTCTTTTTATTTTAAAATTATTTAATCATTTTATATGTATGGGTATTCTGCCTATATGTTTGTCTGTACATTGTGTATGTACCTGATATCTCTGCAGAGACTAGAAGAGGGTGTCAGATCCCCTGTAACTGCATTACAGATGTTGGCAACTACTGTGTAGGTGCTGGGAATTGAACCTCTGGCCTTCTGGAAGAGCAGCCAGTGCTTTTCACAATTGCGGTATCTTTCCAGTCCCAGATTTTTACTTTTTTTTTTTTTTTTTGGAAAAGCATTAAAGAGAGTCTGGAATATGCCATTCAGCTCACTGGGAAATGAGGGGGCCTAATGGAAATTGATCTGCTCACTTGCCTCACTGGCAGATTAGTTTGGTGTGGATGTGTAGCAGCGTGGTGCGTGATCAATTTGCCAAGTTCAGTGGAGGTCACCAGGAATAGAGCCAGCAAGAATTCCATGCTAAGCATGTTTCAAAGCGCTGCATGTCGGCAGCCTTTCCAGTTTCTATAGAAATGAGAGAAGGATGTGTCTTACTGAAGCTATAGTTTGGAGCCTTCTAAAGTAAACGAGGCGTTAAAGAACCAAGTTATGTCGCCAGCCTTTTAAGGCTGTTCTGTATGCCTGCAGCCCGTGGTTGTTTGCTCTCCATTTTGAGTGATTTAATCTAAGCACCTTAAGTCCCTGCGTTGTTCTCTCTGCAAGGAGACAGACATCTGGGTCTGAAAATAAAGGCAGAACTCTTATACAAGGAGTCAGTGTTTGCACTCAAAGTGAAAGTATGCAGTCTCCTGATGGGTCGAAGTAAAGGACATTTGGCATTCAGAGATTTGGGAGACTCATGGCTTTTAAGAACTAAAAAATAAAAATAAAAATAATTATTTTGAAATCTAACGAAACAACAACCCAGTTCATTAGAATATGGTGTGAGTTTTATTATTTTTTAATTTTTAAAATTACTTAATTGTTTTATATGTATGGATGTTTTGCCTACATGTCTGTCTGTATATTATGCGTGTGCCTGGTGCCAAAAGAAGGTGTCAGATCCTTTAGAATTGCATAACAGATCATTATTAGCCACCATGTGGATGCTGGGTATTGAACCCTGCCTGGGTCCTCTGCAAGAGTAGCCTATGCTCATTGTGGTGATTTGAATGAGAAACTCTCCCACAGCCTTGGGCATCTGAATACTTGCTTTTCAGTTGGCTAGCATTGGGAGGTTTAGGTGGTGTGGCCATGTTGAAGGAAGCACGTTACTGGAACATTTGACGATTTGTGCTTTCAGTTTTCTCCTGCCGTGGCCACTCGGGATGCTCAGGGCAGGCTTCCTCAGTATGATGGATATATAAATAAATAAGCCAACATAAATTCTTTCATGTATAAGTTGTTTTTTAGTCTTGGTGTTTGTCACAGCAACAGAAGAGTAACCCTGTGGATTGATATAACTGGGAAGGAGAAATTGAGTTAGACTGTGGGGAGAACTTCCCCCAAAACAAGGTCGATGAAGATAGGAAAATCTGTTTTTCAGAAACATATAAAGAAAAGACTTAGAGTGACCTGTATGCGTAATTTGTCTCCTTGGTTAGAATTAAGAGAACTTGTGAAAAGATCTATTGTGACCACTTTCGTGGGTCCCCAACAGAAAGGCGTTCTTCTTCAGCATGGGACACCGTCTCCTTCATCCTGAACTCCATGTGCAGAACTCTTTCCTCTGACAAGAGGAAAGATGTTATCTTCTCTCCTTTAAGCCTGGCTAATGGTGGAGGAAGAGTCCATGTCTGGCCAGCTGTAGTTATTACAAAATAAGTTTTAATTGTTAGTATTTTAGTTTTTATTGTCAACTTGACCCAACCTGGAACCACCTTAAAAGGGGAGCTTCCATTGAAAAATTGCCTCCATCAGATTGGCCTGCACCCATGTCTGTAGTGAGAATTTTGGTTTCTTTAAAAACATAGAAATGTTATGTGAATTTTTTTTTTTTTTTTTTTTTTTTTTTGGTTTTTCGAGACAGGGTTTCTCTGTATAGCCCTGGCTGTCCTGGAACTCAGGCTGTAGACCAGGCTGGCCTCGAACTCAGAAATCTGCCTGCCTCTACCTCCCGAGTGCTGGGATTAAAGGCGTAAGCCACCACTGCCTGGCTTATGTGAATGTTTTGTTTTAGTCCCAGGTGTGGAATATGGGGGCTGCTTCAGATTGTCCACAGCAGCTGACCGTGATTTGCCTCGTGCTCTGGCAGGGCGTGATTTTGCCAGTTGCATATAGTGTTTGCAAATGTATGACTTTTGGAATTCTGGGGATTCTTGAGAGGGGATATAAATGCAAGAACCGCAAGAGAGGTGCTGTGGCTGCTTCTGCCTTTTCTGCTGCCACTACAGCCCCCACCCCACTGCGCTACTGTCTTGTTTCTGCCCTTGCTGCTACCACCACTGCTACTGTCCCTGCTGCTGCAGGTTGCTGCTGTTACTCGTTGCTGTTTGCTGGTTGAAGCTATCCTGACAATGAAGATCAAAATTGCCCCAAGGAACTCAATGCTTCCAATCTAACAAGATCAAAGCCCCCTTTCCTCTCTAGCCTTCATTCTCTCCTACCTAGTATTGGGGGATGGGAGGGGATCAGGGTAGACAAGCATGGTAGAAACAGGAACCCATAAAGTAGCCAAAAGTCCAGTTATGCACGTCTAGGAGAGACCATCTTGGTTGATGATTGATGTGGGTCCCTCTGTGGTTAGCACCTTCTGTATCCAGGTGGGCCTGGGCTGTCTAAGAAAACTAGCTAAACATGAGCCAGAGAGTGAGCCAGTAAGCAGCATTCCTCCATGATTTCTGCTTGGGTTCCTGCCTTGTCTCCATGATAGATTGTGGCATGGAAGTGTAAATCAAATAAATCCTTTCTTCCCCAAAATGCTTGTAGTTATGGTGCTTGTTACAGCAGCAGAAAACAAACTAAAACAAATGTTAATAATTTTAGTAGCTTCAACTCCCCCCCCCCAAATAATTCTCTCCTTTTGTTCCAGTTCTGACTCCCAAGCTGTTGTGTGGTAACTCTGCTGTGTCCCGGGTGGAGTCCCTCAGAAGTTTGCAGAGTTTTCATATCCTCCTGCAAGTGTCTCTGTGCCAGCAGGAACCCCAGCCTCAAAGTGTGGCTTTGAGAGTCATTACCATGCATACTCTCCTAATGCTAGAATGATGTCCCCTAATTGAGCCCCTAACATTGTTAGCATGTGGTGCTCCTAACTGAACAGAAAGCTGCATTGCCTTTGCTCGGTGCAGGAGGAAAGGCCACCGCCACCTTCCCTGATCATAGGCTGTCTGGAAGAGACACAGCTCAGTCTGGACAGCTGCATCATGTTTGATGACCCAGCCTGGGCTTGCTGCATTCAGTATCTCCAGGTCCTTTCTGCAGCAGCAGTGGTTAGCTGGGCCTCTTCCATTCCCTACCATGCTGCTGGGGTGTCTTGACCCCAGCACAGAACTCTCACTGATAGTCAGTGACGTTCATCATAGTAGTGACCTGGCTGAATTCTCTGTGATTCTTGGTTCATCAGAACCGACCCCCCAACCTTGTTTCTCCCACTGGCAAGGTTGGTAAGTACAACTCTGCCTTCACTGAGGCAACGCTGAGACCAACACTGAGCACCTCTTGTTGCTTGAAAGGTTTCTCATTCCTAAGATAATTACCTCTTTGTTTTATCCTAGTATAATAAGGAAACAGTCAGGCTAGTGGATGATAAAATCAGTGTCACAATTGGTGGCTTTTTTTTTTTTTTTTTTTTTTGCTGTGCCTAGACAGATTTCGGATAGACTCTTTCACTTTGCAAGCCTGACATTTGTTTTTTCTTTCAAGCCAGATAGGTATCTTTTTCCTCTCCTCTCCTCCCCTCCCCTCTCCCCTCCCCTTTCCCCCTCCCCTCTCTTCCTTTCCCTTCCCTTCCTTTTCTTTCGTTCTTTTCTTTTCTTTTGACCATGTCTCACTATATAGCCTTAGCCTGTCTGTAGTAATCCTCCTGCCTCTGCTTTGATCGTGTTGAGCTTGAACCTATTATTGAAGATGAACTTGTTAACAATATTTTAAGAGACTGTGGATGTTGCTCAGATGGTGGAATGCTTGCCTCCCTTTCTCAAGGCTCTGAGTTTAATCTCCAGCATGGCATAAACCCACATGGATGACACATTCCTGTAATCCTACTACTTGAGAGGCAGAGACAGGATCAGGTACAGGGCAGCCTCAGCTATGTAATGAATTCTAGACTAGCCTGGACTTTATGAGGCCAATAAAACATTTAAAAGGATATAATATCAGAATTATTGGAAATAGTCCAGAAAATAATATAATAAAGGCCTCTCTGAGTTTACTGCCTACAGTGAAGCCAGGCTGAGAGGCTAATGGTCACAGTGCTAAGGAATGCTTTCTACTACCGAGAACTGTACAGCAGCCTTCGCTGAGTGTAGCTGTGATCAGGCTGAGAAGGATCCCCCGGGGAACCCTGGCAAGGTCACCCGATGATGGTGTAGTCGGATAGCCCAGGTTTGAGCATGTCTTTCAGTCCTGCTGCTTTCTGTGGCTGTCTTTTCTGCCACCCCCTTGGTGTTTAAAACCAACAGTGATGATGTGGGACAGTTGACCACAGGTGTGGAAGTTGTTCTCCAAGACAGATACGTGAGCACTGATACGTGAAGGTTTTTTATAATTCACAGCACAGTCAAGGTTATGGAGAATAAAGATGAGCAGAAAATCAGGTTGTAGCAGCCATCTGTGGTGAGCCCCAAGCCTGTCACCATATGTGGAGGGAGGCCTCTCAGTGGGTAGTAAGAGGGTCTGTTGATTTCCAGGGATTTGAAGAGTGTGTGAGGTCACCAGGCTGCATAATCTCTCTAAGGACCTGGGCACAAGATGTCAAGAGATTTCCTGGCTCAGCCTCCTAACAAGCTGTAGGGCCTTGGACAGACTGTCTTAGTGATATCTTTGCCTATCTTGGCCTCCTTGTTTATCAAGCAGAGATGATAATAGACATCAGCCTCAAAGGATGGTATGATGAAGGTGAGGACTGATGGAGTGTGGCCGGCCAGGGAGTGGTGATCTGTGCTGCCCTGCTCATGAAGATGCTGCCTGTAGGTAGTGCTGACTTTGTCTTCCAGACCATGTTCCCTGACAGAAGGAAGTCTGTAGCTTTAGGAGCACAGTTGCCTCACAGGAAGCTGTCAGGATGAAATGATCACCTGTGGTTCTGGCTCCCCATTACATTTGGGTAAATACTAAATGAAGACTGAGAAATTCCCATCCCATAGAAATCTCGAGGTTTCCTGTTTTTAAACGATGAACCTCTATTTCTTTGTTATCCCTTATAGTATCTATCATTGCTTTTATCAGTATATGAGACGAGTTAAGTTTATTATTTATTTAGGGGTTGGTCATGTTCTGAGGATGGGGCTGGTGGGTTTTGGCATTAGAGAGGCAGGTAGTTTCTTTCCCTAATAAGATGTCCAAATTATAGTAAGTACCCAATTTCCCCCAGATTATTTGGACTATTTTTGTCACCTCAAGAGAATAGAGCTCCATGCCCTTCAAAAATCTTGTTTTTGGTAGTGGTGGTGGGGACTTTAAGTACCCAGGAGCTATCTACAGACTAGCAATAGTTTTAATGTTGAAATAGGAGTAAGTAGTGGACAGAGATAGGCCTGAATTTGAATCCCAGCTGTGACCTAATTTGCTTCAAGTCTCACTTTCCTCATTGTAAAAGTAAGATTAAGAGAAGATACATGAAGCGCTGTGTGGATTGTGTGCATTGGTGTCCAGTGCTATCCAATGAATACATAGCTAACCTTGGTTGTAGATTAGTTTACTGAGGTTCAGGGACAGTACAAAACACCAACATCCATATTATTTATAGCTTATAGTTAACTTTATATTTACAGATTATGGTTCTGTTCATAGGTTTTTATTTTAAAAATTTTAAAAATATTTATTTTATGTGTGCGAGTATTTGCTTGCATAAATGTCCGTGTACCATGTGTATGCCTGGTGCCTACAGAGGAAAGAATAGGTGTTAGATTCCCTGCAACTGGAGTTACAGATGGTTGTGAGCTACCATGTAGGCACTGGGAATGGAACCTAGGTCCTCTGCAAGAACAACTGGTGCTCTTAATCACTGAGCCATCTTTCCAGCTTCTGTTTGTAGAGTTTAAAGGTAAAATTCAATGAAATCTCAGTTTAGCCTTAAATTCAGTTTTCTATCATATACTAATCTGTCTTAGGCAGACACGTTGTCAGTGTCTACTTCACACAGAGCACTGGTGTAAAATACCTGTAACCTTGCTAGGAGAATGTTCAAGAAGCCTGGGAAAATGCTTGACAGTTGGCTGGGGAGGGAGGATAGGGGGTGGGGGCCTGTACCTTGCCAGATTCCACTGTAGCTCTTCATCTGTAGGGGCCTTTGAGACAAGATGAAGGGAAGAGTAATCCACTGTGCTGCAGTTAGTAATGCAGACAAAATACAGCCCACACGGGTTGCCACCAGCCAACACAGGAGCAACTTACTTAAGTTAGTTTATTTAGTATTTAACCGTTCAGATTCAAAAAGAAAAATTTATTCTTGAGATTTCCTAAATTAGTTGCTTGTTGACACTTTTGTGTTTCTTTCTTTCTTTCTTTTTTTAAAGTGTGTATTGGGTCTTTAATCAAATCATGGAAAACATGCATCTTAGCTGCCTGAATTGGTGCTATTGATAATGATGATATGATGTGCTTTTTTTTTTTTTCTCTTTCTCTGGTTATGGTTAAAAACCAAAACAAAAAACAAACAAACAAACAAAAAAACCCACCTAAATCTCTTATCCAGAAATGTTTAAAGCCTGACAAGAAGACTCTTTTTTTAGCAACAGTGTACTCAACAACATTTAGCATATTGGGTTTCAACAGGAATGCTTTAATTTCTGTAATTATTGGGAATTTGTTTACACTGACTCAAAGAAGTTATGTGTGCTTTCCTTATGTGGGCAGAAGATTGGGAGTTGTAGTCTCGAAGGAGTGAAAAACTGTTTTAACAAATTCCAGGGCCTCTTCCAAGAGATGTCTCAGATCCAAGCAGTGTGATCTGAAGACATAAATCAGCTTAGTTTTGGAAAAATGTTTTCAAGGGGAAAGGGTCTTGTGTAGTATCTTGAGATTATTTCCATTTAAATAATTGGGAACCTCTGGAAGGAACAGTCAGAAGAAACCCATAGTTAAGACCACCACACGATCAGTAGATTGTTGTTGAAACAGTCGGTTTTGAAGGAATAGGGTGTTTATGGAATTAGATCTGTCTGTCTTTCTGATAGGTAAGTTATAAAGCCAAAGGCTTCTGACAAACTTACTTTTTCTTTATGTTGGGATTTGGGTAATTTCAAAGGGTACAAGTTAGAATGATGGCTAAGTTTGGTTGTCAACATCTCAGGATTTATAATCACCATGGGAATGAATCCTTGGATGTGTCTATGAGGGATTTTCCACATTAAGCTAATCAAGATGGGAAGACCCACACGATATGTGGCACTATCCCATAAGTTAGGGCATTCATTGCTCTCTGCTTCCTGATTGTGGATGCAACATGACTCGCTGCCTTCTATTCGTGCTGTTGTAGCTTCCCTACCATGATTAGCTGTTTCCCTTGGAGTGAAAGGGATGGAGGAGGGGAGAGGGGAGTGTGCTTTTTAAAAGCTTAGTGGGTGGGAAGATGTTGCTTCACCAGTATTTCCAACAGGAGTCACCAATTTTTTTTACTTTCTTCTCAAGGTTATTTTGGTGTGTTTTGTCTTAACGTATATTCTTCAAATTTGATTAAGCTTGGATTACTATGTGATTAGCTTCCAGTGCCATGCCTTCTCTGCCTTAGACGTTCTTAAGGCCTTTCTCATTTGATGAGAGCTTATGGCAGAAATGGAGGCCATAATCATACCATTCTGTCCTTTTCTTGGACACGCTTTAAAAATACTTCCCAGCCACAGCTTGGTGCTGATTTCTTACTACCTGAAAGGGAGTGGAAGAGATGGGTGCCATGCACAGGCCTGAGAAGTTATGGTGTCCCATATTCTTTTCTTCCTCAGACTGGTTGAAGTGGAGAAGGTAAATTGGGAACTACGGCTCAGGATACAGAGCCACAAGATGGCGGGAGTCTGGGTCCTAGGCCGCAGTGTGAGGTAGTTACCCAAACATTTGGATGTGACTGTTAGATGCCAGCTTATGGCACAAACCAACAGCTTTGTGGGGTCTCTGTAACCAGCAACTGGGGCAGCTCCTTGCTGATCCCACTGTCACTGAGTTCAGGTGCTACAGCTCTTTTCATTTGGTCCTGTGTTTGGGCTCCATCTGATGTTCCAATAGATTTGCCTTCTTCGACACTCATCTTTATTTTCTCCCCATTCACACCGTTCTTATTACCTTCCCTCCTGATTAAATCCCCACACACCTAGCCACTCCGATGCCAGCCTCCATGCCTGACTCTAAGAGCCCCCCGTGACTGACCCAACAGAAAGTGACTTTTGGTCACTGGACCACATTCTTATTGTTTCAAAGACTATTTTTAGAACCGTTTTAGATTTTCAGCAAAACTGACCAGAAGGTACAGAGATTTCCAAGTGTTTTCTCCCTCCACGCACATGTGGCTTTTCCCATTATCAATCCTTCACCAGAGTGGCCCATGTATTACACACAAGGAAGCACATCAACAATCACCTGAGCTCCACAGTGTGCATTAGGGTCCTCTTTTGTTGTGCATCTTCTGGGCTTGAGCTAAAGTACAATGGCACCTATCCACCCTTGCTCTACAAACCACGAATCACCTGAAAGACACACCTCTACGTGTACCTGTGAATGTGTTTCCAGAGAGCTTTAACTGAAGAGGGAAAGCCTTTAGTGTTGGTGGTGCAGTCCCATGGTTGAGTACAGAGGAGAAAAGGAGCTGAGTACCAGCATACATCTCTCTCTGCTTCATGCCTGCCAGTGTGATGTGACCAGCTGTTTCAAGATTCTGCCTTTCCTACCACAATACACGCTACCCTCAGACTTGAGCCCAAATCAACCCTTCCTTACTGAAGTTGGTTTTAGTTGGGAATTTTGGCATAGCAACAAACAAAATAATTAATACAACGACCTGCTGATTCACAATTTCCCTTCTCACTACCCTGGGAACCATCAATCTTTCTCCATTTTCATAATTTTGATTTTTTTTTCCAGAATGCCATATATTTGAAGCATACAGAATATAGCCTTTTAAGATTAAGATGGGCACAGAGGGCTCCTATGGCAACCATTGCTCTTCTTAGCAATGGCTCTAAGCAACTTCAGATAACAAATACACTGTTTTTTCATTGAAGTTGAACATTTTTCATATTTGATATTGAAATAATGTCTAATGACCCTTTATACCTGGGTTTACTCTAATAATGTTTATGGCAGGGACCCTGACAATGTGTAGGTGTCTTCAGAGGTACCTGTGCTGGAATGGTTTGTAAGCATTTTCAGGTTGTATGTGCCTGTTGATTGTTTGACATTAGAAAAATTTGAATCTTGTGAATCCCATTAGCCACTGCTGGAGTGAGAGGACACTCAAAACTATTCCCCACGTTTAGGTTAAAATGCTGACCCAGACTTCCATTTAATCATTGGATGCTGTAAGTAGTTCCTTGTAACCTACTGGAGGGAGGAGTTACTCTCTTTATCTGTCTGTTCCTCCATCTCCCTTTGAGAATGGCAGGAAGAGCCCGGTGTTCTAAGCCCACCCTAGCATCAGACCACTGCAGCCACCTCCTGCTTGGCTTCTAGAAAGTGCTGCTGTCTGTCTTGGTGGCATCTGTATGAACTGCTGTGAGCCTTGAGAAGCAGAGCCAAACACCAGTGTGATCTAGAAAACAGCTGCCTCAGCCCTCACAGAGCATCACAGGAACCTGCCACAGTCTCTGCGGAGAGTGCTCTGTAGTGATGCTTACTCAGATCTTGCCTGGACAGACACACTGACTTCCCCAGGTTTAAACTTCCCTGATTACGGTTTATTTTCAACAAAACAACCAGATCTTTTCAATGCCAGATCTTGTTAATTTTCTACCCAAATTGGACTCTCCAGCCAAGTCCTTCAGATGGCTTCTGCTTGTCTGTGATCTTACCTCCTACACCCGCTGTAGTGTGTTAGCAAGCTTCCTCGATGTTTCTCACACACTTCAACTCTTGTTACTTCAGGGCCTTTGCACTTGCTAGTCTTTCTGCCTCCTATGCGCTTGCAGATCCACATGGCTCTGTCCCTTACCTTATCTAGGTCTCTGTTAAAATAACACTGTTTTAGAGCCTCTTCCCTACCATCTGAAGCTTCTCTCTCCTCACCCATCCCTGCCTTCATCAGCTCTGGAGTACTTCCAGGATGCACGATTATTTATTGACTGTGACCTCCCACTAGAAAAGTTTGACGAGGGCAGGCAGGTTGTTTGTCTTAGGTAAAATACCTAGCATATTCTCCATGCGTATCCTGAATATAAATGGGCGAATAAAGACATTGAGTATTCCTGCTTGAGAGACTCTTGAGCCATTCACTTACCTGTGGTGTCTGTACAGTTCATGGCAATCACTGAGGAAATGGGAGGATTATTCTTAACAGGATTAACTGCACTCTCTGGCCTTCCTCATTTAGTTCTCTGTGTCTGTGGCTCCAGTTGTCACTCTCACACTGCTGGGCCTTGTGCTGAAGTATAGAGGAGGGGTGGACCCTAATTTACTTTGGCCAGATGACACTTCTGGAGAAGCCAAGGTTTGGCGTCTCTGTAGCAGATCTGTTTCTTTCTGGCTTAGAGCCCCAAACAGTTGACCTGAGGAGAGAGAAGGGGAGGGAGGGAGAGAGGAGGGGGCAGGGAGATCAAGGGCGCCAAAAGGAGAACAAGTGCAAGACTATACCCAACAAGGGGCAGAAGAAGACAAGACTGTGCAAAGCAGCTCCTAAATGGCCAAGCCAGGCTCACTCTGCCTGAGCTGGGTGGAGGATAAGACAAGCTGTCCAGGAGGGGCCGGGCTCTCTGGAAGGGCCTTTTCCCCCTGCCTGAGGTCTAGCACACGGGGAGACTTAGCAGTGTGAAGATGCATGGCTAGTTGGGAAGGAGGGCTTTGGAAAAGTACCTACATGTGCCACTGTCAGGAGAAGACACGCTGCAAGGTGCATCCTTCCTTTGCTCCCAGTTGCTGATGTGTTGGTGCCCAGGTAGAGAGCCATTTTCTCTCTGCTTTCCTCCTTACTCCTTCTTCAGACTTCCAAACTGCCGTCCCTGGAAGACTTGGATCCAAATGAGCTTTGTTTTGTAATGTACGGCTCTGTTGCTTAGAATAGCCACCTTCTTCATCTTGCTGGGTGCTGCTTGGTAGGGTCTTCGGTGCTCTTAGGAATAGCCTGCTCTGTGATAACGAATATACATGGCACATGCGTGCTGAGGGCAGAAGCAGCTGCTGCTTGAGAGGGGGGAAGGCACAGTTCCTTGCTGTTATACCTCCTAGGAGGGTCTTTCTGAGGAGCACAGTGGTCTGCCCCTGAGGGAACACTTTTGATGGTTGGAGCACTATTCTTTGCCCAGGGCAGATCAGTTTGCAAAGACTTAAGGCTCTTTGTATTCTGTATCTTGTTTTAGGTTTGGCATGTATAAAGCTGTCAGCTGACCTTTCCTGAACATCTGGCAGCATCTGGTTTAGCATAAGCCCACATCCCTCAAATGTTAAATAATTACAGTGTGTGGTTGCTTGTCTGTGTAGGTCCAAAATGACTTCAAAGTGTGCAACCTCACAATGTGGTAACTATTTTTGCTGTGTGTTAACTATCAAGCCGATTATTAAAGGGAAATATTTCCTTAGACTGTTGGTGACTTTTGTCATTGATAGAATGTTTTCTTCCATTGGGAAGCAGAGGGTCTGGACTTAGAATCAGAGGGACCTTAAAGACCCAAAAGAGGTTATATGGAAAGTTTTGTAGGAGAAATAGTTTTCCTAGAGCATTATAGGGAACTTCAAAATATGAACCTCAAAATAATTTCCAATTATGATTTTATTCTTTGAGTTTAAATTCATCACATGCGTCAACTCAGCTGAGCTTGGCAGTTTGGAGCCTCTCCAGGATCTTGAAATTTGGTTAATAAAATCCACTAAAGCAAATCACAGTCCTTTAAGATTTAATTCTAAAAAGAATAAAAAAATGCATATCCAAGATGAAATTTGAATGGTGTTTTTGTAGATTCCCAGTATCCCTTCCATTAGAACCACGGGATTCTGTTGACTTCAATTTGAAAATCTCCAGTCTACTGAACATAACTGAGTTAAGCATCAGACCAAAAGCCTGGGTGGAATGGAATAAAACGTGCTTAGTTTTTCACAGGGAGGAAATTCATCGTGATTCTGCAGCAGATGTTATGGGCTCTTGGCTCTAGGAACTGGGTATGGTTTAGCACCATTGTCTTGTGGAGCACACAGATAAGCTAAACAGAAAAATAACAACAGCTACCAACATGCCCTGTCTCTGGTAGTGTTCATTCCCCTACTTCGAAGCCTGACAGCTCTGTTCATCTCTGGTCCTCAGAATACTCTCACAGAGCTGGACTCTGTCCCTCGCCTTTCCCGCCATTGTTCTGGGTTTTCCCCAGGGGCCTGTAGGACACATCGGATCCCTTGTCAGTGTGGCAGACCCTCAGACATTTGCAGTATGACTGTTTACCCACCAGGCTGCTCCTCTCTGACAAAACAGCCCCAGTTCCTTCAATTGTTTTCCTGTGACAACGTGACTTTTGCATCTCTTTGGCATCTTTGTCACTTTCCTCTAAACATGTGGCTCGCTTCATCTGTTTTTATACTGGAACAGTTTATGGTCTAGGTGTGTCTGACAGGGTAGAGCGTAGCTGGACTGTATTCCTCCCTAGAGGAATTACTAGGTTTCTCCGGTTCTCAATTGACATTTTGTATCTATCTAGACTGAAAGATATCTCTCTAGACTGAAAGATACAAAATGACTAACTAGATATGATAAAATAAATTACTAACCAAATTCCCATCCTGTGATCCCTATGTCCAGTTGTTAAACAACATTTAATATGACTGATTATTTTGAGACCAAGGGAATAGTAAAAAAAATTTTACAGAAATAGAGATAGTGACTCTTTTCTCCTTCCTTCCTTCCTTCCTTCCTTCCTTCCTTCCTTCCTTCCTTTCTTTCTTCCTGACTCCCTGTGTATCCCAACCTGGCTTTGAATTCACTATACAACACAGGGTAGCCTCAAATCCACAGCAATTTTCCTGCCTCAGTCTCCTGAGTGTTGGGTTTACAAGTGTGTACTGCCGTGTCCATCTGGGAGTGGAGATTATAATTTCTGTTTTCTCACACCCAACCCAGTGTGTTTCCCACTACCGTCTGCTGTACGAATCCGGTATTTATGTTCAATATCTGGGCGTCTTGTGCTTATTCTGTAATCTTTATGGTAATAATTCGGAACTTGACCGCTTTGAGGTGCTTTCGAAAGCCTGCCTCTGAAGGCTAGGAAGATGGTAGAACATTTACCTAGTATTCATGAGCTCTTGGGTTGGCTCCCCAGCCAACCAGAGGGGGAGAGATAGAGGGCAGGGTCTGCTGTGGTCTTAGAGGGAATGTCTACCTTGACTTAGTCTGTACTTGCTTTTGCTGTTACAGAAACAAAGTCCATTTCGATATAGAGTGGCCAATCAGTCCACTAGGATGAAAGTCATAATGACCTTCGGTTTACATGTTTATCCTTTTTGTTGTGCTGAGTTCAACATACAAGTTCAGATAATGGACCCCTTCCACTATCCACTTCCATGTTAATGAATGTTAACATACATCTGTAATTTATGGTTATTATTTTTGTTGATAAATGATTGCTTTTTAAATTTCAGTTTTATTTTAAATAATATTTCTGTTACATATGGAACTTTAGGTCATCTCCTGAGACATGTTGTTTCACTGTGTGGTGGCGTCTGTCACTTTGGTCCTTACCATTTCTATCTAACCCTAATGTCCTAAAGAATCTTTCAGTTCATCCCTCGCCCAGTCCCGCCCTCCCTACTGAATGGTGGCTTATTGCTGTTCACTTCCTCCTATCTGGAGGCAGAAATCATTCCTACCCCAAAGGTAACTGCTGTACAGATATTCTCCTCTCTCGTTCCATTTTAGTCCATGTGTTGGCATTAATTTTGTTGGGTGTTAAGCTTAAATAATCCTGGTATTTTACACTATAATAATGAGATGCCTCTAAACATGCTTTAGTTCAGTGGCTCTACACTTTTCTGGATCATATGTACCTTGGGTTGCCTTCTAAGGGTCGCTGACTCACTATCCTTACATAAATGTCCCTGTCAAGTGTATCTTCAGGGAGATATAGGAATGCTACCCCCACCCACAGATTTCAGGATGAGAAGCTTTGTGTTTTGAGTCTAAAATGTTGAGTGGAATGTACCTATGGATTTTAAGACTAGAAACCCCTAATCAAGGGGTTTAGATGGAAAACCATAGGCGTGTTGCTAAGCAACTGAGTATTTGCTGTTAAAGAGGAAGGGACCCGGGCGAGGCATGGCAAGGTCCAGGCTGGCTGCTAGACTGGTCTTTTCAGTGGTCTCCTTTCAAAATGAGGAGCATAGCCGTACCTCACTAGTGTTCCAAAACCCTTTCTAATTGTAGTGTGTGTGTGTGTGTGTGTGTGTGTGTGTAGAGGCTAGAAATCAACTTTGGGTGTCATCCCTCATGCTGTTAACCTTGGATTTTGGAGTGGGCTCTCTCACTGGCTTGGAACTTTCCAAGTAGGCAAGGCTAGCCAGACAGTGAGCTTCAGAGATCCAGATGGAGCTTCAGAGATTTACCGCCCCAGTCCTGGGGCTGCAAGTTTGTGCCATTGTGCTTGTTTTCTGTGTTTTGTTTTAAATGTGGGTTCTGGGGATGAAACTCAGGCCCTCGTGGTTGGGTATGGGCTGTCTTCCCAGTCCCCATGTTTTAAGGAAATTCTTTAGTTACACACAGAAATTTGAAGTGAAATACTGTCAGCTCTCATCATTTTCTTTAGTATCATACGAAAACAAATGTGTGTGATAGATTGGAGAAAGAGAACCAGCTCAGAGGTGAGGCAGAAATCAAGAGATACGATATTGTGCTTCTGACTCTCGAGTCCTGAGCTAGTTAGCGTAAGACTCACTGGTAGCTGTGGTGGGTTTTAACTTTCTTACAATCTAGCAAGGTTATCCTGGGGTTTTGTTGTTTAACTTCTGAAAGATTCTGCTCCATAGAGGAGGCTTGTACAGAATTATTGTAATAACAATATTTCAAATATAAAAAAATTGATAGTTCACTTGCACTATAATGTTAGTAACAAAACAATGGATTTTATGGTATGTGTTAGTAAACTTTCCTAATTAAACAACAATGTGTCAGTTTCCATTGGCCTATCTTGTGCTCTTGTCCCTGAGCTCTCTCACACAGAGACTGGGTATAATATTTGCATGTTTTGGAATATAGTAGAATATGTTTTAATCGTCTTATAAAAGGCTGGCAATTACCATTAAAAAGCCCTAAAATGTTTTGCATTTTAATTTTGCCTGTTCTTATAGAAGCTAGCATTCATAAGCCTTTAAAAATCTTTGGGCCTTTGAAACGGTCATGATGACTCAGAAAATGGATCCATACACACAGAAACAGTCTTGTGAAGGACGCTTACATGTGCTGAGACCACCTAACACCCACTTATAAACTCTCTGCGTGGCCCTAGACTGCAGAACCCCACCACAAGCAGATGTAGCATTCTGTTCTCATTTACCTGAGTGAACACACTTGCCTAACTGTCCAAGCATGTTAAGATAGTTTAGAAGCTAAATAGAAAAAATTGCCTGGCAAATAACATTGTCGTTGGCTGAGTATGACTATATGCAGGTGCCCTGCGTGGTTGATGAGAATTAATGAAACATTAGTGTGAAAAAGCGCAATAATTAGGCTAATCTAGTCACCCTAGAGAGACAGATTAAGAAAAATGTCCTTAGCACATGCAGGTTAGTACATGAGCCCATGAAGAAGCTGAGACCTTTTCTTCCCCACTGATTTGAGACATCACCATACCTCTTATGCAGTTTTTATATGCCCATGTGTCTGTTTCTGGTCTCTCCTTTGTGTTCTCAGCCACCGTCACACGGTTTATAGAAGACCCTGGTTTTACTCTTTATTTTACATTGGTATGGCAAGGGCTTGTCCACTCAAATATTATTCCCTCTACAAATCTTTTACTCTTATTTATTCTTCCAAAGAAACTTTTGCATAATTTTGTTCAATTTTCTTTGAAAACATTCAGTTTGGATGTTGAGTGGAATATGTTAAATTTAGAGATTAAGGAGATAATCTTGCCTTGTCTATCTCTTACTGTTTCCAGAAGTTTCAGGGAACTTTTTTTTTTTTTTTGTGATTTTTTGTTTTCTGCACACTGTTTTTCTTGCCTGCATGTATGTCTGTGTGAGGGTGTCAGATCCCCTGGAGTTACAGACAGCTGTGAGCTTCCTTAGGGGTACAGGGAGTTGAACTTGGGTCCTCTGGAAGAGCAGCCAGTGCACCTAACAGCTGAGCCATCTCTCTAGCCTCTTGATGGAGTAATTGAGAACCTTATAGGTAAGACCCAGTGAGTTGATAGGAGCTAACACACCCATCTGGAACTGTGACTTTGGCATTGATCCATTGGTTTTGTTAGGACAGGTTATTGTTTTCAGTTGTTGAAGGCAAAGCCTGCAGCTGAGTTCAAATGAGAGCAGGCGTAAGGTTTGTATGTGCGAGTTTCGTGAGTCTCTCTACCACATGGGAAGTGAGTGGCTTTGAAAGAACGGTGGTAAACTTCAGTGGCCACAGTGGCCAGAAGGACCTCAGTCTCAGCCTGGGGTTGTCACCTGCAGCTGATTATTTGCACTCACAAGCTCAGCCTGTTTTTTCTGTAGTTCCCCCTTCCTCGTGATCTCCTTCACGCCTCTACTCAGTTGGTTTCTTTGAGCCTCCTGTTCCTTTTCCTGCCCGAGGATATCCTTCCATCACCAGATCTTTTCCCTACCATCCTCTACCACCTGCCCATATGTCCTCAGCTCCTTCTGGTGGCTCCTGTGTCACCTTCTTTGCTAGCCACAGTCCTTGACTGTATTTCTGATGTTCTTGTGATTCCTTTTATTCTGAATATCATCCTCTGTGCTGAGACACTAGGTCACCTCTCTCGAGTGGACCTATAGTCTTTGCGGTCATAAAGCATGGAGTGGTTCTTGAGAGGGAGAAACCATGGATCAAGACGGGGAGGGAGGTACTTGGAATGGTCGTGGAGAAACTCTTGCTTAAATGGTAGTTTTTGTTCACCTGTCCAAAAGAAAGCCTGATAATCTATCTGACCATTGTTTGGAGTAGATGCAGATTGGATATCTTTGTGGTCCATGAAAAATCTTTGATCTATTTATATAGTCTGCTCTGTGTTTAAGAGAGCTACCAGCATGTCAGGCCAGAGTCTATCCATGGAGAATTAACAGCCCGTTAGCAACCAGGAACATGACTAGAGCAAGCTGTTCTTCGTTTTCAGGAAGTGGAAAACCCATCTGAGTTTCCTCTCTCAGTCCTGTCAAATGTGTGCTATTGTTTTTTTGTCTTTTGCTTTTCAGCTCTCCTTCCTGTGCTCTTTCTGAAGTCATTGTATGGGAGATTTTCCTTGGCACATCACTCTCTGTCGATTCCGTCCGTGCGACACATGCACGCTCACATGCAGAGACAGGAAAACTCAGAACTGAGCACCAGTGTGTTTTTTCTCAACACTGTGATTTGTATTTATACTAATCCATAACTTTAGATGCCTTTCTGAGAGTGTGACTGCAAGCCAGTATGAAAAGACAGCATTTTTATTTCAAAACACTTTTAAGTCAAATAACGGTATGGTCACTGAAAGGGGGGCCTCCTTTGCTCCTCCTTAGCCTATAACTCTTAGCCTCCCAGTGTCACGCTGCTGTAGGGGACTTGAGTCAGGCTGACACTTCTGTCCAGAGACTTAGCCTGACTCTCTCTTGCTTCCTTTCCCATTCGTCCAAGGGTGAGAAACTGGTTTATTTTTGTTAGGCAGCTACACAGACAGCCAGAGCCTTCTCTACTTTGAATAAGCTCTGGAAACTTCTAGAATAAGTGGCTCTTCTACTCTTTGTTTTCTGTTCACCTCCCTGCCACTCCCTTAGGCTGGGCGGAATGCATCCTCTCTCCCTGGAGGCCTGCTCTGGGCTGCCTTTTTGTACTCCGGGCAGGGAGTATCCTGAATCTTTGAGGTCTGCAGGATCCTGAGATGATCTGGCAGGCTTGGTTGTCAGCTAGCCCCCGACAAAGCCTCAAGTACTTGAGACTGCTAGCCTGCTGTCCCATTCTTTTGAAGGAGTGCTTCTCCTTGGAACCAGGACACTCTGCAAGGCTTTGTGCTAGCCAGGGACTCTTAAGGCAAAGGATGAGGCCAATCAGCTGAGAAAGAAGGCTCAGATATTACTCAGAGGAGACAGAGTCCATGCAGTGAATGAATACTCTCATTTATCTGAAATTGTCTGTGAATATTTATGGTTCTTGCAGCATACAGTGGTCTAGCACATGCTAGGGCCTGAGCTAAGACTAAGTATCATTTATATACTAATACATACACACACACACACACACACACACACACACAGGCAGCCAGTGGGATGAGCTTGCCAGGACTAAGCCAAGGCAGACACTAGTAGAGGGGCCCCAAGAGTCGGTGGCACAAGGCATGTGTTCTTCCTAAGAGCAGGTACATACACCCATGTGAACTCCTGACCTTGGAGAATGTTTCTTCATTTTCTTCATGATTCTCCAATATAGTATATATTATATGTTATATTTATTATATATTATATATAAAGTACCTTTATATTTATGGTGGTATTTCACATACAAAATAACCTTATTATGCACAGTGATGTTTGGGGCATAGGAATCCAAGGTACTGAAACATCACATGAACGTATCTAGCAAATGAAATAAATGATTCTTTCCAGTTTCTTGATCTGCGTTGGCTATGGGAGCAGCACAGGCCAGCCCTTGACTCCCATGCCAGACCCATCAGGAGGATGTCACTAAGAGAAGGTTGTTGGAAGGAGACAGTGACATTTGAACTCACTCACGTGCAGTGCATATGGCAGGTGTCAGTGCTGTGGCACTGTGCCCTTCCCTGTGGTTTCTCAGAGCCGGAACAAGGAAGTGTACTGATGCTCAGACCTATTTGTTTTTCAGGGACAGAGAACGGTCTATGCAAAATTTGGCAAAAACGTGTATCTTCCCGAAGATGCAGAGTTTTATTTTGTTTATGACGGGTCACACCAGAGGCACGTGGTGATTGCTGTGCGTGCTGAGGATAATGTTCTCCAATCCAGCATTCCAGGTGAGGAGGCCGCTTAGGGGTGGGGTGGGAGACATCTTCCCTCCAGGGATATTTGCCAAGTAGTGAATCACAAGGAAAAAGAATTCTTCTCCAAGGTCAGGAGTTCACAGGTGTGTGTGTACATGCTCTTAGGAAGGACTCGTGCCTATGCCACTGACTCCTGTCTGCCTTGGTTTAGTCTTGATAAGCTTATCCCATTGGCTGCCCCCAGCTCTCAAGGGCTAGGGTCTTTAGGTGTAGCCAATGGAGGATGTGCCCTGGGTCACCTCCTTTGTCCCAGCCTGATGCCTGAGTTGGCCCAGGACAAGCTGACATGATAGACCATGTCTTCATTCTCTTTCCTCGTTCCTCTGTGGTCAGCCTGGCAGTCCCAGGAACTCAGAGATAAGAAAAAGACAAAAACAAATGCCTGGCAGTGGTGGCCCACACCTTTAATCCCCGAAGTAAGTAGACATCGACAGGTGGATCTCTGAATTCAAGGCCAACCTGTTCTGCAGAACGAGTTTCAGGACAGTCAGGGATACATAGAGAAACCCTGTCTCCAAACCTTAAAACTAACCAACCAAACAACCCAACCCAACCCAATCCCCAATCCAGTCCCCCCCCCCATGTATTTTGTTAATGGCCCCTGCCCTTCGTCTGTGGTAAATAAACCAACATCTTTTCTGCTCCCAGTCTCCTTACATTTTCTCTTTTAATGAGCAGCTTATAGAGAAAGAATAAAAATACCAAAATCGCCCCTTCTGACAGAAAGCTCGTTGGTTTCTTTCTTGTTTACATGGAAGGGCCAACCTTCTTGAGCTCCTGGGTGCAAAAGCAAGCCTTTCTCCTTGTTTTGTGGCCTGCTCAGCGTGACAGCCTTTGTCTTCATTTTGACAGGTTTCACAGGATGAGTGATGGCGTATTTCTTAACCTTAAGTTTCCCTGGTTATAGTATTGTTAAGGTAACCTTTGAATGTGGGAAAATGGTTAGCTCATCAATGATAGAAGATACGTTCTACAATGTATGACGGATAGGTACAATCTAATGGGGGTGGCATCTTTTGGGCCCTGCTTTTGAGAGCCATTGTGAGGATGGCAGATGCTCTTGGTTTTTGGAACTCTGACTGCCTTTGTGGGAAAGCTTGGAGAGTCAGGCAGGGGAAGAGGACAGAGACCTATGAGCACTCGCCAGTGGGTATAAGGACATCATGCCCAGGGGCCCTGAGTAACTCATCTCAGTCCAGCCATAATAGCATGGTCCCAGGGTTTTGGGTGCTATTGCCACTCTTGGAAATTCTACCAAAGACAAAAGTATGTAGCTGGGTAGAAGTTCACTAACCTTAGCAAAATGGGAAATCGAGGCAAAGAGTATAAGGAGGGCAGGGAGCAGGGCAATCAGCCACACTGGACCGTCGACAAGACACAGGAGCCATTGCTGGAGGGGCCCTGGGGAACTCCTGTTTTCTGTTGGATGTGTTAATTTGTATAGATTCTAGTCATCTTCACCCCACATCCAAAGCAGCCCCAGGGAATCTGGGTTCACTTCTATCAGTCTCTGATACAGATTTAAAAACCTGTTACCTCAGTAAATGGCTAAGAATGTGTGTCCCAGCTGACAACAGAACAGAAAGAAGGGAGACCCCTCAGATGGTAGACTGGAATCCACAGATTGGGTAGACGTGAAAGATGAACTATGGCAAATGACTTTGGTTGGTGGAAAGAGACTCAGAAGTCCTCAGAGCTCCTAAAGGATCATTTAAAACTCCAGAGTCACCAAAATAAGATGACATCAGCTCATGGTTGCCCCTGCTCCAGGGATGGTGGCATTTAGAGATGACACCATCCTTCCTGCTTGCTCCCTAGAGAGTGCTGCCCACCCACGGCTACTGTGTGACTCCTGCAGATATGGACTGAATGGTTAATTATCTTGTCATTTAGGCCACTGGCTTCAGGAGACAGTGATGGTATCTGTGTGCCTCTGCTCGGAAGGGTACTCCCCAGTGACCATGGGCTCTGGCTCAGTAACCTATGTGGACAACATGGCCTGTAGGCTGGCTCGTCTGCTCGTCACTCAGGCTGACCGACTCACAGCCTGTAGTCACCAGACACTGCTGACCCCGTTTGCCCTGACAGCAGAAGCACTGCCTGCCTTGGATGAGGAGCTCGTGCTGGCTCTGACCCAACTGGAGCTGCCTTTGGGCTGGACAGTTCTGGGAAATTCCTCACTCGAAGGTAGGTCTGTGTCAGAAAACTCAAATGTGTGCCAGCTTTCTCAACTTTAGAATGTGCCTTACAGTTTACTGTCCGTTTCTTTGGGTAGATTTTTCTTCCCAACTTTTAGCTGAGCCCTTAGCTCTGATGTGGCTGGGTTCTCTGAAGTATTCAGCCATTTATCTCTCAGTTGGCCGATGCTTCTGTTCCCAGGGAGTCTGAGGAGGAGGCATTGAAGGGCTTTGCTCTGAGGTGGGGTACTGTTTCTTTATGTCTGACTCTTGAGCTTGTGGCTTTGGACTGTGGCTCTAATCCCTTGACTAGTTCCTTGCCATGAAAAGTGTTACCATTCTCCTGATAGGAAACAAGGGTAAAAAGGAGCTCTGTGAAACACTTGGAAGAGATGTGTCCTGAAAGAAAAAGTAACAGATGAGCTGAGTGCTGAACAATGTAAGAGTCAGGGCGGGGGAGATGGAAAGTGCTTGCTGAGCGAGCGTGAAGACCTGAACTTGATCTCCAGCACCCACATAAAACAGTGGTCATTTGTAACCCCAGCACTGGAAAGATGGAGTCAGGAACATCTCTAGGACTCCCTGGGCAGTCAGTCTAGCCCAATTAATGATTTCTAGCTCTAACAAGAGACATTGTTTAAAAAAAAAAATCAAGGTGGATGACCTATGGGAAACAACATTCTGGCTTCCACAGGCACATACAATATCTGAATATATCCCTGCACATGCACACGAACATGTGCATACACAACGGACTGTACATACATACCATGGTGCACACACCTACACACACAGCACACAAATGTATACTTGCACACACACCCACTGCACACACATACACATTGCACACACACGTGCACACACACACACACACACACACACACACACCTCCCATACACTCGTATGTATGTATATATCTGCACACAGGATCATAAGCTACCCAGGGCATTTCTAATTAAACATTTTGATTGAACGATGGATTAAGGGCATTGCCAGTCTGAGGCCCTGGACTCTACATGGTGAAGGTATAGACACCTGTCTCAAAAGTCCTTTAAATTTGTTTGTTTGTTTGGTTGGTTTTTCTGAGACAGGGTTTCTCTGTGCAGCCCTGGCTGTCCTGGAACTCACTCTGTAGACCAGGCTGGCCTCGAACTCAGAAATCCGCCTGCCTCTGCCTCCCAAGTGCTGGGATTAAAGGTGTGCGCCACCACTGCCCGGCTAAAAGTTCTTTTAAGTTGACACACATTTGTATGGGTCTGTGGGGGGGTATGCTGTGATTATTATATACATGTAAATAATGCGTGTTGATCAAACCACAGTAATTCTTTCCATTTTCTCAGATGTGTAATTTCTTGTATTTAGGACTTTGTACTAGCTCTTAGAGTTACTAGGGTGGACAGATTCTTGTTCTATCCGTGTTAGAATGCATGGTGAGCTGTGGGAGTCATATACAAGCCCTGAAGCCACACTGTTTAGTAGATGTTCCTTTTTAAAAAGTTGCTTATATTTATTCATTCATTTAGGCTGTATGAGGGGAGGGGTGCACCTTTGTGCTTCAGTGCACATGTGGAAGTCAGACGACAAGTTGCAGGAGTCGGTTCTCTCCTTCTAGTATGTGGAGCCCACAGGTTTAACTCGGGTCATCAAGTTTTGACAGCAAACACTTTTACCCGCTGAGCCATCTCACCAGCCCATTGGTAGCCATGACTTAAAGTGGCTACCAATGATGTAATGTTACTGAAAAGCCAGAGATGTTTGCTTGCATGCAGCATCTATCGTCCATGTGCAGTTTTCTTCTCGATATGTTGATACTACTTTGATGAGTTTGATTCCTCATACGTTCTGGGTGTGACTTACAGGTTGGCCTAAATTTGATCATTGGTAAGATTGAATATACCACCTTAAGCAAAGGGTATGACTTTTATAAAGAGGACGCTGTGGCCATCACCTACAGCCAGAGCGAACATTCATTTCTCCATTCAGTCAGAATTATTCTAAACCTTCTCAGGGTACTTAGAAACGCTTCTGATGTTTTAAGACCTTGGATAAGAGAAAGTCATGAGTGTCTCCCAGCATGAAACCTGCTTAAGCTATGGAGCGATCTGTATGGCAGACTTGCTGCTGTTAGTTTTCCAGGTCAAAATTCAGAATTTAAGATTTTCTAATGTCTGTGGATTTATAATAATATGTGTATATGATTTCTCAGTGGACTGACAGTAGTGTGTGTGTGTGTCTGTGTGTGTGTATGATTTCCCATGATGTGTGTGAATTTGTAATAGAAATATGCAATAAAATAAGTTCAGAGAACTACAGTTGCCAAATGTCCTGTCGTCATTTCTCAAGGCTGGCTAGAGATCCGTTTTTTAGATAAGAGAAAAAGGAAGGTCGTTCCTTTCTTTTTGATAGCGAGATACTGTACGCTAAGGAAAAAGTTCCTAGTGTCATAGCTGTTACAGAAAGGGCTTTCAAGTCTGCGACTTCGGGAACTTTGGGACTTCCTGACTATGGGGTTAAATGGGACCTATGTAAATTACTTTATATTTAATTTGTTTTTTCCTAGATAAATCATATTTTATTTATTCATTTATTATTAGTTTAAAAACTGGTATAAACAGCAATGTGTTTCATTGTGGCGTTTTTGTGGTATTTTGTTCTCATTTACTCCCGTACCCCACTAGGCTCCCTTTGATTCTGTCCTTGCTGTTGATCTCCTCACTCCCAGTGA
Organism: Rhynchomys soricoides; assembly: GCA_019843965.1. Classification (NCBI taxonomy): domain Eukaryota; kingdom Metazoa; phylum Chordata; class Mammalia; order Rodentia; family Muridae; genus Rhynchomys; species Rhynchomys soricoides. Next base: position 15,578,302 of record JADRCH010000005.1, on the reverse strand, counting down.
CCATGGTTTCTACATCACATGTGGTCCATTACCCACTTTGTTCTTGTCTTCCTTCCCCACCCCCCCGCTTGATCTGTTTTCTCCTCATGGTGTCCACTTCCAGTCTCTTGACCTTTACCAGTATAATGATGACGTGAGGAACAGGCTGAGGGTTGGGCCTGTGGGAATTTGTATTGTATTCCTGGTGGGGACATCAATCATAAGCATAATCCAGTTTCCTTCCCAGTAATTGTATTTTAAATTTACTTGTTTTAACTGGTAGAAATGTAAAAAAAAAATTTTTTTTTTAACTATTATTTAGTGCTGTGTAGAGTTTTGATGTGTGTACATTGTATAATGTTTAAATCTGGCTAATTATACTATCTCACATATCCAGAATTTCTTTATGTTTAAAACTTTTAAAATACTTTCCTGTAGGTTTTTGAAATGCATAGTTGCTGTCGCACAGGGAGCCCTCGCTCCAATCTAGCTGTAGCTTAACAGATGGTGATCAGCCTTTCCCTCTACCACTGTCCCTAGCCTCTGGGGACCATCATTTGATTCTCTGTTTCTATGAAATATTACCTTTTGAGAGTCCACATGTACGTTAGATCATGTGGCACTGGTTTGTCCATGTCTGGCTCATTTTCTGTAATGCAGTGTTCTCCAGTCCATCTCTGTTGCCACAGGTGACTGGATTTCGTTTCTCATGGGTGAATAGTATTCCATGTTGTGTATGACTATTTTTTTTTTTTTACCCACTCATTACCAGTTGCATATTTTATCGCCATTGTGATGGGGCCTGCCTTGAGTACAGGAATGTAGATGCTTCTTTTAGATGTCTGACTGTCTGTCTTTCCTTTGTGTATCCAGTAGTGGAATTACTGGATCACATGGTTGTTCTGTTTAGGAATTTTAACCCTACAAACTATTCAGCAATTATCCATGTTAGTAGCTGACAAAACCTATTTAGAAACTTCCCTGTTCATCTTCTAAAGTTGTTATCTATTTTAATGATTTCTTTAGGTAGAGATGTTGTCTTGCCAGATGAGTATTCGTTAACTTAGATAATAGCTTTGTTGACCTAAAGCGTCTGACCTAAGGCCTATCATGAAATGCTACTGTATCCTTTGCAATTGGTGATAACTATCTTACTTTTTGCTTTTTACTTTGATGGTTATCAGGGAGAGACAGTGTGTGAAGTACTGCTTCCCTTAAGAAAAGAAGGGTCTCCCATGGCGATGATATCCAGCCCAGGCCGCCACTGAGGACCATGTCTGGGTCTGTGATATTACTGCAGCCAGGGTCTGTGTTGATGTTGCCACCAAGGGCCATGTGGATGTTCATGTTCTGTGCTGCAGCCTGAAGCCATGTTGATGTTCGTGGGTCATGCTGCAGCTAGGGGCCATGTTGATGTGAGTGACCTGCACTGCCATCTGAGGCCATGGTGATGTCAGTGGTCCAGGCAGTCCCCCAGGGGCTTTTTCTGGGTCCATGGTCTCACTGAGCAGGGAGGTATGTTCGTGGTCTGATTGTTGCCGGAAACATGTGGCGGCCCATGATTTGTGCTCTCACCGACTGTAAAGAGCAAGGAGGCTACTTTTGCTGTGATATCGCTGACTGCAGATGCACAGTTGAGAGGGAGAGACATGGAAGACTTCTGTGACAGCCCCTCCCCACCCCCACCCAAAGTAACAGCCAAGACAGGAAGCCACCGAAGAGAACTCTTAAAAAGTGTGATGCAGATGCTGAAGAGTAGCTCTCCACATTGATGGCTTCTATTGAGGGTGCAGAATGGAAGGGTCTCGGTTCTATTTAAGGGGCAGGCCACTGAGAGTCTGACCATGCTCCAGAGACTTTATATATAACACAAATTGACTTCTATTTTTTAAATTCTTGTTTTTATTTTTTGGGGGGTGTTAGGACACAAGATCGGGGAGGGACATGGAAAGACTGGGAAGTGAATGTGATTGCGGTGCATGATGTGAAACTCCTAGAGAAGGAATAAAAATGATATACTGGAAAAAGCAAAGCAAAGAAAGCCAGGGTCTCCTCTTGGCCCGCATCTTACCCAACATCAGGCATAATGCAATTTCATTATGCACACACCAGAAGGAAGTCTCCCAGTCTTTCTTTACTTTCAGGCCTTCCATCAAACTGCACATCTAGTTGATAAAATTAAACCCATTTCTTCTTTGAAATCACTTTCATGATAGAAGCTTTTGCAGGGCCTCTGAAACTCCTAGTTTGCAGTAAGAGGCTGGGTGAAGTAATAGAATCACCCAAGAAGATGCCACAGTTTATCTACTTTGTTTTTGGCTTTCTTGCCTGCTTGTGATTTGATAGACATATTTTTGAGGAGATTGGCATAATGCTGACAATTAGGTTAACTGGGATAAAATATCCTAATGTCTTACTGATTTGTGTTCAGCTGATGTTTAAGCTGAAGCCTCCCTTCCTGCTCAGCCAAATGGTTTTCCTGCATTTGTGTTCTCAGAAGCCTAATAGGGATGGTTGGTAAACCAGGCTTCACCAGGGGGAGGCGGCCATGTGGCGACTTAATTCTCATGGCACTGGTCTTGTGAACACAGTTACTTCTTGCCCAGCCTACTGAGTGATACAGCTTGTCCTGTGCATGCCTTGTAACTTGAAAGTGAGGGGGATCCTTTCTTTAAAAAGGTTGTGTAAGAAATATTTTCATATATATTAATGCATAAACACATATATACATATACATACACATATATATCAAATTGACAGATTGAAGATTTGATAAGTGTAAAGTTAGCGTTTTTAATCTCTGTGATGAAACACCATGACCAAAAGGAAGTTGTGTAGGAAACACAACTTTTATTTGGCTTACACTTCCACATTACAATGGACAATAAGTCCATTATTGGAGGAAGTCAGGACAGGAACTCAAACAGGACAGAATTCTGAAGGCAGGAGCTGATGTAGAGGCTATGGAGGGGTGCTGCTTACTGGATTGCTCATCCTAACTTGCTCAGCCTGATTTCTTATAGAGCCCAAGACCACCAGCCCAGGGATGGAATCACCCACAATGGGCTGGGCCCTCCCCCATCAATCACTAATAGAGAAAATGCCTTATAGCCGGATCTTATGGTGTTTGGTTTTTTTTCAATTATGTTTTTTCCTGTAAGGTAACTCTAGCTTGTGTCAAGTTAGCATGAAACTAGCAATCACATAAGAGTAAATTAATATCATGAAAGATTAATTTGGACCCCTCTTCAGGTGTAGGTGGACATGGGTCAATTATTTTAGGGTCTTCTAGGCAATGGAATCCCTAATGGAATGCATGGGTCCTGTCAATACCCACCAAAAACATTAAGCTTGGTTTTGTCAGTGTTGCTGAGAACTGAATCTACAGGAGAAAATATTAAACCTTTAACAAGACAAAGTTTGACCTGTTAGGCTGCTTTATGAAGTTTGAAGAGGTCATCTTTCTTCCTGTCTTTATAAGTTATTCTATCCACAGAAGGAAATCAGGGGTTAAGCCTGATTCCTTTCAACTTTTCTTCCAGGCAATCTTGGGCTTAGACATAGCTCATGTATCTAGGATGTTAGTTGTGTTTACTATGTGAAGATTCATCATCAAAGAGGACTCGGTACTGGCAGGACCGAGTGAAGGTATGTTTGTATTTATTTCATAGGTTAGATCAAGAATCTATTCTGTAGCTGACTACACTATCTTAGATTTAAACTTGAATCTATAAATTAGACTTAGACAATTTACCAGTTTCAGAATGCAAACTCTTGAGAGCAAGTCTGAGCAGTGCCTTGTTTGAATAAGAACCAGTTACAGCATGAAGAACAGGGGCTTAAAAGAAAACAGTGGATGTTGCCATGAGGTACACACATAATGGACAGCGCAGGGAAAGCTACATGATGCTATCAACAGTGGAGGTGGGCATTTAGCATGGCCATGCTATACTAAATAGGGTTATTAGCATTCTCTGAAGAACACTTGGTTCTCTGTGCACTGCAGCCAATGAGAGGAAGGACACAGAGCCCTTGGGGCTCCATAGGAAAGTTTGTATGATTAAGGGGTCTTCAGTAGCTTCAACACTGTCTTGATCATGAGTGTTCACAAATGGACATCTTGCTGCATGCCAGGTAGATCCACCATCTTTCTACTAGGCAGCAACAGAAAGGGGACATGTGAGTTGGCAGTGTGTGCAAAGAAAACTTGTTCTTTCTTTGCAAGGGAAAGAGACCTGCAACCTGCAAGAAGCCAGATTTGTGAGCACTTGAGATGGAGCTGGGCCCTTTTTGTCCTTGAAGCCAGTGTATTGGCTGTGATGCAGGAGGGAAGGAGAGCGAGGCTCAGGTGCTGGAGCTGTTGACTGGGCTGACATCACTGCACACCAGGTCTAAGTAGGGAGGACATGCTGGATCACAAGGCTTGCTTGCTGGCCTGCAGATCATGGGGCCTATCTGCTTTGTCATTCTACCCGAAGCTTTGTACTGGCCAACAAGTTTCAGATTGCAAGAGCTGAAATACCAGTGGGCAGGAAACCCATACCTACAAATTTACTGCTTTTTTTTTTTTTCTGCATCTTGAAATTAGTGCATTGTAGGAAACAGTGGATCCTGGCAGTATTTTTTTTTTTTTTTTTTAAGTAATTGTGTATGTATTCAGTACTGCTTTCTAGCCTTCTGTTGCTTCTAGTATTTTCTCTGGGGCAGCCATTTTCACCCCTTAGTTTCTGACACATTAAACTGGTGTTCTATTCCTTTGGTTACTAAGGTAACCTTCAGGGTGAGCACTAATGTCAGAGGGCAGAGCTCTTTGGAATGGTGCCTATGGTAAATGCCTATGTCAAATTGGTAGAATTATCTCACAGGGCTTAGGGTTTCTTGTAGGTATCCTTTAGTGAGATCTAAATCCCTAGTTTAAAGATGTTTTCCTTGTCTTCCAAGCCTGTTTTAATTCTCAAGGAATAGGATTTCTGGCAGTCAAGAATCAGTGCAGAATGGAATTCCTTAAAGAAGAGAACTTTGCCCTCTGCAGATGAATTTGTTTTGCAGTTTAAGTTGCTGTCTCTTATCGGACACATTCTCTTTTTTAGAAACTGTGCCTTCAAGAAGAAGAAACATCACAAAATCTTCTTTAAAAAATTATCTTCTTGATGAGAGGCATGGTTCAGTGGTTAAGAGCACTGGCTGTTCTCACAGAAGAGTTGAGCTCAGTTCCCAGCACCCACCTGGTGGCTCGCAACCATCTCTAAAATTCCAGGGTATCAGGCATCAGGCACACAGCTAGTGCACAAAAATACATGCAGGCTAACATTCATACCTGTAAAATAAATATTTCAGAAACTCTGCGTCTGTCTGGTGACAGTGGACCTTAGACTTGAAAGAGAGGCCCATTATCTTTATTTTCGTGTCTGGGAAATAGAACATAAGGTTGTATTTGGGTCACTTGCTCTTTCAGCTATAAATTTCAGGAATAATGGGGTAGAAATGGGAGTTTTTATTTTTGACCCCTACCCCGGTATGCTTCCACAGGGCCCCAAGCCCTGGGAGGCTTTGAAGTTTACCTGTGTTGGCCAAGCTCTGTCCTTGTCCTGCTTGCTCTTCTACTGTCCTGAACACATAGGATGCTCATGGCAGATTTTGATTACACAAGCAAGTAGAATTGAACTTGAAATTGACAGCAGTGGAGGAATCGTTTTATGGTTACTTGTAAGTGGGAAAAAACGTGAAAAGTTTTCTTTTTTTTTGCATTCCTTAACAGAATTTGAATGACGGACACTGTTCTTGAGCTGTTTTATTTAATAAAAAATGACACATGAGTTTTAATGCTACCAATCTTTGATGGTTAAAGGTACAGTGGCTGAAAGCGAGTGGGAAGATGGGAAGTGAGTGAGTAGAGGGTTTCATTCCCAGCACCCACGTGGCAGCTTACAACTGCCTGTAACTTGGGAATCTGACACCCTCTTCTGGATTCAGTGGGCATCAGACAAACACAGTGCTGCACAGACAGACAGACAGGCCAAACCTTCATACAAATAAATAAAACAAATCTTTAAAAAAGTTAAAAAAATAAGAACTGTGAGAGTCTTCTGTTAATCCATCCTCCTACGTACTCCCGCAGCTACAGTTGCTTTGATTTGTCCTGCGCATGTGAGTGCATTTGTGTGTGTGTGTGTGCATGTACCTGTGTGTGCGTGTGTGCATGTGTATGTGTATGTACATGCATGTGTGCATGCATGCGTGTGTGTATGTGTGTGTGTGTGTGTGTATGTGTGCATGTGTATGTGCATGCGTGCATGTGTGTGTGTGCGCACATGCACCTGTGTGTGCATGGGTGTGCGTATGTTTGTGTGTTCATTAGTGTGTGTTCGTGCATTGCATGCATGTGCGTGTGTGTGCATGTACCTGTGTGTGCGTGTGTGCATGTGTATGTGTATGTACATGCATGTGTGCATGCATGCGTGTGTGTATATGTGTGTGTGTGTGTGTGTGTATGTGTGCATGTATATGGGTGTGCATGCGTGTATGTGTGTTCCATGAAAGCCCGAGCCTGGGGCATCAGCCTGGGACCTTAGGTCTGTGCAGCTCACTTCCTCTTGCTTACATCCTTCATCAATTTTTTGGCTTCCTAAGGGGTCTACCTTTTTATGTCCTCTTCTAAGACACCTATTTTTGGCTTTTACTTGTTTTACAGATTATTTTTTTTTCTGTAATTCTTGCTTTCTGCAATTTATAGTAGGAATAGCATAAACAGTATTTAAATCCATCCACCTCTGATTCTTTAATAATGGAGTTTTTGTTTTGTACAAATCTCTTTCTATTCAAAATGTTGGCCATTATTATCTTTTTATTGTTGGCTTTAGTGCCGTTTCCTCTTAAGTGCACTGCAGTTGAGGCTACTTCAAACCTTTGCATTGGGGGAGGGGTAACGGCTAAGAGGGAGCTAATATTTTGGAGGAAGAGAAGGGGTCTCGGTTCTTGCTGCTCTCCCTGCTTCCTGAGTGACCTTGAGCAGTTGGGTCAGCCCTACTAACATCCTCATCGCGGGCACCCCATAAGCACTGGGTAAATGTAGCTGTGGTGGCTCATGTTTTAAATGAAAACTTTGTTGAAATTATATTTTACATTTTATAAAACTTGGCCATTTATACGTAGTTTTAGGAGTTCTGCAAATTTCTACTTTCTTAGGAATTGATTTTTTTGTTTTATAAACAATATTTTTATTAATTTGTTGAGGACTTCATACCATGTATTTTGATCATATCTTTTGTTTGTTTGGCTCACCAAATCCAATTTATGCTATTCAAATACCCCTGGGTGTATGGTCATCTGATAGACTGTGGTTGATCTAACAGAGGGGCATATCCTTGCAACAAACAAACTAACCTGACTCTCAGCAGCCACCTATAAGCATAAATTTTTTGCAACCTACTTTTAATAAGAGTTCAACCTCTTCTCTAGCCTACCACCCAGCAGAGGTAGCGGAAGAGAAAAGTCATTAGGATACGGGGATGTGGACCTGTGCAGCAATAGTCTTTTGGGGGCGAGCTTGATCTTTGGCAGCAGTTCAGTCTTGTAGCAAACACCAAATACAACTTAGCAGCTGCAGAACAGTCTTCTAGGCAGGCAGACACCAGGCATGAACCAGTAGCTACAATCCAGTGCTTTCAGCAAGCAGACACCAGGCAGCTGTAGTTCAATCCTGAAGAAATCACCAGGCTCACCAACTGGCCTGAGGCGAGGCCACAGAAGCGGCGAGCGCAGTTCTTGCGTGAGGCTCTCTCAATGGCTGCATTTTCACAAGTGGAACTCAACAGTGCTGTGTAAGGCAAACTAATACATGCGTGTTGTTAGCATGTGGAGCAAAGCAAACTGATGCTCAGTGCTTCTCTCCCACTGTTTGTGAGTTCATATTTACACTCCTTCATCCAGGCCTCTTTCACATGTCTGCTATATCAAACATCTGTTCCCCTGTGTCTGCTTCAGGAAAACAGTCTTCCACATGTTTGCTTTACAAGACATCCTTACTCCCATGTGCACCAGTAAAACATTTAACTGACTTACCAAAGAACTAGAAGTTTCCACTTGAACTACCAGTTGTCAGTTGTGGTTCCTCAGCGAGATGAGGCTTCATGCCTACCTCCCCCTTTGCATCCTGGAGCTCTCTCTACTCATTGGCCTGGTACTAGACATCAGAGCCTCAATCAGAGCTTCGAGCTTGTGCGGGTCTGGTCAATGCTGTCACAACCACACGTTCATATGTGTAACTGCCCTGTTGTGTCCAGAAAATACTGTTTCATTGAAATCATCTACCATCTCTGCTTTGTGAAATCTTTCTGCCCCCTCTTCTGCAATGATCCTTATGCCTTGGGAGGAAAAAGCTCGAGCACTGCACTGATACAATTACAGGGCATCCTAAGCCAGAGATAGTTCCCTTTAATTATGCTTTTAAATGGTAACCAGAGAAAAACTGTTTCCAAACATGCACAGATCTATTTAACAGTGACAGTAGACTTGTTACATTAGAAAGATCGAGTATTGTTCTTGGGAACCCTGGCCGGCATGTTCTTTCTGACATTCTGAGGTAGTAAACTGGGTCAGTATCATTTTCCCTTTTACAGACCAGGCAATTCCCCAGAGGTGCAGCTTCCTAAGTGTCCACATCCAGGTCTTGAGCCCTTTCATTCGCCACCCTTTGCACTCTCAAGGTCAAGTCCGGATTCTTATTACCTGTACTGTTGCCTGTGTTGTGTATTTCAGTTTGGACTGTCTCTAGATGTGAAAGCCAAAGTGAAATCTTCATCTTGGAGGTCTAATAGACTTTTTAGTGTTTCAACTATTTAGTTCTAGTTCCAGAATCTAAAATATGGCCAAATCCATCTAAGCTGTAGACACACAGGGCATAGTCTCTGGGGGGTTCATGATAGATGTTTTCTGAGAGTCTTCCCAGTTAGCTATGGTTTTGAGCTGACTGTCTCAAATGCATCTGATGCAGAAAGAAGCCTCAGGCAAGCCTGGCCTGCCACTGTGCTGATGCCTCTCCAGGCCTCCTTTTTGGCCTTAGGATCTAGCTATGGCTGCCATGTTGGTCAACTGTTCTTTATGATGCTCTGTATCTTTCTTTCTCATAAGCACATTTGTAGTTGTGATTCCTACTTTAGATTCACCAGCATCCCACATTCTGTATTGAAGGCTTGTTGTATATTTACCACTGGAGCCCCCAAGCAGACTTCAACAGTGGAAGATTCTGTACTGCATGGCCCATTGTCTTAGTTTCCCTGACAACCTTGCAAACATCTCAGAGCCTGTGTGCTCTGATACATGTCAACCTTTTCTCTTATTTTCCTCTTGTTTCTATACATTTTGTATTTGACGTTTTATAAACATTCCGAGTCATGATACCTTGTTGGTTGGGCAAACAGATAAGTTTTCTTGTTGGCTGCATGGTTCTCTTATTTCCTCATACAGTCTTTGTGTCTAAGACTTAGGATTCTAGTTCACCAGACAATGATTTTTATAGACAGGCTTTATTTTATTCTGAACACAAATGGCTGTGTACTGTTCGCAGGGAGGGACCACGTCCATCTACACTTGGGTCTGGCATATAGAAATACTCCTATTTAATATTTGCCTGCTGCATTACTTGGGAGCACAAGTTGAGACCTGCATGGTTGTGCAGCTTGGGAAATTGAAGGAAAACTTGTTTTAATGACTTGGATTTGTGTGAATGAAAGACCTTTGATCTTCAAAAACTTAGTCTGCTGAATCCATTCCTACGGTGACTTCCCTTGGGAGCTGCAAAACATGACTAAGTCCAGCTTCTAAACGCACTTGTGTTTAAAAAGGTTTTAAAAGAATCATTTGCTTCTAGATTTTTATCCTTGTCCCATGTTAGTTTCAACATTTTACTAAGTGGCTAAACCATTTCCTGGCTTAGTAGGTAGCAGTCTGAGTGAAAAAGAACTTGTTAAACTCAGAGGGATTTAGTCACTTTTGTCCTTTGGTCATATTCTTTTTAGCTGATCACAGTTCTTCAGAGCAGATTGGGAAAACTGTGCTCTAGAAGGCAGGCAGAACTTAGGGATGAATTTTTAATAAACACTGACTTCAAGAGGCAGAGCCCCAACTCTGGTTTGGTAAGAGTCACTAGGAAGTATGGCTGCTCACACCTTTCTTCAGATGTCCTGATTTAATTGTTCTGAGGGAGGGCCTTGAATGTTCTCCTGTTTTTAGAAATTTTGTTCTCTAGTTATGTGTGTGTGGGGGGGTTAGCACTATGACTAATTTTTGAAATTGATTGATTGATTTAATGTATTCAGATGTGCTACATTACATGTGTGGAGGTCAGAGGAACTTACAAGAGTTGATTCTCTCCTTTCACCATGGATGTCCTGAGGACACAACCCAAGCCACCTGGCTCCATCCACCAGGCCTTCCCACTGGCCTTGTAATTCATTTTTATTGTTATAATACTATTATCTAACTATTTACCCTTTCTTTCTTTCTTTCTTTCTTCCTTTCGGCCATGACAAACAGCACGACCAAGGCAACTTAGAAATGGAAGAGTTTAATTGAGCTTATATTCACAGAAGGTTAGAGTCCATGACCGCAAAACAGAGGCACAGTGGCAGGAACAGTCATGGAATGCTTCCCAGATCATGAGTAGAAGGCAGAGAGAGCTAACTCAAAATGTCACGTGTCATTTGTAAGTCGGCCTCCCGTGACATACTTCCTCCGGGAAAGCCACGCCTCTAATCCTCCCGAAACAGCCATCTCATGAGTTCATCATGGGATATAAGATACAAGTTTCTTTATTAGGTAATGTAAGGTTCCCATAGTATTTAAAGTAATACATTGTATATGTGTGTGTGTCTGATATATTTATATATATGTGTGTGTGTGTGATATATTTATATATATGTATGTATGTATATACATATATATAATACATATATACATATATATATTTAATATATATATTTAAAATATTGGCAGTGACAATGAGGTCCAGAGTCTTGCTTAACTGATTATGTTTTAAATACTTTTATAGCATATACTAATTATACAAAGCAATTTGGTTTCATTCACTATGACATTATTTACACTGTACTTGACACACATACCCACTGCACTTCAAAGAATCTGGTTTAGTTTACCCATGTCCTGAAATTTTTAGTGAGGCTGAATTAAAAATAATGGACTACATTATTTGGTGGACACTGGCATAATATTTAAGATGTGACATGGTAAATACAACATTTACCAAGATTTAGAGACAATGAAAGAGAGGCAGAGCGAGAGACCCTGAGAGAGATGGAGGGAGCGGGAGAGGAGGAGGGAGCACAGAAAGCCGAAACTGTGAAGTTTGTTGAGGAGGAAAGGAGCTTGAGATTGGGCGGGTGTTGACAGAGTCAGAGGGTGGAGGTTAGCACCATTAAGGAGAAGCCCTGGACTTTGCCTTGGACACTAGGAAAGAAGAGAAGAGGGAAGACAGTCCAGGGCTGCTTACAAGTGTATTTATTCCCAGGTTTGCCTTTTAAGACACAGAGATCAGCCACACAGAAGCTGAGGACTTACGACGGTTAATTTCAGTTGTCAACTCAAGTGGGTAAGAAACGCCTGGGCATTAGTACGGAGGCATGTCTTTGGGTATGTCCAAAGAGTATTAATTAAGGAGACAAGACCTGCTGTGAATACAGGGGTCAGCATTCTGATGGGCCAGGGGGGCGGGGCGGGGGGAAGGAGAAAGCCAGCTGAGCACCAGCATTTGCCTCTTTCTGCTTCCTGATTGTGAACACAATGCACCCAGCCAGTCCATGTGCCTGTCACCACGCCTACCCCATCAAGGAAGACTGTATCTTCTCAGACCCAAACCAAAGTCAATCTTCCCTCCTGTGAGTGGCTGCTTGTCAGATGGCTGGTCACAGCAACGAACCTGGATGAGTCGGATCCTTTTTGCAAAGAAACTGATGCTCCATAGTGTGAGGCCTGAGGAAATGAAGCTTATTCCCTGTTACGGGCAGATGGGCCCTCACCATTCTGAAGTGGGAGTGGTTTATTGAAAGTCACAGCCTGTTCAGTTTCTCTCTGTGTCTGAGTGATTGTGTTCCCAGGGTGGCAGAAGTCATACCTTTTAATGTGCCCCATCAGAGCAATTATTAGTAATTCTGTCTGAGTCGTGTTACTTCAGATAAAACCTAGTACTAACTAAAACACCAAGAGACATTTGTTTGGTTCTTTTCTCTTTTGTTCATTTTAATTAAACAGCCCTACCTCTGCCAGACTGTACAACCCCTTTCCACAGCCTGTTTTCTTGGCTGCTGTTAAGAAATCTGAACCTTCTAACACAAGCAGAATTATTTATATATGTCACGTTGCTTCCTCTCTCAAGCTGTTTGCTTCTTCTCCATACTGAACATTACGCTGCTCCAGAGTCCTCTCTTTCACACTCTGGTGTTTATTATGAGCTTTCTTTTAACCATCAGAAGAGTCTTCCTTCCCGGCCTTCTCTTCTCCTTCCTCTTCCAGAAGTGGAGAAGTTCTGAGGCCAGGGGAGAGGGAACAGTAAGCTGCATAATTCTTACTGTCCTCTCTCATTTGAGATGCGGGGATAAACTCCCCCCCCCCCCCGAGAGTGGGTGCCTAGGACTAGTCCTACAGGCTTGAGGGTTTCTAGAGGAAGCAAGGTTCCTCTTCTTACTAAGCTGAATATGGTCAACAGTGCCCCAGATTTAGAACAGTACAGCAGACAATCTAAGGAACACCATGTACACAGTTGATACCCCGCTTACCTTTAACGATTCTACTATTCTACAGGTCTTGAGCTGATAGGCTGTCCTCCGCTGACGTGTGTGTGTGTGTGTGTGTGTGTGTGTGTGTGTGTGTGAGATAGACTGTCCTCTACTGGCTAATGTGTGTGTGTGTGTATATGTGTGTCTGGTAAACTGTCCTCTACTGGCTAATGTGTGTGTGTGTGTATATGTGTGTCTGGTAAACTGTCCTCTACTGGCTAGTGTGTGTGTCTGTGTGTGTGTGTGTGTGTCTGGTAAACTGTCCTCTACTGGCTAGTGTGTGTGTGTGTGTGTGTGTGTGTGTGTGTGATAGACTGTCCTCTACTGTCTAATGTGTGTGTGTGTGTGTGTGTGTGATAGACTGTCCTTTACTGGCTTGTGTGTGTGTGTGTGTGTGTGTGTGTGTGTGTGTGTGTATGTGTGTCTGGTAAACTGTCCTCTACTGGCTAGTGTGTGTGTGTGTGTGTGAGATAGACTGTCCTCTACTGTCTAATGTGTGTGTGTGTGTGTGTGTGTGTGTGTGTGTGTGTGTGTATGTGTGTCTGGTAAACTGTCCTTTACTGGCTAGTGTGAGTGTGTGTGTGTGTGTGTGTGTGTGTGTGCGCGCCTGTGTGTGCAGGTGTGTGTTTGCTTTGTTACCTGATCCTAACAAGTCTCTTCCTGGTTATTATTTAAAATAGGAAAAATAAGTACAGATGTTGTCAGACTTGTCCTTCTGGGAGTCTGTTCACAGTGAAAGCCATGATTTTTTTTTTTTTTAGTCATAAAAAGCTTCATGATCATAACTTCAAGGGTAAAAGAAAGATCAATTCTTTCATGCCTAGTATCCATGGGGCATTAGGTTGAGTTTCCAGCATCTGAATAGGGAAAGCCAACACATCTTGTGACTTTCATAAGGATGAGACGAAGTCTATCAAACAAATGTGTGGGACTGTATGCAGCTAGGCTGCAGACATGTTTATAGATGGTTTGGTATTTGGGCTGTTATTTCACTGTGGAGGGGGGAATCTGTGCTATGTCACATGACAAGCGACAGAGCAACTATGCAGGGAACTTGGTGGTTCTTTACTGTGTGAAGGACCCAGGTATGCGTTCTTATCTGTTTGAAGTGTAAAGCCTCATAGTCACTCTTGTAGATGTAGAGAGAGCAGGATAGACCTGGGAAAATGCAAACTGAGCACTTTTATTTTGTAGTCATGTACAGCAGGATATCGCCTCTGTTGCGGTGGGTTCATTGTTCCCTCCACAAACACTCTTAACACTGAGAAGACAACGCTGTGCTTATTGCTGTCCTAGTAAGCCTGGTACCCCTGTTACAAACCCTTAGTGGCTCCAGGGGCTGGGAGTGACAAGACAGAAATTTTCTGAGAAATTGAAGCCTGGTTTAATGAAGAGTTTTTGTCATGAGAGTGGGGTTAGTGATGGTGGGGGCGGCTGGCAGGTTTGGTGGGGACTTCTTTAGGTGTTGGCAAGGATCAGGATAGTCTAAAATCGTATTTGGGGCTTCTCTGTACTGTCTGTTGGCTGTTCCTGCTGAAGGTTGATGAGTCTTTTGGAAAATTTCTGCAGTAAACAATCACCAGTCCGCTGGAGCAGGAGTCTCTGGCAATAGTGAGGTTATGTTAATGAAGACTGGGAAACAATAAGATCATGGTTTTGTGGACACTGAGCTGTGTGGGAAGCTGGCATTTTTGTCCTTAATGTCCCAGTTGTATGTGGGAGGACATGGTTTCTGTTGTGAGCTTCCACGTAGGAGCTGTACAAGACAGAACTGAGAGCAGTGGTTATTCCATAGAGCAGCACGGTTAAAGACAAAGAGACAATTCTGAAGGGATTTGCCATTCATGTGTAATATCGTCTCATCTGCAGATGCTTAGCTAGTGTGCCAGGCACTGTGATGCTCAAGGGATCCCACAGGATGGAAGGCAAGGTCCCTACCCTGTTGGGCCTGATCATTCCATTGTTCATAGTATCATTACTTATTAGACCCCTACTGTGTGCTCTTTATCATAACATATCTGTAGTGTCCAGCTTTTCATGTTTAGACTGTTAGGAAAGATGTCTTTAAAGTGTGACCAGGCATATGGAGTTCTTGAACCTAACATGTATGTAATGGTATGTATGTATGTATATATGTATGTATGTATTTAGTCTGCATCTTGCTGTGCTGCCCAGGTCAGTCTCAAACTCCTGGGTACAATGGTTCTCCAGCCTCTTGTCCCGAGTGCTGAGATTCCAGGCATGTGCCACCACAGCCAGCTTGGGTCTAGCTTTTTAATGTAAAAAATGTTTTTATAGTTTACATATTTCCAATATTGTCTATCACAAACCACCTATGTCCCAGGTACTGGGGCTATTACAGTAGAAGACAGGTGTATAAATGCTCTACAAATTATATATGAAATAGACATACATATATAATTGAAACTTCAATAGCTAGTCACTTTTAAATTCTGCAGGTTCTTAAATGGCATTTTGCATTACCAACTACTGTTAAGAAGGAAAATCATGAAGGGCCTGTCAGCCTATACAGTGAGAGTCAGGAAATGATCATAACACACAGCATTAAATACTGCAGAGGAAATCAGCACGAGGCTGCCAAGGATCACTGGTCAGGGTCATCTGCAAAGGCCCAGGCCTCAGTGTAGCATAGCACCAGGGTACCAATGGCAGTGTGATGTCTCCAGGGATCTAAATGCTGGGCAAAAGCAACATTATAAGGCTGGGGACAGACCATAGTCACAAGTGCTCTGGGTGTAAGAAACTGCCTCTGTCACAGCCTCTCAGGAGGGCTGAATGGTGGAAACAGGCTTTTTGTGATCTTAGCCTTGATAGCCTGCTATGTCTGGGTGGTGGATCTTCTTCATGGATATCTTAGAAGTTGACAAATGTATTTCCAAAGGATGATCTTTCCTGAGAGACTGTGTCCTCAGGCAATGTTCCTGTATCCTTAGTGACAGAGAGCAGTGAGGTGTAGCATGGTGGACAGAAGAGCCTGTACCAGCCATGAGTGTCCTAGCTCTTGTGACCTCTGGCTCCTCCAGCAAATCCCAGGACCTCCATTCGTAGAGCGTAAGGTCAAGATGTGTTGCGTTTGGTTCCTTCCAGCTCTGATCTTCTTTTATACCCAGCACATCATCTCTTTCAGAAAAATGTACAAATCAAACTGGATTTGTAACTGGAGGAATTAACATCACATTTTTTTCTTTTCTTCAGTTTCTCTACATAGAGAGTCTCTCCTGCACCTGGCTGTAAGATGGGCCCTGCCTAAGCTATTCCATTTCCTCTTGTGTCTCCCTGGAGGAGTCAAGGCCTTGAAGTTACCTAATGAAGAGGCTACCACACCATTAGACTTAGCTTTGCATGGTGGACACTTCACGCTAGTGGATGACATCACAAAGTGAGTTCAATTGCTTGATAGTGTCCTTGTTAGTCCACGTCTCTATAAAGCCTGCCAAGCATTACAGGGAAATGGAGATACCTAAAGCATCTGCTAATGCTTTCTTATGGTTTTTTACGGCTGGTTTTCTTATATACAGTACATGTGTATGTGTAGCTAGTGCATGAGCAGATAGCTTTGTTGGGAGTACTTTGTGAGACAGATGGGGGACAATGAAAACAAAGATTGGCCAGACAGTGACCTACACCATCTTTCAGGTTTTATCTTCAACATTATTTCCTAAGCAAAAGTTCTGAGTTACGTTCTTTTATGACTATGATTAATTTTAGTGATAATCACTATTTATAATTATACAGATATGACCATTTACTGTCTTCTAAATCATTTGAAAGATGGGACTTTTCTGCTTTCCTTACTGGACTATTTCTAGTCCAATGCCAAGGTCATAATTTTCATTGTCAGAATAACAGGCAAACCCTATGGGTTGGTCACTAGGGTTTAGTGAGCTAATGTAACCTGTTAACGATGAAGTTGTCTGTGTGGGTGATGTTCTTAACACTCCTAGTGCCTGACCAGTGGATTATGTGCTCAGATGAACTGTTATTCTAAATTATTATGAAAAGGAGTCGTATATACTGATTACCTTGCTATCACATGGTAAAATACAAATTATAAATAAAGTAGAATCATTGGAGATTATAACATAAAGTTTAAATATTGTTAGAATATTATTTCATGGTGTGTCTTAGTGGGATGGCTTTTCTTGTTTGGTTCATATAACTCAATGTAATTAATTTGATGCAATTAATTAATGGTAATTTGATGCCTCAGTAGCCATTAGGCAGAAACCAGAACTTTCTCTTTCTCCTCCCCAGCCTTATTTGATCAAAGAGTCATTAACCAAGGGAGAGTCTCTCCTGAGGGAGTTGTTCTTTCCTTTGCTTATAAACACAACCCTGTCTTCTTGACTACAAAGGATGAGGCAAGAACGTGTCCTCTGACTGAGTGACAGCGTCTGGTGCAGTGTTAGCCCTGGAGGGGGACTCCTTCATCTTCTCGTTGTTTTGTACCACCTTCCGGTTCCAACCCTACATATATGCTGCATGTTTTAAAGTTTACATGTTTAATAGACCCATTCATAGGTGGGATTAAAAGTAGACTGGATTCTGATCATATGATTATAGGGTCATATGACGGAGTGTCCATGTTCTAAATTAACCACAGCTATACCACTGCTCAGGCTCATGATCCACTCACTTCAGTGGCTTGTTGTCATGAGGACTAGAAGATTCTGGAATTAGTGTAAAGACTGTGTCTTTGAGTACAACTGTTCTTTATGGATCTCTTTTTGTCACTCTGTATGATGGAAATAGGTCAGCTCAGAGGTTCCTTGATTTTTAAATAGGTTGTGTGTCCTGTGGACCTATTTTAGGTTGAAAATATCCCAAATTACATTTACTGTAAACGCACCCCAATGCATTTACTGTCTGGCTTCCTATACACTGCTGGACAGCGTGGTCCACTGTGAGAGATCAGATTTTAGCCTCACGGCTGTGTAGCTGACTGCCAGATGATGCTTTTTGCCACTGCCCAGCGGCTGGAGAGAATAATATATACCAGGTATATGTATCTCTCTAGCCTGGGCAAAATCAAAATTCAAAACCTGAAGGTAACATTTCTAATGAATCCATGTTCAAGAGCATTGTAGCAGTGACAAATTAGAAATCAAGCCATCACAAGTTACAGGCTTGTTAATTTATTTCTGTAACCAAATGAGATTGTACCAAGAGGAAGTGATAGAGCTGGTTCTCTGAAGTGGGGAATCTGGGGACAGTCAGCTGGGGTGTGACCACAAGATGAACATGAATTCTTTCTCCTGAGGCATCTTTACTGTCATTGCACGATCTTATAAGCTATGTTTATTTACTGCCGTGATTCCAGCCATCGAGAAGGTGTGTAGCTAACACAGCTGTTCTTAGCCAGCCAAGACAGATGGGCAAATAAGTTTATATTCAAGAGTTTAGTTTGGGTATATTGTTTCATTGTTAATGAGCTATATGACCTAATCAAATTGATGCACGTTTTAATTTGCATGAGGACGTGATTTGGCACAGTGGTGCCAGTGTGTTAGGAGTATACCAGTTGTTCAGCACACCCAAACCTCATCCTCTCCCTGGAGATTCTGTTTCCATTATAATCACCTAACAAACTGTCGGTTGCCAGCTAATTTGTTCCCTGTGAGCTCTGTTAAAGGGAGAGACATCATTGCTGATTAAAAGGAGCGTGAACTAGTGAGGTAAATTTCCATGCTTAAAAATCAGGATGGTTTCGTTATTTCATGGGGATCCTTAAAACATTCTCTTTAAAAACACCACTAAGTGGAAAAACAAAGATGACTTGACCCGGATCAGTTTCCATGAGCTTGTGTAATTGAGTGTGTATGTGACTTTTAAGGATTGTTTTCCATTTGGATCTCTAATATCGGGCAGGATGGGGGATGGGATCTGTGAAGCCGTTTGGATTTTGACTTGTGATTTTTCAGTTTTCAGGGTAGCCATTCCCCAGGCTTCTCCCGACTGCGTCTTAACGAAGATGCCACTCTGCAGTTCATCCATTCATCCGAAACATTGACTCTGACCGTTAACCACACAGCTGAGCATCTGTTGGAAGCTGATATCAAACTCTTCCGGAAATATTTTTGGGACAGGGCCTTTCTTATCAAGGTTCGTATCATTATTCCAGTACTCAACGGCGCCTGTTCCATTAGTAACTGGGGAGGCTAGGCATTGTTTTAGATTGGTGCTTGGTAGCTAACACTTTCTTTTCCTAATGAAAACTTGAGGACATGGAGTTAGAACCTGGGTTAGATCAGTGGAATGAAGACCAACATAGATTTAGGCAGCACAGAATCAATAGTCCACACACAGAGCCAGTGGTCCACACACAGAGCCAGTGGTCCACACACAGAGCCAGTGGTCCACACACAGAGCCAGTGGTCCACACACACAGCCAGTGGTCCACACACAGAGCCAGTGGTCCACACACAGAGCCAGTGGTACCTAGAATTTTGTTTTTCTTGCATTTATTTTGTTGGTTTTATTTTCTGAGATGAGGTCTGCTGTGTAGCCCAGGCTAACCCTGAACTTGCAATCTCTACATCTTTGTACTTGAACTGCAAGCTTACAGGCACATACCAGGCTCCCACAAGTGAATGCTAATATTTTAATGTTATTTTTTGTACTTATTGATGGTATTCTAATTCTTGCCCCAAACAGATAGCATCTATCGCTGGACTTTCTTGTGACTTAGGTGATTTAAACTTCTGCCATGTTTGTGTGTAGAAAGGGCAGGTAGAAGAAGACCGTCCTTCCATAAAGAGATTTACCCCTCTCTGCCATGGCCATGACATGAGATCGGGAGGCTATTACAGCCTGCTCCTCTCAGGATTCAAACACTCGGTCACTCTTAGTAGCTCATAAACTCTCCATATAAATATATAGAACATAAATATAAAGGAAATATGAAGGATATCTGCTTTTTTTCATTTTTATTAAGCAAACTTTTTTGAATAGGATGGTTCGGTCTAGTGCCCAGTGCTGAGAGGCCCTCGGACTCACTGTCCAGACCCTGTGTCCTCTGGGTGTCAAACCTCTGCTTAGTAAGACACGGTTTCCCTCCGCTGTACAGCCTTTCACACAGATTCAAACAGCAACCTGGAGAAACAGAGACCGCAGTCTATCCTAGCCTTTGGCTTCTATGTTTATGTAATATTATCAAACTACAAATGTAGTTAAATGTTCATATGTCAAGTAAATATTATTGGCATATCCCAAGTGGACTTTTATTTAATTGAAGTGAAACATATTCTTCAGAGTCTGATCTGACTCCCATTGAGTTGTAGGAAATTTTGTGTGAAATTTTCTGGCATGTAGTATTGTATTTAGTATATACAAATGGGGGCTTAGCCTCAACTTATTTTCATTTCTCATTTCATTTTAGTTGTTATTGAATGATACTAAAATTTCCAGCCATTCATGTAGCTTCTCATAGAAGTACCAAATGGTGACGAGTCCCCACCAAGCAGATGCTGGGCACATATTCTCAAGAGGAATCTGTCCCCAGAAACCCTAGGGATAGAACCTGGCAACATGTGTGGCCCCAGGAGAGCTGTGCAGAGAGCAGTGTGGCACACAGTGACCAAACTAGGAAGAATAGGACAAGCTCTGTGCGCAGCAAACACACTGTGCGGTTTGCATCCTTACAGAATTCTTCAGCACACACTTGAGATACTGACTTTGGGAAAGGCACAGGATGAGTAAGATGAATTGCCATTATCATGTATTATGGGAGCTCTGCAGTAGTCATAGTGAGAGAGCTGAGTGACCACTTCCTGGAGTTTTCATTTCATGAAAAAAAATAGAACCAGTTAAGACCTAGTTGTGGTGGCTCGCTCCTACGATCCTATTGCTTGGGAAGCTAAGGCAGGAGGATTGCCATGAATGTGAGGTCATCCTGTGTCTTAATAAATAAGCAAACAAAAGTAATCAATTACAGTGAAATGACTGTTTGGTCCAAATGCCCTCGCTTTCTTTATCCTTCTTGCCTTGGGGATGTGGCTGGGTGGTGAACAGGGAAACCAGAAGGTCAGCATCCCTTTTGACGTCCAAAGTCATTCACTCCAATTGACATGACAAATGATTCTGTGCATTCTTGAATTTAAAGTTGGTCATGCTATAACACACGTGATTATATGTTATTGCAGGTATAAGCAAGAGGCAGATCATTTTTAAAAAAAATACATATATTATTTACTTTCAATGTATGCATGTTTTGCCCGCATGTATGTGTGCCTGCTACCCATGGGATCAGAAGACAGTATTGGATTTCCTGCAGCTAGACCTGAGGGTGGTTGTGAGTTGCCATGTTGTTTCTGGGAACTGAACTCTAGTCATCTGCAGTAGCAGCCAGTGCTCTTAACCACTGAGTTATATATCAAGCCCCAAGAAGCAGTTCTTATTTGGTATGTCTGTACTACACTTAGACAACTGTGGACAATAAGTATTAATGAGATTACATATAGAATATGCATACAGTGTATTCATGCTAAACCAGGAGTGGTGACTTATAATTTTGTAATTCCAGTACTCCAGGGGATAAGACAGCACTTACTGCCAAGCCTGATGACTTAGTTCCCTCTCCAGGACACACACAGTGGAAGGAGAATCTTCTCCTGCAAGTTCTTCTCTGTTCCACATACATAGCTACACACACATATACAAACAAACACACAACTTAGTGAAGAATTTAAAAAAGTATTTCTCTACATATGTGTGTGTGTGTGTGTAAATCTAATTATATACATATTTGTTTAATTTGTTGATTGTGTTGGGACTTGAACTCAGAGCCTTTTATATATGCAGCCTGACCTGTAATGAACCTGCCTATACATTTAATGTTTTTAAAACTATCTCCTTTTCACAAAGCCTCTTTGTATTTATCAGTGTGCTGGTAAATTTGGTTCTAGAACCTCGATATAATGAACAAATCAACTAGGAAATTAAAGTTTTTAAATTTGCATTCCAAAATATCCACCAAAACAAAAGTTTGGTTTTTGTACATCTCATTTATAAGAAAAATAGTTAAGTGTTTTGTTTCATGTTTGATCAGAAACGAGTGTTGTCTGATACCCTTTTCTCACACAGGCTTGGTAACTACCTTCAGTGAAAGACAGGAGTTCAAGGTCAAGTCTGTCCCTGGATAAACATGTGGCAAATGGCTACCTTCTTGATCTTGTATGATGACCCCTCTTCTATCTCCTCTTCTCGCTAGGCGCCCCCTGTTCCAGTTTGCTTTCTGTTGCTGTGATAAATACCACAACTAAAATCAACTTGTGAGGAAAGGGTTTATTTGGCTAGCACTTCCATGGCTCAGCCTATCAGCAGGGAACATCAGGACAAGAACTCAAGGCAGAATCTCAGAGACGGGAACTGTGGAGAAATGCTGCTCACTGGCTAGCTCTCCACTTTCTATTTTTCTTAAAAATAATAGTTTTTAGATTATTTGTTTTATGTGTATGAATGTTTTGACTGCATTTGTGTGTTTGTGCATGCCTGATACCTGCAAGGGTCAGATGAGGTCATCAGAGCCCTTGGAACTGGAGTTATGGGTGATTGTGCATGCAGGTGCTGGGAATTGAACCCAGGTCCTCTGGAAGAGCAGCAAGTGATCTTCACTGATGAGCCATCTACCCTGATTTAGTTAGCTTCTTTATATAATAGTCCAGGCCTACCTGCCTAGGGATGGTGTTGCCTACAGTGGGCTGGGCCCTCCCACCTCAATCTTCAGTAAGGAGTCTCTTGCAGACATGGCCATCAGCTAAACTGATTAAGATGATTCTTCAACTAAGATGGCCTCTTCCCAGGTGACTCTAGGCTGTATCAAGTTGATAATAAAATGTAACTAAGTCACTCTTCCTTACTAGTACCCATTGTAGACTTGATCTGGTCCTTTTCTAATATGTGGGACCCAGAAGAGGGAAAACAGTTCTTGTAGGGGGCACTGACAGGGGTCGCTCATGGTGGATGCCTAGACACATAGTGTCCATGGCCCCTTTGTAATGTTGTATATTGGGTACATTATAGTGTTGTGTATTCCAGCCTTAGGATGTTCTGAGATAGTCAGTAAAAGAGGCATTCCATGAACATGGTATGTATTCACTGTTAAGTGGTTATTAGCCCAAAAGTTCAAAATACCCAAGAGTCACTTCACAGCAACAGTAAGGTAGAGTGGGAGGTCCCAGATGGAGGACTTGGAGAAAAGACTGAAGGAGCTGAGGGAGTTTGCATCCCCAGAAAGGCAGCAACAGTGGCAACTGGCCTGACCCCCCCCCCCATACTCCTGGAGACTGATCCACCAACCAAAGAATACACATGGAGGGACCCACATATGAGGCAGAGGAGGGTCTTGTTAGACATCAGGGGGAGGAGAGGCCCTTGGGCCTGAGGGTATTAAATCCCCCAGTATAGGAGAATGCCAAGGAGGGAAGATGAGAGTGGGTGGGTGGGTGGGTAGGTAGGGGAATACCCCCCATAGAGGCAGGGGAGGGGGAGGGAATAGGGAAGTTCCAAAGGGGAGATCTGGAAAGGGGAAAACGTTTGAAATGTAAATAAAGTAGAATAAAATAAAATAAAATAAAATAAAAAGGCATTCCATTTACAAGCCTAATATCTATTGTAAGCCTGATAGGATTCAGCAACTATGTTAGTTGTGTGATTTTCCACCCAAGGAAGCTGAAGGTGTAGTGTGAACCTATGCTGATACTGTTTTTGGCCACTTAGCTGTTCTGCACATTAACATATAATTTTATATATCGTCATATTTTCATGGGTCAAGGAAATCTCGAAATCATTATGGTCACAAGAGGGAAGCTTTTTGCTCTGGCCTTGAGATGGCTCAGCAACTTGGATCCAGCCAGGAGCAGCCTATGCTAGCCTGCATACTTTTTTGACCTGAAGTCACTCTGGATATGCCCTGACTGTGGTTCTACGTCCTCATCTGGTCCTCTCACATTACCTGTGTATGATGTGGGGTATAGAATACTCCAGAAGGACAGGTGCACACACACTCAGCTCTCCCTTTTTGTCTCAAGATCCTGAGACAAAACACCATGTCTGTGGTTTGACATTTCTGAGAAACTTGTGCTTATAAACTGCAGAAAAATCGAGGGTTTGTGGCAGAATTTTTGCCCCTGACCAGCTTCTTTTGTCT
Source organism: Rhynchomys soricoides (assembly GCA_019843965.1). NCBI lineage: Eukaryota > Metazoa > Chordata > Mammalia > Rodentia > Muridae > Rhynchomys > Rhynchomys soricoides. The sequence continues at coordinate 15,554,368 of JADRCH010000005.1, read as the reverse complement.
TCTTGGGACACTGGCTGTGAATTCCTCTATCAGGGCTTCTCCCCCCCCCCCCCCCCCCCCCTTGCTTCCTTGCCAGCTCTCTCAGCTCTGAGGTTGGCGATAGTTTTACCTTTCTTTTACATATCCAGAGCCCAAAATGGTTTTCAACAATTCCCCCCACTTTATCTTGTAGACTCTTGAGCAAGAAGCCAAGACAGAGAGAGCAACCATGCCTTCTGGAGCTGCAGAAACTGAAGAAGGTATGCCTGTTCCTACCCCATGTAGGGAACCCAGAAGATGCAGGGTTACTAACCAGTGTGTTGATGTGTGCAGCAAAGAGCCTAGTAGGAAATAAAGGTGTAGAGGCAAGATCTGGGGTCGTGAGGTATATGCACAGTGCCTGATTTTGTTTGCTTCTTATTCAGCTAGCATTTCTGTGACGCCATTTGCTAGCCCTGGACCAGGTCCTTGTGGTCCAGATCTTCAGAGCTGTCTCAGCACAGCCTTTACTGGTGTCTCCCAAATGTCCCTGGTTCCCTCCTTCCCATGTTAGCTTTGTTCATGCTTCGAGACAAGCCTCTGCTCAGTCAAGCTTTGTATAACTCCTCCCCTGGGCTCGGACGGCGGATCTTCAGGAGGATGCTTCCAAAGGCACGCAAGTGTCTTTGCTGTCACAACGAATGGACCGTACTGCTATTGTTAGAGATGCGGTGTAGTGTGTCAGGGGTGTTTGCCAGGGTCCAGAGTGGTCCTGAAAACCTTGGTCCTGTAGAGCTGACACTGAGCTTAAATGCAGTTCTGCCAGTGGTGGGGGTTCCCACGGTGAGATGATTCTGTAATACAGTGTTAGTCTACAGTGGCATGAGGAATCACTCAGCCACGCTCTCCCAGAGCACTCAGCTTGACAGCAGGAACACCATTAGCTCCTAATTCTACTCAGTGTGGCGGGGTGTTTTTTGAGGTGGGTGGGGTTTATAAAAGCTTTGCTGTAGTTCACACATTTTCCTTATCCAAGAGTAAGTTGGATACTAAGCTTGTTTTTATTGTAGGAAGCATTCTTACTTGGCTTTTTGCATATTATTGTGGTTCTCATGGGAAATAGAATCTTAACTTCCCTCCAAATCCAGGCATTACACAAATCTAATCGTCATCTACACAGAGAACCATTGGGTGCTTTGTTTTTGTAGTTTAAGTATTTATCGGGGCAGGGTGCAGAGTAGGGAGATCAGTCCATCTTGGTCGAGGCCTTCCTCATGGCTGCTAGCACATAGTTCAGCTCCTACCGCTTCCTCTTGGTGTGGATGTGCGTGCCCACCCTCTTCTTGATGAACTTGAGCACGTTTGTCCTTGGACTCCTTGAGTGGCAGCTCCATAGCACACCGTTCATAGGACAGGAAACCATATACTTCCCGGATCAAGCCCCATTCACAATCGATGTGCTTGGTGAGGTGCTTGCCTCAGCTTGCTGATGTTCTTCATCAGTGTGTGGACCTTGTTGAGGCACATGGCCATGAAGTTATGAAGCAGGGCCATAGCTGCTGCCTTCTGGTGGCACAGGAGATCACTGTTAATGTTGAAGTACAAACGATCTTATTATTTCCTTTTGCTACATATTTCAGCTAGGGTATTATATTGACATCTGTATTTTTAAATTGTATGTAGATATAAATAAATATTCATATATTGTCTGTGGTGTAGAATTATCTATTGATTTTGGGCTAATGATGGGACTTCTGAAGTATCAGAGAGTGTGACGGAATGACAGTCTGATGGAGCTGAGATGCTGGGACCGACATGGCTAGATCCTCATTTCTCTGCCATGAGTGTTAACAGCTGGTTAGTACTTTGATTCTGCATTTAATTAGCAGCACAGGAGAGCTGCATTCCAAGTATTTGACAGCTAGTGTAAAATTAGGTCCTTTGCCTCTGCGTTGGCTGAAAAGAAGCCTTGGAAAAAGAGCATTTGTGAGGAGTTGCTGGGTCTGTGTAGCATCCACGCACACTACACTTGCTCCTGTGGTAAGCCTCAGGACCTGAGCTTCCTGGGGCTGGGGCTGGGGCTGGGGTGGTGGCAGGCATTGCCATGGCTGTGTTCTGTGACCACTGCTGCTCTGCCTGCCCAAGGAGATAGTCTAGGTAATGTTTTTCTCTTTGAAGATTGTATAAGAAACTTCTTTCTGGTCTAGTCAGGAGTGCTGGCTTCCCCTAAGCACTTGGCCCATTTTTTACTACTGTAACTATAGCTGATCAGGTTTCTTACTTGGCTGGTAGACCTACTTGGAGGAACGTTTCTGACCTGCCTGTTCTGAGTGCTCACTACATCTTTATATCATCTCTATTTCTTACCCTCCATCCCTCTTAAGAGTCAACTTCTAAAGTTTTACAGGGATTACCTCATGTATCTTTCTTTCCTTATTGTCCACCTTCAAACTAATTGAGAACAAAAATGAAATCTAAATAAACAGTAGATTTTGGAGTTCTTGAGCCGAGGGGGCTGGCAGTTGTGGCTGGATAGGAAAACAAGTTTTCTGGAAGGAGTATGGCAAGTGCGCCATTTGCAAAAATTTCCTCAAGCATGTTGTAACCTGTGACAGTGGCAGAATCAAGGCAGGCTGCATGGAAGGTGTGTCCCTGGAGGTGGGATCTCAGGGAGAGAAGGGAATTTCAGATAGTGGAGATGAATGGGGGAGAATGTAGGTTATTTCCCCATCTGCACTCCCATGTGTGGTAGTAGAAATACCAAGAACACAGGCTGGAGGGCAGCCAGATTGGCAGGGATTTTAGAAGAGCCGGGGAAGGGAGCTGGAACTTTCCCCTGAGAATTCTGGGAGCTACCAAATGAAAGCCAGAGGACTGGTCAGAGGGCTTCAGAAGGGCCATAACTTGGCGAAGTAAGACCAAGGGTGAGGTAGGGATAGATGGATGTTGTCTAGGGCAAAAAAGGGCTAGAAGAGTATTGTCTTGGGTGAGGTGGGAATAGATGAGTGTTGTGGGAAGGAAGAAGAGGCCTTCTGTGCCTGGGGAGTGTTTCTGGGTGGGCTAGAAGACAGGACTGTAACACACAATGTACTCAGTTTACACAGGATGAGTTTGATGGGCTTTTGGGACAACCAAAGTGAACAGCACTAAAGACACCAAACCCAAAGAGTTTGGCAAGAACCCCAAGTCTGCTAGATCCACAAAACGGGCAAATTTGGTAGACTTTCTACAGGATGTGGTGAAGGAACGTTAGGAGCTGTTTGCACCTTCCAGCAGAGGGCAGTGTTTGACTTACGTGAAGGTACTTGGGTTTTTTCCTCTCCAGTGCCTACCGAGACTCAACTGGAAGAAAGGGCATCATGAAGATAAGTGGCTTCTTTTAGTTCTTCTTAATGCTAAACCAAATTTCTTTTTGTGCATTAGAGATTAGACAGATTGTGCTTCTCTCCTCCTTCTGTGGTAATAACCAGGGTGAAAACTTGAAACTGCTGTCTGTTGCTGTCATAGAGTAATGAACTATAATAACTTTAGCCTGGAATTAAATTTGCTGTCTTTGTGCATGTGATGAATGATTTTATTATTATTATTATTGTGAGCCAATTATGGTTTTATAATTCCGTAATTGTTACTGTGCCTGAAGAATAATTGGAAAGTTATTCTGAACAAAGTCAATGGCCCTGTCTAGTCACTGTTCCATTGCTGTGAAGAGACACCAAGACCAAGGCAACTCTCCTAAAAGAAAGTGTATAATTGGGAGCTTGCTTACAGCGTCAGAGGTTTAGTCCATTAAGGTGTGGAGCATGGTGGCACCCATGGTGCTGGAGCAGTAGCTAAGAGCTACATGTTGATCTGGAGGAGGGAGGGGAAAGAGGAGGGAGGGAGTGAAAGAGAGAAAGGGGGAGGAGGAGGATGAGAGGGAGGGAAAGAAAGAGAAAGACAGAGAAGGGGAGGGGGAGGATGAGAGGGAGGGAGAGAAAGCAGAGAGGGGAGAGAGACAGAGAGACAGACAGACAGACAGACAGACTGGGCCTGGCATGGGCTTTTAACACCACAAATCCCACCCCCACCTCCAGTGACACACCTCCTCCAAAGAGACCACACCATCCAATCCTTCTAATCCTTTCAAAGAGTTCCACTCCCTGGTGACTAAGCATTCAAATACTCAAGCCTATGGGGGCCATTCTCACTCAAACTATCATAGGCCCCAGAAGACTGGAAGAAAAAAGAATGCTTCATTTCCTCACTTGCCTTCTTAGCTTTACTCAGCCTCTTACCCTAGGATTTCCCTTTTGTTTTATTTTCCTAATCCCCTGAGAAGGTCTCATGTAGACCAGGCTGGCCTTGAACTTCTCATGTAGCCAGGAATGACTTTAATGGTTTAGCCTCTGCCTCCCCCCCAAGCACTGAGATTACAGGTATGTGCCACCACTCCTGCTTTTATGCCCTAGGGTTTTCTGAAGAGCAAAGCCCTGACCTAGTCTTGGAAGATGCTCTGATTGGTGATGCTTCTTTCCCCAATAGTACCTAGAATTGCTCTGTGTGAAAGCTTAGAGACCCAGATGCATTTGTTGTGTCACAGATTCTAGTAAGTCAGGAGTCAGGAACTTGTGTAGCCTTGTTCAACTCAGCTGATCAATGAAATGGTCTGAGGAAGGCACTCTGGAGAGTGATGCATTCCGCATCCCCCATCTCTCCTGATCCTTCTTCACAGGCCTCATTTTTTCCCCCCACCACTTGGCTTCTCAGTATCTATCACCACAGTGATGTCTCTGCAAATGGTCTAGGGAGGTGTCTTTGAAACTACCCATGCTCACCTTGTGTGTGGGAAGCCAAGCTATCGGTATCTCCTAACGCTCTACCAAAATCCCCTTTATAGTCTTGTGCTTTTGAGACTCAGGCCTTCCCTTCAATTTGGCCTCTCTGTCTCTTGAGTTCTGAGATTAAAACTGTGAGCCACCACACTTGGTGTCCGCATCTCTTGGTGCCGTTAGAGGCACTGCCTGCTTACAGCTTATTTGTCGTAAAACAAGCTGAGAACCATTGCAATCCCAGGAACCACTGTTTAAATCCAGGTCGTTGTCATTGTTCCCTTCCCCTTCTTCCTCCTCCTCCTCCTTCTTTCTCTTCCTCTTCTTTTTAGTATGTATTTTTATTACCATATATTAATCACTCAAGTGAGTAGATTTGATTTATTGTACATATAAATAACATAGTTTGATCCATTTAAAAATTCTTTTGTAGGTGGGATAAACCATCTGTGGGATATACTGTCTCAATTTTTGTGTCACTGGTCTGTGACTTTATTAAAATAGCTTCTCCCTTTAGTATTGATCTCCATCGTTTACTTAATAAGGAAACATGGAATGGGGATCGGAACATGTGTTCCAACAGGGCAAAACCATTTCCTTTGGAGCTGGGCAGGCTCAGTTGTTGGCCTGTGTGGCTCTGATGGGAAAAGCCAAGAACTCAACAAAAGACACTGCCGGAGCAGGCAGCATGAGTCCTGTAGCTTCTCTCCTTGCATAGCCTGTAACTGTGTTTTGTGCCTACTCTGTACTGTGCACTTTTGTAGACCTGGAGATTCAGCGGTGACCAAAAAGTAAGCCATGAGAGCCCTGCTCTGATCTTTACTCTCAGTAATTTCTTCCAACATTTCTGAGGACTTGTTGTACGACAGGCCCTGTTTTGGGCACTGACCATGTGGATGGAAGTTGTACTCATGGAGTACACACACTAGTGGTCGTGGGGAAGGGACATTTCTAAGCGTTAGGAGTTGACTTTCCGTTGTGATGAGTAGCTCAATGGAGATTTAACTTAAATATCTTGTCTAGGCAGTCAGAAGTCAGTCAGTTGTCTATCACCTTTCCCTTTGCACTGTGATATCCCAACCACGCCCAGACAAGAGAATCTATTTATTGCTTGTTCACACTGCTGGTCTAGAATCTTCTCTGGTGTTTGTGTGATAGAAAAAGTATAATCAGGATCATTGCCTGGAAATGGTAATCTCAAGCTTTTGTCACTGGGAAATTTATGGCTTACATGCTCAGACATGTCTGGCTGCCAGGCAGCAAGCAGACAGCTCAGAACTCAGCTCTGCCATGAACAAGCTTTTCAGCGTCATGAAAACTACTCAGCCCTGTTTGCCTTTCTGGCAATGGCAGAGGAGGGTGGAGGAGAATGAAGGCGGGGCACCTTGCTCAGTATCTTGTATAGTCGTGGCCTAGGGCCTGATGCCTGCTTCTAAGTGTAGGATAAGTAGATGTAGCCTATACCAAAGTGTAGGTGGGGACTTCAGTATACATTATGAGATACCAGGGCATACCATGTGAGTCGCAGTGACTGGAAGTAAGTGCATTCTTGCTCGAATGCAACACATGTAATTTGTGGAGGAACAGCTGCAGACTCTTCTTCCCAAGATGTTTTATTTTAAATATTGTAACTGGGGCCTTTTTAGAATGGTTGCACGTGGTACAAGTATATCAAGATATAAGTCCTTTAAGCCAGGGCAGCCAGGAGGTGAGATGTCAGGGGTTGAGGGTATCTATCACCAAGGAAGCTGTTTTCTGAGGTGACGACTCAGTCGGAGATACAACCACCTCCTCCCCTAGTGTGGAGCATCTAAGGCCTGATGAATGTCATTCACTAAGGAGCTGGGGAAGCTGAATAGTGGTGCACGCCTTCAGTCCCTGTACTTGGGAGGCAGAGGCCAGCCTGGTCTACAGAGTCAGGGCTATAAAGAGAAACCGTGCCCTGAACAATGAAGAAGAAGAAAGGAGGAGGAGGAGGAGGAGGAGGAGGAGGAGGAGGAGGAGGAGGAGGAAAAGGAGGAGGAGGAGGAGGAAGAGAAGGAGGAAAAGAAGGAGGAGGAGGAGGAGGAGAACGGGGAGGAGAAAAATGGTTACTGGAGGCTGACTATGTTGGCGGTTGGGGAGAGAATGGAGGTATGGCGAATTTAGATGGCAAGTGCCAACACCCTGACATGTAAAAGGAACATATTGTTCCACAGCACAGCAGGGTGACTGTAGTTTATAACACCTTAGATATTTTAAGAGCTAGAACAGAGGCATTTATAGGCTCTGAAATCTAAGGCATGGTAGAAATGCAAATTTCTCGGATACATTGTATGTATGTAAATACATATAAGCCCCTGTCAATGAAGATAATTTGTTCCTTGAGAGTTTCATGCAACTTGTTTTGATCACCCCACCTACCCAACTCTTCTCAGATTGAACCCCTCCCTACCCTTCCAACTTTGTGTTCTAGTTTTAATCCTTCAAGACTAATTTGCCCTGTCCACCAGTTCTTCTTGGAATGTGAGCAGGGGCTATATTCTTAAAGAAAACTCTCTCTCTGTCCCCCCCCCCCCCCCGTGTGTGCGCGCGTATGTGCGCACGCACGTGCGTGCCTGCCTGCCTGCCTGTCTGTCTGTCTGTCTGTCTGTTTCTCCCAGCCCAGCACCTAACCAATAGCTCCACAGTTTGGGATCAGATTGTGTGCCTAATACCTCACTCCATGCTGGGATTTTGTCCGGTGCCTGCTGTCCCAACCACTGTGAGCTGCACTGTGTGCATCCTGTCTCGCTGTTTCCAGAAGACAACATGTCATCTGCCACATCTGTCTCTTATTCTCTCTGCTTCCTCTTCCACAACGATTCTTAGGGCTTGGGAGGGATGCATGTGGTACATTTATGTTTTAGGGCTGAGCGTCCTGCAGTCCGTCCCTGCATCTTGGTCAATTGTGGATCAGGATGTTAATCACCATCTAGTGCAAATAGAAGCTCCTCATGGGAGTTTCAAGATGTATCAACCTGTGGGCATAATGACAGATGCTGGCACGGATGAGGGGAAAGGGGAGCACACATTCACCGTTCCCGGTGATACAAACGGGTGGAGACTCCTAAAATAAGGTTTAGGAATTAAGAAAAGACTGCAGAAAACGTTCCTCTAAGCCAGAATGTGGTTTGCTGTTACTTCTTTCATCCTAAAGGGAAACCCATCGTTTTCTAGGTTTTCTTTAGAGATTTAGCTCGCCACTCGTTTTCCCTAAAAGGATATTACTTTCATCAGCAAAGGTCCAAAGATAAAGACAGGGTGTCAGTCTGAGAGCATGCTCACTTCGTACACTATGAGAACAATACTCGCTTCTCCTCATACATAAAGGAGGAGTCGTCTCACCTGTCATTGTATCACAGAATTGAAGGGTAGTGGTGGGAGCTGGAGGGAGTTTAACCGACCATCTGGTTAGACCACCTTCCGTAGCTCACAGCCTCCTGTGTCCCCTCCAATGGTTCACTTCAATTTGTTTCCCTCTTAATTTAGAGTCTTTCTTCCAAATGGGTCAAATTTGCAGGATTGGGACGAGCTAAAACTTAGCTAAGGACTAATAGATTTGGAGAGCTTATTCTAAAAATGTAGCCCTGTAAATGGCATTTTTACATTCTAACTAGCTCGTATAAAAGACACAGAGTCCTGATATTTTATTTACAAGCTGTGAGCCTAGATTGGGCAGGTTTTGAGCTAGTCTAACTTACATCCCAGCCATATGTCCCTCATTACTTGCTGTTTCTCTTGGCCATGTGCTCATGGTCCATCTCCTCTCATGGTGACCTCCTCCTCTCCTCTGTGTCCTTTCTCCTTCCCTGGTCCTTCCTGAGCCCTGTCGCTTGATCCTCAAGTCCTGCCTTTCTCGCTTCTATGGTCCAGTCACAGGCTTTAGCCTTTTATTGATCAATTAATTTAGGGAGCAAGGCTTACACAACAAAAACTGGTGTATGTGAGAATTCTTTTATCTTGGGGCAATCAGATCTTCGGGTACCGAATTTATCACTTGAATACAAAACAGCACCAGACCAATCGCAGCAGAGCCCAAGAATTCCTTTCTTGCAGTAGACTCTATGTGAAGTCAGGGGACATAAAAGCAGTTCCAAACTACTTTGTTTATCCCTTTGAAAGATGACTTACTTCATCTTATTGAAGTATTAGATTAAATCAGGAAAAAAATGCCCTAATTTCACTTTGAAATATCACGGCTTTTTAAAGCCTGTGCTTGTTGGTGATTGGTGATTTGATTGCAACCAAAATTTGAGGCTGAGATTCTCTCCCTCAACCCGTGTTTGAATTTTTCACTCTTGAGAGCCTACGGTTAGAATGTGCATGAATGTAAAAGTTCGTAAGAGACATATTAAACAGAATCTTCATGTGACATATCTCAAGAGGAAAGAGGACAAATGTCTACACACACTTTGTACAATATTTTGTGTAATAACTAAGTTTAAAATAAAAATGAAAACATTCCATTCTACATGAATATCAATTGCTCATTAGTTCCTACCATATAAGATTTTCTGAGGATCAGAGCATCAAATGTTTTCAAAATGATTCCAAATGTTTCCCTAAATATTTTCAGAATGCCAGTCAGTTTTGAAGATGAACTCAAAAGTACCTTTGGGGAGGAGGGTTGTTCATGGCATTCATTAGCATTCAACTTTTTTGTTTTGCTTTTTTGTTTGTTTGTTTTGTTTTTCGAGACAGGGTTTCTCTGTGTAGCCTTGGCTGTCCCGGAACTCACTCTATAGACCAGGCTGGCCTCGAACTCAGAAATCCGCCTGTCTATGCCTCCCAAGTGCTGAGATTAAAGGCGTGCGAGCATTCAAATTTTTTAATTCATATGGTGGCCTTTAAAATTGAGCCAAGGAGATGGCCTGTTGGGTAAACCTTATGCTTTATAAGTGTTGGAACCAGAATTTAGATTTCCAGAACCAACATTAAAAGTAGGGCCAGTGTGGAGGCTTGCCTGTAACTTAGTGCTTTTGAGGTAGAGACGGGTCTCGTTGGAGCAAGCTGACTAACAAGAATATCTTAACAGCCAGCTCGGCTCAGTGAGAGATCCTGACTCAGTAAACAAAGTGCACAGTGACAGACACCTGTGTCAGCCTCTACCATACACATGCCCATGCTCTTGGGAACATATTATGAACATTCACATATATACAGCACACACACATATATGCAAAAGTAAAAAATAGACATTAAAAAATCATGAACCAGCCGGGCAGTGGTGGCTCACGCCTTTAATCCCAGCACTTGGGAGGCAAAGGGAGGCAGATTTCTGAGTTCGAGGCCAGCCTGGTCTACAGAGTGAGTTCTAGGACAGCCAGGGCTACACAGAGAAACCCTGTCTCGAAAAACCAAAAAAACAAAACAAAAAAACCCAAAAAAACCAAAAAAACCCAAACAAATCATGAACTGTGTTTTTGGTTGAGTTTTAGGTGAGGTGTGTTCATATCCAGAACTCATCCTTAACTGTTTGATTTTTTTACCCCCAATGCTTGATTCTTTAGAAATATAGGGGCTGCATTTATGTCTGCTGGTTAAAATTCTCCCATATTTCATATATAGTCTTTTCTGAGGCAGATCATCCTGTTTTACTTCACTCAAGCACAGATAATTTGGAATATTCTTAATATCTATATTAAGAATAATTGTGTAGTTGAGGGTTATTTTCGTTTAATAAAAACTGGAGTTGTGGATGGTTGTGAGCTGATTGACTTGGGTCCTGGGAACAGACCTCAGGTCCTCTGGAAGGTCATCAAGCATTCATCACCACTGAGCCATCTCTCCATAACCTCTAAAGTAAATATTTTAATCATTAAAAAATAAAGAGGTAAGCCCTGGCTATGGATAAAGAGAGACCTGTTGGTGGCAGTGTTTTTATATCAATCAGGGCTAGAGCAGATGTCAGTCCTTTGTTCATCCTAGCTTGATGTCTGGCTTGGTGGCCAAAGCTCTCTTATGCCTAGGACTCATAAAAATCAAATCAAATCAAACTAAGGCACTACAGTGCAGGAGGAGGAAGACAGAGAGCTTTGAACCACCATGCCATCCACAGACCTGCCCTCCAGCACATGGCACAGCACGGTGTAAGATATCACCCAGGGGCTTGCCAGGTGTGTGGTCAGCCTGCAGTGGGAGCCACCACAGTGTGCGCGTATGTGGTGGTCAGGTGGGAGAGAAAGAGCAATACAGTGGCTGAGCATTATGGAGATAGAACTGGAGACTTGAGGCGGAGAGGAATAGCCAGTTGAGTGGCCACCTGAGGCCATGGTGAGGTCCCAACCTGAGCTGCCGCTAAGGGCCATGTCTGAAGTTGTAGCTATGCAGCAATAGGGGGCAGAATCAATGTCCATGGTTTATGTTACCACCTGAGAACATGGAGAAGTCCCTGGTTGGGACAGCCATCAGGGACCACGTGGATGTCCAAGGGTTGTAAATAACTGGTCCCTCCCTCCCTGGATGTAGAACTCTGGAGAACTAGACCCGTCTCTCACTGGCAGCAGCACTTGGGAGAGTGGGCCCTGCTCCTTACTCAGGCAGCACAGAGGAGCTGGCCCTGACTGCTAGGGTATAGGTGAGCCTGCTCCGAGGGTGTGAGTGTGGGAAGGCTGGCTCCACGACTCATCTGCCATGGGGTGGCATGGGTATAGAGGTGATGCCCCCACCTCCTGCCTCTCACCACCTTCTGCAGCCAGGAAAGCTGCCCTCAGGCTCATGAGCTCAGGAGAGCTATCCCTGTCCCTTGCCACTGCAGCACTTGGGAGAGCTGGCTCTTGTGGAGGAGGTGCGGGTGAACCGGCCCAAGACTGAGAGAATGCGGAGAGCTGGCCCTGCCACTTACATTCTCTGAAGTGATGTGGGTGTGGGGTGATGCCCTCTGCCCCCTTGCTCCTTGCCACTGAGACAGTCAGGAGAGTTGGCCCTGGGATCATAAGAGTGGGAGGCCTAGTTTTGCCCCCTCACTGGTTGTAACACTTGGGAGAGCGGACCCTGCTCCTCGTCTGGACAACATAGTGGAGCTGGCTCTGTTGGCAAAGGCAGGAGTGAGCTAGCCCTGAGCTTGCGACAGCTGAGATTGGGAGAGAGTTGGCCCAGCTGCTCAAAGTGTGCAGGGCTTGAGAGAGTAGGGCCCTGCACCTTGATTGGGCAGCACAGTGGAGATGACTCTGAAGGTGTGGGTTTGGTTGAGCCAGCCCTGAGATCATGAGAGCAGGAGAGATAACCATGTCTCCTGCTGATGGGGGCATTGGGTGGCCTAGCCAGAGCAGTGCTGGTGGTGTGGCTAAGGCTCAGCTACCGCTCAGGCCCGGATTCAGGACTCTCAACTGGCCCACCTCCACATCAATATCATCAGTGAATGCGTTAGGACATGTGAAAGGGCCTGTCCTGGTTTTCCAAAGCTGCAGGATCTCCATGACATGGGGCAATAACAGGAGAACTGGGAAGAGTCCCGATGAGGAGCCAATATTGATGGTCTCACAGAAACCACAGACCTTGAACCAGACCAGTGACTCATTGCAATGAACATTTGTAAGTGAAGATGTGTGGACGGAGGGATATACTGTGGGACGTGTGTGTGTGCGTGTGCGTGTGTGTGTTTGTGTGTGTGTGTGTGTTTGTGTGTGTGTGTGTGTGTGTGTGTGTGCTTTATTTTTTGGGGAGGCTGTAAGAGCAAAGGGTGGCTATGAGGAAGATGAGCGGGACTGGGGTGCATGATGTGAGACAAAGAGCCAAGAAAAAGGTAAAAAGAAGTTAAAGAAGAGCTGCTGTCTCACTTGAAGACACAGCGCTGCTAATAAGGCCAATTACAAACGATCACATGATTCCAGCTGTATAAAATATCCCAAGTAGGCAAGACCACTGAGAGAAAATAAGATAGTGGTGATGATGCTGAGCTATGGGAGGGAGGGATTGCTCATGGCTGTGGGGCTTCAGGCTGGCATGGGGAGAATAGTCTAAAATCGACAGTGGGTGGTGGACACCTTGGACTGTACTAAAGCCTATGAACTGTGTACCTGAAGTGGATGAGTGGTGTGGTGTGTGCCTTATACTCCAGCAAGGCTAGGTAAGTGCAGCCTACATTAATAATTGGTATATTTTCCTTGGGTGTGATGCTTGTAATGATTTTTTTTTTTTTTTAAGTTTTCTTAAACAATTACTGTTGTGGCTCAGAAAAAAAGTATTAAGAATAATATAGTTAAACAGTATTTTCACAAAGATGCCTTTTCATTCTGGATGATTCTAAATACGAAAATGAAATGACCCTAAGCCAGCACGTGGGGGAGGGGGTGCTAGAGGGCGAGATTCCTTCTTCCACAGTGGTCTCGCTGCTGCTGTTGCTCTTTGTAGGGTGACTGAGCCAATGGACTTGCCTGTAACATTTTGGCTCTTGGAAGAAAGGACTCATTGGGACTTTTGTGGATAACAGTCCCATTGTTCCCTTCACCTTGTACGATGCTGGGCCAGCAACATGAGTGTTCTCCTTAGCATCTCCACTCGGGGAAAAAGGGAGGAACACAGAAGTTCAAATGTTCTAATAGATTGTGAACTAAGAGTGTCTCCTTCACCACATTTGCTGTCTGGCACTGAGAGCTACATGGTCACATTGGGGCAAAACACAAAGCAAAACAAGGAAGCAAATGAATCAGGAGTGAAATATTAGTGGAGTATGGGGGGGGGGTTAGGCTAAGCTACACGAGTGAGAAGAAGGGGCAGAGGGGACAGAGTCTGGCCTTTCTAGGTACCCTGGCGGCCAGAACTTTAGTAATAGAGTACTGCTGGAACTGTAGGTGTTTGAACTAGCAGTTCAATATAAAGCAAGCAACTTTGCTTCTCTCTCCATATGCAGAGGTAGTCTACCACTGCATCGCATCAGATGGATCTGTTTTGGGCAGCAGATGTAGGTGGGTGGAAGAGAAACATGTGTTGGTCCCCACCTTGTATATAACAGGCAGGGGATACAATCACTGCTTCCCAAACCAATTTGGTCCCAGCCCAAAGTCTGATTCCAGAATGCATTCGCTACCCACAAGGAGAAAAGGACTCATTCAAAGATCATTTGTCAGGCTGTCCTGGAATGCACTATGTGACCTACTGCCTCAGCCTCCCCATTGCTGGGATCACAGGCACGTGAAGCACACCCAAGAGGACATGTGTGAATTAGTGCATTGCTAGAGGGTTTTATGGTGAGGCTAAGCGTCATTAGGGTGCTGTTTTGGTATTTCTTAGGCAGAGCACATAGATAGTGCCACCAGCTTGCCAGCTGTTTGCATGACAGTTCTGTGCTGGTCTGTGCATGACAGTTCTGTGGCCAGTAGACAGGGGAGAGGGAGAGTAGAAGGCTGGTGGACTGCCTGGCTCTGCTGAGAACATTTCTCCTGCTCCTTCCTTTCAGGAGGGAGGGTCCTTGTGGTTAAACCAGAGGGCAGTTGGAGAGTTCTGGCTCACTTTTTATTGTTTATGCCAAGGCTCTTGATTCATCTTGCAAGAAGATGTAGGAAATCTTGTACACGGAGGTGATCTTTTCTCCAGGCAAAACTTCTTAACGAGACACTGATGTTAATCTTACAGCTACTTAACCCTGGGGTAAAATCCTTGTTTGCTCATTCTCTGTCATTAGTGAGCATAAGTACTGGAGATTATCTCTTGTTTTTATTATAGTTCAGCAATATTTTTTTTAAAAAACCACATGTTTATCAGTTTGGTAAGTCTGATTTAGAGAGGTAATCCTTCCTTCCAGGTGGGCCTTGAAGACAGCGTTATTAGGCCCTTAAAGCAGAATAGCTAGAGTTACTGATACTATTATCAACCGAAGGTTGCTATAGCAACGAGTAGTTTGCACTGTGCAATTGATGGTACCCCAGGCTAGCGTAAAAGGAGCCCACTGATTTAGCAGAAACTCCTGGAGCAATTTAATTAAGCTCAAGTAGAACAAGCACCAGATTCTCTGAAAAGCTCTGAGGTGTCCTCCTGGTGAGCTGCTCTAAATTAATGGAAGATGCAGTATGGGTCTGAACCTGCACATCTTCACATCATAGGGCGAGGATCTTTATACATCTGAAAGTTCTCGTTAAAGCCCAAAGTAGTCATAATGGGAGCCTGTCATGTTGTTGTGGAATGTAGTAGATTCTAAAAACCTTTGACATCTTAGTTGTCCTTGAACCTTTTTACCAAGTGGACACTGTGCCGAGTGCACCCCGTCCCCCTAACCTTTCTCTTCTCGACCTCTCTCCTATCCTACCAGTCTGCTTTGCTCCTAACTTTACTGTTAACGTAGGTACATGCGTGCATGCATGTACCTAGATAGATATACATTTATCGATGTACATAGATATACATTTATCGGAAATCTAGGAACCACAAATGAAAGAAAATACGCAATCTTTATCTTTCTGAGACTGGCTTCTTTCACTTAATGTGATTGCCTCTAGCGTCTAGTTTTCTACAGCAGCTGTTTTCAACGCTAGAAAGAGAGGGGGATAAAAGTCAAGTCACAGGAGACTAAGGGGGGATGTAGGGATGGAGGTGTGCTGAGATCATGGGGTCAGCCTTTTTAGGGGTAGGGCTGAGGGAGAAGGCTGAATGAGCCCTTTGATATTGCAAATGATTACAGGCCACATCCTGTTTTCCAGGGTGCTCTTCAGAATAAATGCCTGCATCTATGGGACACTTTAGAGATACAGTGGCCTGGGGTGGCTTTAAAGGCATGGCACATCCAGCAGGATGAAGTTGTGTGGTCTTCTTCCTGTCTGGTGCAGATGTGTTCCTGGAACCTTTGGCTCTGTTACTCCCCTCTTTCTGTGGCATGCTGTAGCTATTGTCTCTACTTGAAGCTTTTACGATGTAGGTGATGTAGGTGTGAGTTTCCAAAGGGACTCCTCAGCAACACCTACGGGGCAAACACCATGGCAGGCGATTCACAATTCTGTCCATCGGTGAGGTGGACTGGAAAACTTTGCTTTAACTTTTTGCTGTGGACGTTTAGCACTGAAAAGGCACACTATAGGCAAAGCCAGCCTGGTGTCACTCGTATGGCTGGTCTTCAGGTAAATGATACTCTTCTGCCACCAACAGACGAGATTTGGGAAATGCATTTAAAAGCTGGCACTGATGTTTCCTGTATAAGCTGTCAGGCTGGGTGTCTCTAGTCTCTGTTGAGAAGAGTTGACATAACCGCACAAAATGGAGGATTTTATGTTTTTATCATGAAATCTAATATTACTTCTGAGTTCATGATCAATACCAGTTGTCCACTGCCACTGCAGCATCGCTTGCTTGATGTAAAATAAATTCAGTTATTCTTTTAGAAAGTTATTTGCTTTTACTTATGTGTATGTTTGTGTGGGGTGTGCATACATGTATATATGGGTGACAGTGGGGGCCAGAAAAGGATGTATAAAGTTATTAGCAGTTATGGCTGCTGGGAACTGAACTCCCATCCTCTGTAAGACCAGCAAGTGCTCTTAGCATCTGGGCCGCGCAGTTCTTGCCTCTCCTCTTATTTCGTCTTTGCGTTCTGTCGCCCTTCTGATTTGCCGTGGAGAGTTGCATACATAAGGGCTTGTACGTTTTCTGTGAAATGTAAATGAAAGTCCCGGCAGTAGCAAGAGCTTAAAGAAATCCACTTGGAGGTTTGAGGCAGAAGGTAACTGAAATTCACACAAGAGGCAAATGGGGTAGGGAATGTCCAGTCAGTGAAATTTCTGGGAAAATTCCTGGCATTTCTCTAGGATCACATCAAAAAGGTCCTGGAGGCTGAGAAGCTGAGATTCCAGAGAGGCCCAGCAGGGTTGTAGATGCCTATAAATTCAGGTGAAATGTTTTCAGCTAATCACCCGGGCTAGGGAAGCCAGCACTTACTCTTTCCAAGGCTAAACCTGCACCATGGTTGTTTTGACGATCTTTCAACTTGTTTCCGGGAAACTGAGTGTTTGGGAAGAGAACCAATCAGTCAAGGGACAGAGAACATGCCCCTCACCTGGGTTTCCTGTTCATCACAGCACATCCTGAACATTGTTTCCAGGAAAAGCTTTGCAGGGAGGGGGGCACCCTCCTGGGGCATCTGGGGCATCTAGGGCCAGTCACTGCTTAACCAGCCTGGCCAGCTGAGGTCGGAGCTGAGAGCTATGTGGTGTGTTCCACTTTCAGTGGTGCAGAAGGGACAGCTGGGTGTCTTTTAGAACAAATTAGTCATTTTTCTTTCTTCCACTGACATCTGTGGAATCCAGGGGAAGAGGCAAGTAGGATTCCCTCAGGCGGGTACCAGTCACATCCTCAGCATCTGTTTAGAGGCTTGGGGGTGGGGGGAGGTGAGCATCCTTCCTTTGCAGTCAAGGACAGGGATTTATTTAAGGTGTACCCCTTCCCCACCCCTGCTACTCCAGGATTTCCAGTTTGAGCTCCCTGCCGTGTTTACATAGTAGTATGCACAAATGACACCAGCGTATGTGCAGTCAGGTGATCACATCTGGTAGAGATGGCTGTTAAAAGGCCTGATCTAAACGTAGCTAATCCTACGCAGAGGATCCTGGGTGATTTGTATATGCCTGTCATGTATTTTCTTTCTCCGTCTGTCTGTCTTTATTTCTTTCTAACTAAAGATTATTACTTTTGCAGAGGTTAGGAATTCGGAGTCTGGCAGATCACTGTCGGAGGAGGAAGAGGATGGAAAGGTAAGACTAAGTGGTCGCTTGGCCCCACTGTCATCTCTGTGTATCTCTCCAGAGTTAAAGAAGGCATGGCAATTGAGCTTGCGTTCATAAAAATCCACAAGTAGGCAGGGGTGTGCCCCAAATCCAATTTCTTTTATTAGGATTGCAATGGGCTACATGTTATGACCAAGCCTAGCTATCTTAGTCATCACTGTTGTAAGCACAAGATGATCAGCAGCATCCTCCAGAACATACTAGGCTGGAAGCATCTCATACCTGGGTGTTTGCCGACACTGCTTTCCCCGCAGTTAGCTTTCAGGTGTGTGTCAGCTGGACACACATCCTTATTTTTAGCTCTCAGTGCTAATTATAAACACAGACGAGTCTCCTGTTTACGTGTTGCGATGTGAGCGGTGTGCTTTTATTGGTGTTTTCCAAGAGCGTCATTCTAGCTCACAGGAAACAAACATTAATGTAGCCCAGATGGGATTTAATGAAATGCCCCGCCTGTATCCGTTTCAGAGCATCAAAAGCCAGGTGGATGGGCCGAATGAACACGAAGACCAGCACCTCCTAGTTCCAGGTATGTTCCAAATGCCACATTGCCTGCAGCCAGGGGTGGGTGCTAGGGACTGGGCACATAGTAAACAAAAAGAAAGCATGTTAGTGTGAAACACTCTTTCCAGAGAACCTTGCTTGCTTCTTTCAGCCTCTCTAGGTCAATTTTCCTTAATGTTTCAGCCATAACAATACAACTTGCCTTTACAATGTAAAATACGCAGGGAGAACCCAAAACATCCCCTGAGGAGTTTCACTCTGCCAAACTCAAACTCAAATGGCAGTTGCCATGGTTACCTCATTACCTCAATGTGGTGGGTACTGGAGGCTTCATTTCAGGAAGCTCCTGAGCACCAGGAGTGGACTTTGGGTACCATTCTGCCTGTTATACAGTGCTGCCCAATGTGTCCTGCAGAGATGAGCCTATGTGTTCTCTGCCCCACTCCCGGGCCTCAGGAGAAGCCCGTTTGCTGCTATGGTGTGTAGGCCCCTTACGAGGGAGAGAGGCGATTCTTTCCATGTATCTTGAAACTCTCATTTATTCTCAGACGTCCTAGTCCCCTCTCCCGGGCTCCTCCCCTGCTTTTCCCTGCACATCCCTGGAGTTATTTAGAGGCCAACGGAATAGAATAAGTTTGGGTAAGAAGAAATGGGCCACAGCCAGCAGACACCTAGCGGCTGGGATGTGCATGAGCCTTCTTGGGGTGCAGTGCAGCTGAGGCGGCTTGCACTGTCTTAGTTAGGGTTTCCAATACTGTGAACAGACACCATGACCAAGGCCACTCTTATAAGGACAACATTTAATTGGGCTGGCTTACAAGTTCAGAGGTTCAGTCCATTATCATCAAGGAGAAGCATGGCAGCCTCCAGGCAGGCCTGGGGCTGGAGGAGCTGAGAGGTCTACATCCTGTCCCGAAGGCCAAAAGGTGAAGACTGTTTTACAAGCAGCTAGGAGAAGGGCCTCAAAGCCCACTCCTACAGTGACACACTTTCTCCAACAAGGCCACGCCTACTCCCAGCAATGCCACTCCCTATGGGCCAAGCATATTCAAACCACCACAGCTCTTGAAGGGCACATGAGAGCAGAGCTGTCTTGGAGGTGGCCCCGGGTAAGAAGATTGGGGCCAAGGCAAGCTCTCGCTAAGGAGAGTTGAGAGTACATTATGCAGCAGAGGTAGCTGACATGTGGAAGCATCATGAGCAACTTGTGAGGGGGTTCCTGGAGGCTCTGGCACTGTGTTTGGCATCTGTAGTAGACACGTGTCAGAGCTGTTACAACCGTTGGGAAATCCCGTAGCCTAGAGCAGGCCGGGAGGAAGCACCCGCAGTGTCGGTTGAGTGGGTTGCTCTGGGGTTGGCGCTTCGCCAGCGGTGGTTTGCCGGATGTCCTGGCCTGAGGTGCTGCTGAACTTGGAACGGAAATGGAGTTGTGTTCTGAGCAGTGTACACACATCTGTTAGTGTTGCTCTATAAGGTGGGAATAATAATTTACATCCAGAGCCCACAACAGGGGAAGAGGAAGGAGAAAAGAAAACCAAACATGGAGGCCTAGATGACTCTTGTGGGCCCCAGGGCCGGGAGTGTGGCTCTTATTCACGCATGCAGGATGTCTCATCTGAGGATTGCATCACACTGTTGGGAATGTCAGCTTTGAAGAATGTTTACTCAGACACGTTGCTGGGGGAGGAGGGGTTGGCTGTTAAAAGTATTAAATAGTGGGATTATTTTTAATTTGGGACTCTTAAAATCTCTCCCCAGTCTCCTACTGGTGTACTTGTTGGATGAGAAGATTTTTGCTTTGTAAACTGCAGTAACCCTGCCTAAAGCTGAGTGCTTGGTCAGTAACGTCATTGTGGCTGAAGAGGAACTTTAGGAAGGCTGAGAGAGAGAGAGAGAGAGAGAGAGAGAGAGAGAGAGAGAGAGAGAGAACCATGGGCATGCCTTTCTGACACTAGTATTTGTTCTATTGTTTATTTCAACTTTTGAATTAAGAGGGAAAAGGAAAATCTCCTGACTTTATGAAATCAAATGAGAGTAGACTTTCAAGGAACCATTGAAACAGGAGAGAGAGCAACCAGCAGTAACAGGCAGATATAAGCCAGAGGCAGGAATGGGAAGCTGCTCCCCCCAGAGGCCGCTTCCAAAGTCTTGTCTTTTGTGTATGCTGGTATTCTGTCCAGACTCTTTAGGAGCTGCTAATAAAATATCCAGGATAGAAGTGTTAATTCTTTGCTGTATTGTAGTATTTTAAATTGTGTGGTACAAACGTAGTGTTGTCTCGCAAACTGGATCAGTGTTGTTCTGGTGGAACTCTCTGTGTGGTGGTTGTGTCTGGACGTGTTCTATCCAGAACAGCAGCAGCAGCACTCGTGTCTGTCAAGCACCATATGTGTAACCTATGTGTAACTAAGTATAGGCTTAGTTCTCTTAATTTGATCCTATTAGACACGTCAGGTTAAGGTACGTTCCCTCTGCATGGTTCCTCATAACCTCTGTCAGAGTATCAGAAGCACATTGGCAGTTAGTGTATACATTAGAGATGACAGTAACTATAGGGATTTGTGGACATGATAGAGCTGGTGAGCTCAGCCAGGCCTGTGCCCCAGAGTGAGTGGCTGGCATAGACGTTGAGGATATGCTATTGATGTTAAGACCAGGAACAATGACCTTGTTCTCTGTGGACACATTAGCAAACATATCCACCCTTGCTGGAGTTGTAAAAGGAAATCAGGAAAAAAACCTTTTGTATGTTTTAAGCATGCTTATGATTTCATGTTGAGCTGCATTCAAAATTCTCCTCAGGCTGCTGTCTGGAGAAACTGCAGGACGAGGGTTTTACTCAAAGAGAGAATCCTCTGTTGACGGGTTGGGATCTGATTCTGTAGCCACTACAAGAAGATAGTGGGATTCCTTCACAGTAGGCAGCTGGAGGACGGAGGTAGCAGGGCAAGGTCCTTGGAGGC
This sequence comes from Rhynchomys soricoides, assembly GCA_019843965.1. Taxonomy (NCBI): domain Eukaryota; kingdom Metazoa; phylum Chordata; class Mammalia; order Rodentia; family Muridae; genus Rhynchomys; species Rhynchomys soricoides. The sequence goes on along the minus strand of JADRCH010000005.1, from coordinate 15,533,407 downwards.
AACAGACGAGAGGGTAGGTGCTATGGTGTGGTCAGCACTGAAGGTGAGATGGGAAAAGATTCCACTGGACCCAGTCCACGGGACTAAACAAGATAAAGAAACAGCATCAAACTTTTCAGCAGAGCTGGGGTCAAGACTACCAAGCAGCTCCGTCGCAGGGAGCATGGAGGGAAGCACCTGCTGGATAAGTATACAGCCTGTGGGATCTATGGTGGGGAGGGTAAGCTGCATGGAATCCTAGCCATTCGGATCCATGACCACTCAGCCAAACAGCAGACAGCTTGATCGCTTGCTGTTTAGCAAACTCCTGCTTAAAAATCACTCTGAAAAAAAGGAAACTGTATGGCTTTGGTTGGAAATTAAGAATTCCAGCTGAAAACTAAGTTCCTGTGTGAGGACTGTGAAGCTACAGTCCTAGTGTCTTCACTGAACCCCAAAAGCTTCTGGTAAGTGATGGTGCTGCTCTGTCAGCCAGGAATATTCTAGAGTGTGAGCGAGGCTGTACGGGCCACAGACCTGATGTCGGGACTCTCACACTGAAGCTAAATTTCCTGCAGTAACTAACTGCCGATGCTCTTCATTGGATTAAAGATTGTATGAATGCATTCGGCTGGAGTTGTGTGTCATGTAGCTATCGGCATGGAAAGAAATATGAGGGATCGGTGAAACTGAGATGGCAAGACAAGAGCATGGGGGCGTGTCTTAGCTTTCCCAGTGGGGGAGAGGTGGTGGGAGTTAGAGAGCATCAAGGGGTGCGTGAGGGTGGGGTGGCGAATGGAACTGGTTGGCATTCTTCCTGGGAAGTTTCAAGACTGTGAGGCTCTGGAAAGAAGCTGTACCTTATCTGCTGCTGCAGATTTGGCTGGTAGACAGTGGGCTTGGCACTGTGCAGAGATTTTAAACAGAATCTTGATAAGTAAGACTTTGGGGAGGGACTGGGAAGATGGCTCAGTGGTTAAGAGTACCTGCTGCTCTTTCGGAGGACCAGAGTGTGCTTCCCAGCACCTGTAGCAATATAGCACCAGGGGTTCCAGTGCTCTCTTCTGGCCTCTTTGGATACTGCATGCATTCACTGCATATGTATGTGTGGGCAAAACAATGTCATTATAACCTTCATTATTCACTTTGCATTGGGTAACTGCTGTCTAAGAAAGTCACTTAAAAGTTGCTGTACATATTTATCACGAAGAGCACGAATGCTTTTTCAAGAAGAAAAGGAAAATGAGTGCTCACTGTAGATGTTCTGACAGACGTGGCCAGCTCATGCTGGAGTTCACATTGCAATATTTTAAACATGTGAGTCATAAGTGTTTTTCATTTTTAATAATTTTTAAGCTTTCCTTGTCTTAAAATATTTATTTTTATGGACACGTGTGTTCTGCCTACATGTATGTCTGTGAAGCGTTCAGCGAATGCATGCAGTACCCACATGTATGCCTGCTGCCCTGAGAGAACATCAGATCCCCTGGGACCGGAATAACAGATGGTTGAGAGCTGCTGTGTGGGCGCAAGAATTGAACCCGCATCATCTGGAAGAGCAGCCAGTGCCTTTAACTGCTAAGCTATCTCTTTAGCCCCTATTTTTAATTTTTTAAACAGTATGTTTATTATTTAAACATTCTAAACATTTACACACTACATGTTGGCCATTGTTACCTTTGGGTCATTTGTTGTTGTTGTTATTTTTTTTCAGATAGAGGCTCATGTAGTCCAGGCTAGCCTCAAACTCATCAAGTAGGTGAGGATAACCTTAAGTCTGGACGTTCCTGTCTCCACCTCCCACGCACTGAGATTAAAGTCTGCACTATGACATCTGGCTATAATTTTGAGTCCTTTCATTTTAATTGCTGTTTATTAGATATCATACAAGCAAAGGAAAACTTTTGGTGGATGTTAGGACAGGGAGGGTGGACACTAGCGGGGCAGATGAACTGTGGATAGAAACTAACTAGCTGGCTGTGGATAGAAACTAACTTTGAAACCAAACAAAATAGCAAACACCATTTGGGAAGCTTAAGATTCAGAAATAGATGCAAATGGAGAGATCTGAGGCTGGGATTTCTCAGCCGGCAGGACAAAGACCTTTCAAGCCCCCATGCAACATTTAGTGGGGTTACCAAGTGAGGGAACTGGGAAATGAGGGTCCAGCAGAACAGCCCCCCCAAAGCAGGAAGCTAAACCACGGCATGGGCATGGGGTTTGCATTAAGTCCTTCTTTGGGGGTACCCGGTGAAGATCTTTGTCTTGGCTCCGAGTGGTGAGGCAGAGAGTGTGCTCAGTAGTGTTGTTTCCTCTGTCAGCCAATAATTAGAACTACTTCTATCTACTGATAGCAGTGGCTACAGAGCTATAAATGATCATAAAACAGCCCATGTTAATCACCTATGAATGAGACAAAACAGGCTAGGAGCCAGGGCCCTCCTGTAAATGGAAGCTGACTCCTCCCCCAGCCCTCCCCCACCCCTTCTCCCCTCTCCCCTCCCTCCTCCACCCCTCTGCTGCAATTTCACTATGCACTATCTCTGTCAAGGCCTTGTATGAAGGAAAAGAGAGGAAAGACAGGATCTTCAAGGCTCTCTGACTTCTAGAAAGTCAACTTTTGAGCCTAATTTTTGACAGATCTCACTATAGCATGGGCTATAAAATGGCTATTTCTGTGAACTAACTCTCTCTCTCTCTCCCTCTCTCTCTCTCTCTCTCTCTCTCTCTTTCAATTTTTGGGTAGAGGCAGGTGGCATTTCTCTACAAGGAACTAATTTCAACCATGATTTGAAGTAAAGAGCCTGGGGACAGAAAAATCTTCCAAAAAGGGAATTACAAATGCAGACTTATTTGTGTAAATTTGGGTGCTTTTCATTCTTTTTGTTCATTTTAAGTTGGTAGTTGTTGAGGTTTAAAAAATAGTTTTGGGGACTGGAGAGATGGCTCAGTGGTTAAGAGCACTGACTGCTCTTCCAGAGGTTCTGAGTTCAATGCCCAGCAACCACATGGTGGCTCACAACCGTCTGTAATGGGATCTGATGCCCTCTTCTGGTGTGTCTGAAGAAGTGTACTCATATACATAAAATAAATCTTTAAAAAATTAGTTTTGGAAGAAAAAAATTGCTGTCTTAGGCATTTGGCTGCATGTTTGCTACAAGGTGGGTTTGGTTCCCTGGCTGAGTTGTGTCTTTTGTGTTTGTGCCTTCCTTGTTTGGATAAAGTTCTCCTCATGGAATGTGGGAAAGAAATGCTTGTTTTCCCTTACGTGAGATTACTGGAGTATTGTTGACAAACATTCATCCCATAAATTAAAAGAAAGACTATTTGGGGGTTTTTAGGTCATTGTAAACTGTAATCTGTAGGCTTAGTGAACAAAAAGACTCCAGCTTTGCTGGAGGTAGGTCCTCTATTTTGTTGCATTTTTTTCCAATGAAAAATCCCACAAAGTTGTCAAGTTGTAGGATGCTGGCTGCTCCTGTGATGGGCCTAACGTTCTTCATATTATTTGTTCTAAGATAACAATGGAAAAGGAAATAAAAGGAACAACATGAAAACCACTTGAGCCTAGCTGCTAGTGGAAGCCCTACTGTCTTGTTCTAAGCTTTGCCTACACACCGGGATGGGAACTTGAGAAATTCTGAAGCTGGTCCTAAGGTTCAGATTGGTCTAGACGGAGCATGTCCATCAAGACTTTGCAAAGGGCTCTGTCTTAGCCAGGGTCTCTATTCCAGCACAAACATCATGACCAAGAAGCAAGTGGGGAGGAAAGGGTTTATTCAACTTACCCTTCCACACTGCTGTTCATCACCAAAGGAAGTCAGGACTGGAACCCAAGCAGGTGAGGAAGCAGGAGCTGATGCAGAGGCCATGGAGGGATGTAACTTACTGGCTTGCTTCTCCTGACTTGCTCAGCTGGCTTTCTTATAGAACCCAGGACTACCAGTCCAGGGATGGCACCACCCACAAGGGGCTGGGCTCTCCTTCCCCCATTGATCACTAATTGAGAAAATGCCTTACAGTTGGATCTCATAGAGTCATTTCCTCAAGTGAGGCTAACTCCAGCTTGTGTCAAATTGACACACAAAACCAGCCAGTACAGGCTCCATGTGGGTTTAGGGGGAGTCAAGGCTGAAAGCCACAGCTGAGGTTCTGTGGAAGCCCAGTGATGTTGGGATCAGTGCCAAGCTACCTAGTTCTCAGTGCCTTTGCCATTGAGACATGGAGTTGCTCTTTTCTCTCCAGTGATTAAGAAAGGACTGAGTGGAAGCCTGTTTATAGTCGGTTTGTCAGTTCTCAGCAATCATTCATAGCTTCTGTCTCATTTTTAGGAAAGTTTTGGACCTGTGTACCTTTTATTTCCTTGACCCAGCTTCTCATGTGTGGTACCTTATTGTATTTAGTTATCACGTTTCCCCTAACTTCTTGGCTATGAGAGTGTTTCACACTTTCCTGGGTTTTGATGGTCTTACAGTTTTGAGGAGAGCTGGTCAGGAGTTTTATAGACATTCCATAGATGGATTAAATGTTTCCCCCACCATTAAAGTTACAGGTTTTGAACAGAAGATGAGCTGAGTGGTGATAGTGCACACCTTTAATCCCAGCACTCAGGAGGCAGAGGCAGGCAGATCTCTGAGTTCGAGGCCAGCCAGGGCCATACAGAGAAACCCTGTCTCAACAAAACAAAACAAAGCAGAGAGAAAGAAAAACAGGTGAAGTACCATCCCCATATCTGTCATATGACACAAAGGGTCTGTCCTATCAACTTCATTAATCGCCATTGATGTGGATGTGAATGTGGCCCTGTTGGTCATTTTCTTTCCTGTGAAGTTACTCCTTCTCATCCCTTCCTCATTTTGTAGTCTTTGGAAGGAAGTCAAGATGTTTAGTCCACAGTTAAGGAGCAAGGAGTTGTCTGCATGCTTTCTTATGGGTGGGGTAGCTACCTAAACTGGAATTCTTTTACATGGAAGGTTTGTATTCCTCCACTGTTTGGTCATTTACTAACATCTTTGCAAATGTTTTTGAGTAATAATTTAATAATGTTTTGTTGTGAAAGCCATGTAGCTTTTGTTTTAGGGACCATCTTAATTACCTTGGTACCCGTTTTATATCTTCACTGGGGTGTGTGTGTGGCGTGGTGAAAATATCATTTATGATTTGTTAATTGATGATACAGGACACCTTGGGTTTGTCAAAAGCCATAGAACTTTATAGCACATCAAGCGAAACTTAATGTACGCAGACAGACAAACAAACAAATCAAAAAGTGGGTGTCTTCGTGTTTCTGTTATTGTGAAGAGATACCGTGACTATAGCAGCTCTCTTTGGTCCATCATCACCATGGAGGGAAGCATGGCAGCGTGCAGGCAGACATGGTGCTGGAGAAGAAGCCGAGAGATCTACATCTGGATTCACAGGCAGCAGGAGGAGAGAGAGACTGGGCCTGGCTTGAGCTTCTCAAATCTAAGGTTCAAATCTGCTTCTTTGAGGATAAGGTTTAGATGCAAGTATTTATAGAAATAATAAACACGGTGGTCTGAGGCTTGAGAAAAGGGAACTGAATAATGAAGTCACTTATTATTATGATCTTCATTGTGTGTAATCAAACCTTTTGGTTTTTCCCAGGAAGCTTGTTCAGAACATGGCTCCATTAGTGTGATTTGAGGGTGGCTGTGGTCTCTTGGATGTCAATAGTCATATCAGACACTTGTGTAAATGTGGGTGACAAACATGAAGGGTGGGCGGCTTCAACAGCTTTGAGTGACTTCCAACTTCCTGTAAAACAGGTGGCCACTGTTACCTTCCTGATTAATGTATCAGAGCTGCTATCTATTCCTGGGCACTGTGACTTCTAAAAATTGATGATAAAAGAAATTACCATAAGGAAAGAGAACTACTTACCCTGGCGGTCATGGTGTGAATATTTCAGTAGTACACTGTAGAAATACACTGAAGGCGTTGTAGTTCTAGCTAATATTTAAGGTATACTGGAAATGTCTTTAATTTCTTTATGCTAGAATATCCTTTATTCCTCATGGTAACTCCTGCAGTATAGATGTTATGATCCCATTTTAACTGTGCTAAATTCAGAACTTATGTGGGATGTGGTTAAGGATACCAATTGAGTGGCAGGACTTCTCGTCTGTGACACCAGTGCCCATGAGCTTTCTTGTAGTTTGAGGTGCCTTTAAAATATGAGTTAGGCCAAGTTTCTTCCCTCAAGAAGTTAGGGGTCCCTTTAGGAGATAAGAAAACTTCACAATTTCTGCTCCCTAAATCCTGTATCAGTGCTCCAAAAGATTTAGTTTTATCAAGGTTGAGAGGGAAGTGACCTATCATCCTGACGAAGAATGTGAGGGGTACTTTCTGTATGGGGCCTTTAGAAAGCAGACACGTGAAGGCAGCGTTGTCTGCCTTAGGTAATTGGACCTCATGCAGCTGCTTTGCTCAGTAAAAAGTCTGTTAATTTATGAAGGCACAGTGACGTAAAGGTGTAGCCCATGAAGTCACTTGCACACTACTATAATAGTTGTGTATTAACTGTTTACAGAGTGACTGGGGACGATTAAATGCTTCCAACTGCAGTTGCAATCAGCCAATCTGACAAAGCAAATTCATTTATCTTTTAAATATGGATGAGATACAAATAACCTCTTGAATTAATTTAAATGCAATTAAAATAACAAAATGGAGAGGGAGGAAAAATAACTCCCTCAATGACAGTAGGAAACAATGATGAATGTCACGTGTTTAAGGAGTCTTCAGATGGCAAGAAATTGGTTGAGCTGGCTTAAAAATAAAACAAGCTATGCCAGTGGTGTTTTCTACTTCATCCTCCATGTTAATTAGCTACATGGACAGATCAGGGCAAACGAAGGCACTGGAAATTCTCAAGATCCAAGAGCTGTTTTCATAGTGCTGGGGGCTCTCGTATTATCTGAAAACTGTCATAAAGTAATTGATCTATACTTTGTCAACAATAATTGTACCTCTAGGAAAACAGATTAAGACAGACTCACTTGTCACCTTAACCCGAAGCAATTCCTGCGCCCCATTCATTCCTACCTCCATCTGCGTCTCCTTAAATTCTTCTGACTTGTTACTATAAATGATGGTCAAAGGAGGGACATCTGCTTCAGGAACTCCTTCTAAAAGATTTGTTTTAATTGTGTGTGCTTGTGTGCATGAGTATGTGTGCGCACGCATGAGCTTGTGTGTGTGTGTGCGCACGCATGAGCTTGTGTGTGTGTGTGCGTGCATGCATGAGCTTGTGTGCATGAGTATGTGTGCACGCACGCATGAGCTTGTGTGTGTGTGTGTGTGCACACGTGCACACACATATTTCTGATAGCTTAGGAAACCTCCTCAAAGAGGCTCCTTGGCAGCAGAGCTGAAGGAGAATAACAACACCTGATGGAAAATCGGGCTATGTGCGTACATCTCTCCTCTCTTTGGTCCAGAGTCTCCTTGGGAACAGCTTGTGGCCACACAACATCCAAGTGTTATCTGAAGCTTTGGGGACCTGGAAATTTTCTCTACTGTTCTTTCTACAAACACGGTTATATTTATTACATAAACATAAATAGATATTTAAAATGGGAAGAATCCTTAGGCTTGGTTAAAACACATGGTTGTAGTTAACAGATACTATAGTTACTACAGCTGTCATATAAGGTTTGTCACCCCCTTGTCACCCCCATGTTTTGACCAACTGGCAAGGCTCGTTCATTTACCAAGTGCCCACAATCTCCCAGCTATGTTCCTCGACTCTGTCCATGAGACTGCATCTTATGTAGTTCAGGGTGGCCTGAAACTTGCTGTGTAGCCAACTTCTGATCTTCTTGCCTCCACCTTCCAAGTGTTGAGATTCAGGCCTGCACCGTTATGGGCAGTTTATGCAGTGCTGGGGATCAAGCCGATGACTGCGTGCATGTCAGACAAACACTTTGTCAACTAAGCCACGTCTCTAGCTCTCAGCTCTTCTTGTGTACTTTGTTTTCTTTAAAAAATTGATGTTTTTAATTGAAATAGAATCTCCCTCCTTCCTTCCTTCCCATTCCTCCTAGTTACCCTCCCATCATCCCCCTCAAGCGGATAACCTCTGTTTATTTGATTATATTTGGTACACACACACATAATTTTTAAATTTTATTTATGAGGGGAACACATACATCATGGCACACACATGAAAAAGTCAGAGGAGAGCTAGAAGGAGTTGATTCCTTCTGTGGGTCCCTGGGATCCAACTTAGGTTGTCAGGCTTGGAGCTATCTCTCTGACAATACTGTCTGTTTTTTTGTTATTAAGAATCATATATGGAACAAAATTCTTTTGCTTGATATTCTCTTTTTGTTTGTTTTTGTTTTGTTTTGGTTTTGGTTTTGGTTTTCGAGACAGGGTTTCTCCGTGTAGCCCTGGCTGTCCTGGAACTCACTCTGTAGACCAGGCTGGCCTCAAACTCAGAAATCCACTTGCCTCTGCCTCCTGAGTGCTGGGATTAAAGGCATGCGCCACCACTGCCCGGCTTGCTTGATATCCTCGATGTTCAAGGCTGAGAATAATTTATTCTTACAGTTGTACCTACCTGTTTAAGAAAAAGATTTAATTTATTCTCCAGATAAAAGGCTACGAAATAGAAAAGTACTCATTTTTCCTTTAGACTCAATCCTTCTAGCTATACGCCAGTTTTATTTGTTATAGTTTTCTAATCGTACAGAAAACCGTATGAAATCACAGCAGCAGTTCACATAATTCTGATTGAATGTACACTCCAGTAGGCCCCTCCCACACTGTATCTCTGCCTTTGCCCCTCACTCACCCCTCCCTGATCAGAGAGGCTCAACTACCACAGAGCAGGCTGTGACACTGTTCCTCCTTGGCTTGGCACTCATGCCAACAGTTGGAGAAAATGCTGAAGTAAAGAGGTGAATACACTGTCGTGTTCCAAGCCCGCAAGGTTGAATGGCTCCTCGTGTTGTTTCCTTAAACTTTCTCTGATCATCCCAAGACTTCACAAAACACAGCAAAACGTAGGACTTCTTGGCCTCCCCCCTCTGCAAGAAGTGCTTTGAAGAGGTAGGCGAGTCCTCTGTAGACCTTGGCTGCTCAGTGTAGTCTATTTGGGTCACACGTCTCTGTGCACCTATCAGAGTAGGGAAGACTGGTGAGTGGCAGCTGTGGCTTATGAGAAGGTCATGTGGGCTTTCGCTGCATGCTCATCACTGGAAAGCGTTTAGAGGGCTGCAGGAACTGTTGGTTTGTGGTAAATAGAAGTTCAGAACTGAACTACAGAGTCACATATGCCCATAGGACGGACTGCTGAACCTGGTGACAGACCAGGAAACAAACACAGAAGGTGCATATCGAGCTAGCCAGTAATAAATAACTTTGGATGGATGCAATGAGAACATCCACTGCAGCTACTGCAGACGAAGGTAAAAGCATCTGCCCACCTTAGGACCAAAAGGACCAGGAGACCAGACTGTTGAGTAAAATACCAGTGGCACCCCCAAACCTGCCCAAGATGCTCACAGTGTAGACTGTTGGCTTCTCAGAAGGGCCACATCCTGGAGTAAACTGGCTTGCATTTGCTGTGGACTGGCTGTCCGCACATAAACTTCATCACCCAGCATAGCACAGCACAGCTTTCCAGAGGAATGATTTCCTAGCAAAACAGGCGCCTGCCTTAGGAAGCGTTTCTTGAATCACGGGCTGCATTCTCTCTCCTCCCGGCTCCCTTCCTTCTTCATTTCCATATCCAGCCACAAGAAGAGGGGAGTTAATGATTCATTTGCTCCCTGGTGACCTTTTGAATAACTGGACTGCGATGTATCAGCCAGACTCCAGGTCCCCCCTCCCCGCTCTCCCCCTTCGGCTTCTCTGGTTTGGCTTTAATATTTACAGCCTCCTTGTTGGTCTACATGCCTGAACGCCCGAAGGAAGCAAAACATTTATTGCCTCTCCCTCTCTGAGTTTGGAGCTGTTTCACCCAGCCCCATTCCTGCTTTTGACATCACGGGGAGGCTCCTGGCTGGGCACGGTCCGGCTCCTCAGCTGATCCTTTCACCCAAACAAACAATGGATTCTGACTCGGACTCACCTTTCAACTACTCCTGGCCTTCCTTCCCCAAGATGAAGATTCGGCGCAGGGCATCCAAGAAAGGTAGATCATGGAGCCTTTTGTTTGCCCAGAGCCAAATTGGCACCTCCGAGTTCTTACCTCTCTGTCCTGCATTTCCCCGCCTGCTGCCTGCAAGTAAGGTTCGAGTTTCCACAAGTCTTTCTAGAGCCCTTGCCCTACAAACCACTGTGTAGGGACTTCTGAGGTGCATGTATTCCTCCTTCCCGTTCCCTTTACTTTAAAATATACCTTAGTGTCATTATCCATACTTAAAAAAATAAGGGGGCTCAGGGACGTGCCTAGGGTTAGTACAAGGTAAATGTTTTGCATTTGTTTGTTCACAGTTACCTTGGAGTTACTTTGATAATAAAGAGTCCTGTTGGTTTAAACATGTCTAGACTTTGCAAAGCTTAAAGAGAGCTTGTGCTTGCTGCTTACTCTGCCCTTCTAGTGTGTGTGTGTGTTTGAAGTTAATTATTTAAGGGAACTTTGTTGGTAAGGAGTCCTATTTAATGATTTTGTAGTTATTGCAAAGAAAGGGTTTGAATCAAATGATTTCAACGAGAAAGTCTCTAAAGAACCCGGAGAACAATTCTGCTTACCTCGAGTACCAAGTAAGCAAGATCAACCTGGAGGAAGGAGGGCCCGGACCCTGGTGGCTCATGGTGGAAGAGACTTGCTAGGTCTATTCCCTCTTGCTTCTTGGGTCCTCACTGAAGTATGGGCTTGCCAACCACGGGGACTGTTCTCTGGGAAGAGACTCTCCCATCCTGGGCTGGGCATTGCAGAAGGCCATCGTTGTCTTCTGAGGCTTAAAAAAAGCCAGAGAGTTAGTGGAACACCCCTTTCCATTCCTTGTCTTGTATAGAGACATGTGTGGTCATGCCTCTAGCTCCAGGGGGGAGGGACATGGAAAGTGGCAGGAGCAGAGGTGTTTCTCCTAAGGTTTTTGTCGGCTCTTAGAGGTACTCCGTGTTCCCACATGAGGATAGACTTGTCCAGTATCTAGTTAGCATCGAGCCCTGTGTTCCCATAGGAGGGTAGACCAGCAGTTACCCTGGAACGTGGTTAGCTTTAAGAATCTGCTTCTGACCCTCTAGGATAAAATAAAGGTTTTCGTTTGTTTGTTTGCCTTTTAGCTGGGTTTAACACAATTTTAGGAAGATGCTAAGATGGCCTTGAGGGGAAGCATGAAGCCTTGGTGGCAACACCTTTCCATTTTTCCCAGGCTGGTCCATTGCCATTCTTAAAATGTAATCATCAGATACCTTAATTCTTAGTGGTTAACATACTGTTTCGTTATCCGGTCTTAAAACCAATTTCTTCTTTATTTTGTACCCAAGAAAGGGATTCATTTTATTTTATTCAGTTTTATTGATATATAGATATAAGAAAGGGGTTTTTAAAATATCAGTGGTGAAGCCTGTCTTCCTTTAGAAGATGCAGGTCATAGGTTAAAGGGCTATAGTATATTGCCATTAAATGATTCTGGGAAAATGTGCATTCAGGAGAGCAGTTCCCTGCAGGTAAAAGTGAGCCGGTGTTCAGACAGGAAGTGGAGTGACACTTTAACAAAAGGTAAAACGGGGTAAATTCCTATCTTTTCAAATCTTTTATGATTCGAAGTTATTATCAAACTATACTTCTGTTTTTAAAAGCTTAACTTATTCCCAAGAGGGGAGAAACATGGAGGCCCCAGAATTGAGGGTACATTTTTCTAGTTGTGGCGTACTGGGAGAGAGTAGCAAGGGCGGGGTACTTCAATTTTCTATTTCTGTTGTCCAGACAACTTACTGGCCGCCTACACTGTGGGGGCTGGGACTCCAGGTAGGGAGCACGCTGAGAGGGAAGGGATTACCATTGGAAGCCAAGGAGAACCTTGAGAGGCCACTAGCCTGGTAGGAACACATGACTCAGACCCTCCCTTTAAATCCAGATTGGAGCCCTGCCAGCCTGAGCCAGAGCAGAAAGTCATAGCAAAGCTATGTATAAATTAAACCCGGTTCAAGTGAAAGCAAGTACCTGGTCAGGAAGCCGATTAACTCTTTGCCACCAGTAAGCAAAGGGCTAACTGAAGTCAATGGAGCAGCATGACAAACTGGTAACCTGCGGAGTGCATGTCCTTCCTCGTATAGATGGTGGTGGCCTAGTTGTGAAGGAAATGGTCAGTCCTATTCTAATATCAGCTGGACAGACTCCCAGACCTATAGGCTCTTAGAGAGCTAAGAGGGCTGTGAGGTACCCCGGCCTGGCTACCTTTTTCTCCGAATGAAGATAACAAAGCTCACAAAGATTCAGCAAAGAGATAACCCGAAATGTCCAGCAAGCATCTCTGGAGTGACAGGCACTTACAGGTTTAGTGCTGGGATTGCATTGCACATCTCCCAGGGCCCAGGCACACAGTTCCCCCCCCCCCCCCCCAGTCCCCCCCAAAACCAACCCAACTACTAAGAAATCTGGCTTTGCTTTTCTTTCTTCCTTCCTTCCTTCCTTCCTTCCTTCCTTCCTTCCTTTCTTTAAGACAGGCTTTCACTATGTAGGACTGGCTGGCTTGAACTTGCTGCGTAGTCCAGTCTGGCCTTGAACTCAGAGACCGGCCAGTCTTTGCCTCCCAACAATGAGGATTAACGAAGAGTCCCACAACACCTGGCAATAAATCTGATTTTTGCAGCCCAGTGGCCATTTGTGAAGAGCAGTGCTTTCTTGTCTCTGAAAATGATAATGATTTTAGTGTGTCTTCAATAGTAAGAATTTCTCCTAATCCTCTCCATCCTCCCTCCCTCAGTATGTATGTGGTGTGGGTGTGGGGTGTGGGGTGTGTGTGTGTGTGTGTGTGTGTAGTGTGTATGTGGTGTGGGGTGTGTGTGAGTGTGTGTGGGGGGTGTGTGTGTGTGGTGGGGTGTGAGTGTGAGTGTGTGTGGTGTGTGTGTGTGGTGTGTGGTGTGTGTGGTGTGTGT
>JADRCH010000005.1:15480398-15515348 GCA_019843965.1 Rhynchomys soricoides | reverse complement strand
CCTGGAGATGTCCATACCCGCTTTCCCTTCATGCATTTTGTTCACTCCTGTGGTGTCTCCCATTCTTTCCTCCTCAGGTCCTAGCAGGTCCCTCTTTAGGGAGAGAGAATGTGAAGAGGCGCCATTTTTTTTTTTTTTTTTTTTTAATGTAGGCAAAGCCTCTGTAGTTCCTAAGGAGCCAGTGCAAACTAGAAAATTTGACAACCCTCCAAAGTTTGGATAGCACTGGTAAAGCTAAACAGTACTATGTAATGTTTTGCCAATCATATATTTTTTATTATTAAACTATAATGTATGCTTGACATAGAGAATATGGTTCTTCTAATGGATGCTTGACATAGGGGGTATGTTAACTCTGTTATAAGGAGATTGTCTCCACTTAATAAGCTGGGGCTTGGAGAATGCTGTCTTTTGAGTGTACAGTGTTCTTGAGAAGAGACGTTGATGAAGACCCAGAGGAGGTCATTAGGTATTAAAATCTTCCTCCCTAAGAAGAGATTAAAGTAGCTCTTTTGGAGCCCTTGTTAGTTTTTGAGAAGATTGTTATGAAAAAGCAAGACTGGCCCCTGGTGGCCTGGCTTACATAGGCTTTCTCCCTTGACAACCTCATGCTGCTGTGTTTTTGCTGTTAGTGACAAGAGTCCGTGCTATTCTGTTTCAACCTTAAACCCCGTGAACTGTGAGCTAACCAAACCTTTTAAATTTTATAAGTTACCTAGTTTCAGATATTTTGTGATACCCTTAGAAAACACTCAGCCCGAAGGTAATCTAGAAAATGCAGAGGCTGGTAACCATGCCAGGAAGGAAGGAATAATGACCCAAGGAAGAGGTCCCCACACCTGTTGTCACGGTAAAAAAAAAAAAAAAAAGAGGCAGACCCTCCCTGCGTGCTAGATGTGATGTCACCTCCCTTTATTAGTTGGGGACTCTGAGGCCCAGCAAGAAGAAATGATTTGCCCTGCCTTGGAGCCAGTAGTAGCAAAAGTAAGCCTAGAGCTCAGACACTGAACGTAAGAGAATTCTGTCTCCCAGCAAGCGCGCCAGCTTTTAGTCAGGGAAATGGAGGGAGGAGGTCAAGGACTTGCCCCTGTGGGTGGAAAGGTACCATTGCTTCTCACCATCTCAGCTCCCACTCCCTTCTGTGGACTGTTATCTAGGAAGAGAGCTGGCAGGAATAGCTTTAGAGGTTCCAGATGCAAGACCTGTTGCTAGTCTTTGATACTGCCCCTTACACACAGGCATGGTACTTGCACACACCCAGGCTTTGGGCCTGGGAACTGATGGACAGGGGTCTGGAAGTAGGAAAATTGGACCTTAAAGGGTTTTGTCTTCGTTAGGGTTTATGTTGCTATGGAGAAATGCCATAGCCATGGGCAACTCTTTTAAAGGAAAACATTTAATTGAGGGTGTGTTACAGTTTCAGAGGTTTAGTCCATCGTCGTCATGGCAGGAAGCATGGTGGCATGCAGGCAGGCATGATGCTGGAGTTGTGACTGAGAGCTCTACATGTGGATCGCGGGCAGCAGGAAGAGAGACACTTGGTCATTTGAAACCTCAAAACCCACCCACTGGGATACACTTCCTTTAACAAGGCCACACCTACTCCACCCAGGCCACACCCACTCCAAGGCCACACCCACTCCAAGCCACACCCACTCCAAGCCACACCCACTCCAAGGCCACACCTACTCCAAACAGGCCACACCTTCTAATGCTGCTCCTAAGCATTCAAATATGAGTCTGTGGAGGCCACTCTAATTCAACACATTACAGAATGAGAATGTCGGGAAGCCTACTGTTTTCTCTGAGATTGAGAGAGATGTGGATAGAGTGATAAAGTATACCAGGAGTGGAGACAATGGCATTCTGCTGTCCCTTCTGTGCTGGGGTCTCGCTGTGTTGCTCAGGCTGGTCTCGAACTCTGGGTCTTAAATGAACCTCCTGTTTCAGTCTCCCCAGAGTAGTACTTACAGGCACGTGACATCATGCTTGTTTGGTTTTGTTTCGGAAATGAGCTCATTTAATATTGGAAGGACAGGTATTTGATCTGAAAAGTAACCCTTAATGCGCACTTAGAAGTACGAGGACTTTTCAGAGGTTTAGTGATAACTGTTAAAGGTAAGCTAATGTACTTTCTGAACTAATTCATTCCTTTCTTCCTTCTCATGAAGTTTCATGGAAGAGGCAGGTGTGGGGGGGGGAGGGGAGGGGGTACAGGTGTGTGTGTGAGTTTAATCATGAATTTTACAAGAGAACGCTTGAATGAATAGGTGACTTCAGAAAGCTTCAAAAAGAGAAACCTTTCTCCAAGATGACATAACTCGCTAACTTGTCTTTGTTCTTGGAGAGGTTCCTACTTAATTTCACAGAGAGCAGGTTCAGTGCCAAACTCTGCCCAGAGTCATCTCTGTGTCACAAAGAAGACGGGGCACATCACAGGCCCACCGCAGACAACAGAGCTAGTAGAGCTTCTTACTCCTCTTAGGTGAGCAAATACATAGCCGGCGTTTTGAAAGTGATGCCCTCTTCCCATCTCTGTAGGGGCAAAGAAGACAGTATCACAATTTCTTGTCTCCATGTTTAGGAGAAGATTGTGGCCTTGTTGGAATAGGTGTGGCCCCAACTCCCCCAGGAAAAACTGTTAAACCTAACGGTTGACTTTCATGGTGAAGAGAAGGCATCCTGGCTGGGAATGTGGTAGAGTGCCTGCCCAGCATATGTAAGACACATGCTTGTTCAATCCCCAACGCTCAAAACAAAATAAAAATCAAAAAGCTGTAGGAAGGTGGGTCATGAAGGGATACCAGTCAGCAGCCTGCTGTGAACTGACACAGTTTGAGCAGGGAAGGTGGTCCCTCAAAATAAATGTGCAGAGTCAGACATACACTCAGCATAACAAAGTGATGGAAAAGAGCCCAGTTGTGTGGACCGCTGATTCAGGAGGACATGGAAATGTTGTGTAACCCTGTTTCACTGGCCTGCGTGGTAATCTCTGTCTGCTTGGCACCTTTCCCTTGGCCAAACAGCACTCACACAGTTGAGTGGGCAGCTCTCCGACTCTGATCATGATGCTCACACATGAGAGAGCGCCTACTAGGAACACTGAGAAGAGGATCTCACACAGATGAGATCAACAGTGTCAGTGTTCCTCCATGATAGGCCCATGGTGGGCACATCACCCAGACACAGCCAGTCAGAACCCTTTCTTTGGGTTTCTCAAACTGCACTCTGGAGGGAAATGCCTTTCTTCTCCAGTGGTATCTTTAGAAAGATTGGTGGCAAAGCCATTGCCTATACAAAACTAGTCAGTAGTCAGAAGGAACACAAAGAGAAGCAAATCAGTGGTAAGGTCCTGTGAGGCTCCGGGCTGTGCACAAGTCTCCCAGGCCCTTGTAGTTGCTCACTTCCCTATTTCTCCAGCTTTGGCTAGTAAATCCATTCAGTTCTATGAGCTATCCTCAAGGTCTCCTCTGTCCCCTTTTACTTCAACAAATTCAAGTGAATGTCTCGTCTCACACACTAGACAACTCTGTCTGACTTCTCCTTCAAAGGTAGCTCATGGGCCCTTTCCCCAGGTCTTCCCTGCACCCCTCAGAGGTCAGCGCCCTCTCAGCTGCCTTTCTGCTGAGCCTGGGTTCTTCTGCTAGCCCTTCTCTTTCTCTGTCACAGCTGGCAGTTCACATCTCTACCCTGAGGGTCCCTGGAAAGTAGGGGTTGTCCTGTGACAAATCTCCAGTGCTGGACCACGGAACTCAGGCAGTGAATGTTGGTTTATTTACTGCTTATTTGATCTACGTTCAGCCTTATTTCCATAAGTACTGCCCCATAGGCCATGGGGTGAGGGAGGGAGGGCGAGAGTCTATTTTTAATGTGGAAAACTTGGTTTGATGTAACAACGTAAGCAGTCATTTTCAGCAACTGCTTGGTATCACTGGATAATAAATTGGTACCCTGGATTTCTCCTGACAGTTCTTTACCCTACTTTTTCATCCTTGTCAGTATTCAATGTGGCTTTCTGGTAGGAGTGGGGGGTAGTTGCTGGTAGGAGGAGCCTGGTTCTTGAATCTTTGCAGTGATTTCTGGGTCTTCCTGGACTGACCTAGCCTCTTCTCAGAAACATGAGCACTTTGGCACTTGTGACCAAGGCCTACTGCTGGGGTCCTCTCCTTTTGGACTTATACTGATTTGGCTTTACCTTGCCTCTCATATGACAGAACCTTGGGAGTCTCTGCCCCTGGATGCTGTCCCAGATGCCCTCTCCAGAAGCATCTTACCATAATCTTCTTTTTGCACTGTGGCGGATGGCCAGTCATATACACTGATCTCAGCCCCTGATTGCTTCTCTCTGAGCTGTTTAGGACCTCCGAGTGTCATCCTCACATGTAGGCAACTGAGAGCAGCCTGGGAAGCTGAGCCTGACACTTCCATTTGACCTTGGTGTATACACCTCATTCCCTCATGATTCACGGGATCTGGATGAAACAAGAACAACCCACCCATTCTCTGAGTGGCCCCAACCAGCCAGAGAAACCTATCTGTGCCTTTAGCCTCCATTATCCCACAGTGGAGAGCTGTGGTCATGGATAAATCCCATATCCAGCTCTCTTTCATGTTTATCTGTCCAGAGTTTCCTCACGATAGTGAGTAGGAATCAGGAATTCAGTAGAGTTTCTCACTCAGAAGAAACAGAATGATTTGAGTACTGCTGGGCAGTACTTAGCTTTCATCATTCCATTCATTCTCCCATTCGTTCATTCATTCACTCATTCATTCTCCCACTCATTCATTCATTCATCATTCTCCCACTCATTCACTCAAAATGTTCTTGCTGAAGACACTTAAGAAACAAGTGACTTTGTATTTCTTTTTTTTTTTTTTTTTCCTCTTTTGTAGCCCTGGGTTTCTCTGTGTAGCCCTGGCTGTCCTGGAATTCACTCTGTAGACCAGGCTAGCCTCAAACTCAGAAATCCTCCTGTCTCTGCCTCCCAAGTGCTGGGATTAAAGGCGTGCGCCACCACTGCCCGGCTGACTTTGTATTTCTAGTATCTGATTTAAATATTCACTAGTGTGCTAATGTAGTGCCTTGCGTATGGTAGACCTCAGTCATTTTTGATGGCATTTAGGGAGCAGAGGCACAGATCTCTCTGGAGGCAAGTCCCAGGGAGTTGAAGCTCCTTGCAGCACTAGAAATGAACAAGTTCATTGCTCATTTTCGTTGACCAAGCCTATGTGCCAGTGTGCCTGTGTGCCAGTGTCTTTCCATATGAAGGGTTTGGATTATTCATCGAGTTCCCATGATGATGACATGTGGGGACATCTTCCTTACCCATTTGTTTATGCTTTTTTGAGTTACTTGAAGTGGTTTTGGAAGAAAACCAACCCACTTTGCGTTTGAGGTCTTCCCGTTCTCTCTTGGAGCTCTTGCCATGTGTTGGCTTCCCCACAGCTTGCCAATGTTTCCTTTACGCTCATTTGCTACGGGCCTCAGAGGACGGCATCAAGAAGGAAAGGGATTGTTGATGGAACCTAATCACACCAGAGTCCATACCAACACAGCATCTACTGGACTGCTCTGTGGAAGCGAGGGCAGAAACAAATTACTTACACACCGAGCGTCTGTTCTCAAAAGTAAACATGTACTTTGGAAAAGGCCACTTTGTGCTGCTATAGTTAGGAAGAGGACAGAAAAGACTTGGGGGAAATTGTTGCTCTCAAAAGATGGCTTTTTCTCTCTGCCCCACCCCCTCCACATTCTTCAATGCCTTTTAGGTGTGATGAATCGGGGTAGGGGTGGGGTGAGGGATTGAGTTTCTCAGGCAATAATTATGACCGTTAGGTTTTTCAAACAGCAGAAAAGGACTTTGCTAAAAGTCTGACTGAGCAGAACCAAATTTAACTGGGTGTGGAAAAGAAGATTTGAACGTCTGAGAAAGACCTTTCACCTCTGGAGTGGACTGGCTCCTGTCTGTAGCCACCATCTTGGTAATAGAACTAGACAGTGAGGTATGATCCCAGGGGGTAAGACAAGTTCTGAGGACACTGGAAGCTTTGGGATGATGGTCAGAGGTCTCCTGGTTTCTCTTCCTGGACTTCTCTTGGTACAGACTGCAATCTACAAGTGACCTAGCCTCCATCCGACTCACAGGAAATTCCTGGGATGAAGATCCTTTTGGAATCTGGATAATTTTCTGTGTAGCCACAGGTCTAGCTCAGAAGAGCTTGAGGTGAGGTTCTCCATGCCAAGACTAAAGCCAGCAAAGTACTGACGGAGCTTTGAAAAGGAACAGCTGGGGAGAGCGGCAACAGTTCTCCCGGAATGGTTATTCTCCTTGTGAGGGCAGCTGCATACTTTCTTGTGGCTCACACTGAAGGTGTGAGGGCCTTCTCTGCCTTCCAGAACTTGGCAAGGGTCCCTTAAATTGGGAAACAATTTAACAGGCAAAGGATAGGGTTTGTTCTTAGTCATCAGTGGGTTTGAGCCTCATCAGTCCATCCCCTTAATCTCTGAGTTCTGGGACAGAACCCAGGGCTTTGTGCGTGTTAGGCAAACACACTATGGCCAAGCTACATCCACAGCCCCTCTCACGCTGCTAGACATGAATGTTTGCGAGAGATTTGTTGCGATGAGGTGGGGTAGACGGGCAGGAGGGAGCTGGAGAAAATGAGAGTGGTCATATGTGTTACCTACGTGTGTGAAACTGTCAAGTAGAAATTTAAAAAACAGAAAATAAAATTAACCAGGAAAATGGTTGCGTTAATGCCCAGGTGGGTATGGAGAGTACACGTGACAGGTGGTTAAAAACAGCCCTGTGTGCTCTTAGGGAAAACATTTCCAGATAAAACATTTCTGCATACCTTATGATATGGGGAGCTTACTGCTAAACTACTGTTTTGCATGAAATGACACGTTACAAAAGAAAGGGACTTTTCCCTCTCTCGTTTATTATACATAAAGATGTTGAAAGTCTAGAAATTGTAGGTCATAAAAATTTGAAAGTAAAAAGCAAATATACTTTCTGACATGCAACTATCTGTTGGCATCTTGGCTTTGCTTCATTGCTCTTTCTCCTGGGTATTTTGAATGTTGTGCTGTTGAAACAAAATGAAATTATACATCTGCTGTTTTATGGATGTCTTCTCAGCCAGGCTTACCCTGTCATATCCCGGCAGCAAGTTACTGGGAGAAATTACACACTGCGGGGCCCAGGAAGTAGGCAGACATACCTAGAAATGAGTCACACTGTAGCGTATTAATGAGACTCCATAATGGGAAAGCTCCAGGCATTGCTCAGATGCCATTTTCTTTGATTTTTTTAAATGCATATGCCATATAAGCTGCATTCAGAATGTATTTGTTATAAGTTGATTATAGTTGCATTTATAATCTATTTGTCTAATGTAATCTACTGTTATGAAGCTGATGGACATTTCAGATTTTCCTACTTTGTACATTGTCACACCATAGGCATAAAGTCATGCTCACTTTGTCTCAGATGTGTGCTGTTATTCCAGAGGCATTAATTTGTGGAGAAAGAAATTAAATGGTATTATTTTTGACAGTTTATTCCTCTAAGAATAATAAAAAAAGATTATATGATTATAAGTAATTCATCTAGATTGAGTTTTGTACACACACACACACACACACACACACAGAGAGAGAGAGAGAGAGCGAGAGAGAGAGAGAGAGAGAGAGAATGAATCAAAAGGCAGTTCAGAATTGTTGGCCATGCTAGATTGGTGCTGTGTCTGAATATCTAAAATAATTTCTGTGAAATATTCTAGCCTATGTCAGTTTCTATGGGCGTGATATCTACATTTTTGGAGGAAAAAAGAAAGAAAGAAAATCACACAACTACTAAACCATCTTTTCTTTTGCAAAGTCAGGCGTGCATTCAGAACCTCTGTGGAATATCCTCTCTGAAATGTTCACCAATGTTAGGAATATTAATTTAATTTTACTCTAGCAAACCTCTAAATTGAACAGTTTCTGCTAGATTACATTCCAGAGTCAAATGTGGTATTCTTGCTTCACAATAGAAGACTCAGCGACCCCAGTAATAAAGTAGTCAGAGTAGTCAGGGTGGGGGTGGGGGATAGGGGGTGGGGGGTGGTACTGCCAGTTATGGGTCATGTGACCTTGGGGCGGGGCTTGAATGACACCTTGGTTTCCTTGCCTTTGTTGTTTAGGATCAGATGACTGAATAGAGTCACGAGTGTCCGGTTTGCAATGAGCACATGTATGCAGTCGGAGCAGTGGGGTTCAGGGTCTGTACAGGGAAGAGAGTGCTGAAGATGACGCTCTTGCTGTATCTCATATTTTATTTCCTCTCACTCATTTGATGCTTTCCCCCAGTTCCTTCATTTGCAAGTTTGCCTGATGCTCCCTTATTTCTTTAGGAGAGAGTAAATACCTGATAACCTATTCTTTTAAGTTTTTGAGGCAGAATCTCACTGGATAGCCCAAACAGGCTTTCCACTCACAATCCTCCTGTCTCAGCCTTTTGAGTGCTGGGACTCCAGCCTTCTGCCACTATGACCAGCTCCGGATGTTTTAAGTAAAGGGATTAAATAGTACAGAGGAAGTACACAGGGTCTGTGTTGTTGCCTTTGCTCTGTTTATTGGTCAGACTCAACCAGAAAGTTACCTCTATCCAGAGGAGTGAAATTAATCCCCCCTCTTGCACCCCCCCACCCCCCCACCCCCGCAGAGTGTGATAGATACCCCAGGGCAAAATGCAAGAGCTCAGGAAGGAGGGACTGTTGGCCTCAGCTTTGGCAGATGATGGCAGTGGATTTGCCTTGAGGATGTTTGCAAAAGTTAGAGAGGCAGAGAAGCCTGGGCTGGCCCAGCAGGTCATTCAACTAGCAGGTTCATGGTAAATTTTGGGGAGAGAGTTGGAATAGGTAAGAGAAAGCAGAACGTGCTGGGGCCGAGCAAGAACAGCTGAGACACAGCCAAGGAAGCTTCTAGAAACAGAAAAAATATTTCAGCCCCCCAAAGAGTATTCTCTTCATTGTTCCTGGTACAAGTGCATTTTCTTGAAGTGAAATTATTCCTTATTTCCACAACTATGAATTGCATATTGATTATGGCCTGGCCTATTTCCTTGCCCTGAGGACAAAGTAAATAAAACATACAAAGTCTCTTCTCTGATAGGACTTAAGTTCTTGGAGGGGAATGGTCACATATAATAAGCAAATATAAGTGGTGTAAGAGATAGTGAGGTAGCTTGGGTGTGTGAATGGCCTGGACAATTATTGCTGTGGGTCCCGGTAGATGCTACAAGAGCTGTCCTTTGAGGGCCACTGTTTCATAGGCTGCTTCACCTGAACTCTGAAGCCAGGCTTACCCAGGATGCCATGGCTAATTATTCTTAATAAATCCTGCTGGGCTCATATTGTACTATGTTTAAAACAAAGCACACTGCAGGAAGAAAAAAAGGAAGCAGAGAAGGGAGGGAAGGAGGGAGGGAGGAAGGAAGGAAGGAAGGAAGGAAGGAAGGAAAAGAGACTAATTTGCCAAACTGTGGGCAAGAGACTTCTGGACTGCAAACCCTGCCTAGCTTTTGTGGTGATATCTTGGCAGGGAGTAGGTGAGGGCAGGCAAGGCAGCAGCTTTGCAGCAAGCTGGCCACAGGTTTGTTTATGTCTGGGTGTGTGTCTCTTACATAACCAGGCAAGTAGGCTACACTTTGCTTTAGCTACTGGCCTGGTCTTCCAGAAGGCAAGCTGGATTTCATCAGAAGTTAGCTTACTGCCGTCCAGGCTGCTCTGTGTTGTGAACCACTTCCTGTTAGATTTGTGGCACCTTTCAGAGAAGCGAGACACCCCACCCCCTTTCTTGGTGCCAAAAGGGCCTCTTCCCAGGACAAAAAAACCTCACTTGTAATCTCCTGTCTAGAACATCTAGCTTAGCAAGGGAGTGATGATGGGAATCTGTGGTTTAGGGTCCCCAGTGTAGCTACCCAGCAGTGAGGATAATAACTGAAGGAGACCTGGGGATCCCCTGGGAAGCTGTTCATCCTGCAGGCTCCCTAGGAGAAGCTGGCCCATAGCCACCCTGTCTTGTCATGTCCTCTCATTCCTTAGCCACTCCCGCTGTTCTGGGGAAGCGCCATATCTGACTGCCGGTCTGATTCTCTTTGCAGCTATAATCCCTCAGATTTAAGTTTTTGCTTTTGAGTCATGCAAGAGAAATCCTATTGGAACTGAGATAAAAGTAGCATTTTTACGTGGTTTTTATGTAGCCTATGCAATGTTTGGTGTGTTCCAGCTGCCTTGGGTTTTGCTTTTGGCGAGACACGACCTCACGTAGCCCAGGCTGGCCTTAACCTCTCCTTCCTAAGTGTTGGGATTATAGGTTTGTTTTTAAACATGTAAAGCTATAGTTAAGAGTGAAATCGTTTATTTAGTGTGTGTGTGTGTGTGTGTGTGTGTGTGTGCATATGTGTTCATGTGTGTGCATATGTGTTCATGCTGTAGAAGCCAGAGTACAGCCTCGGTGTCCTTCTTCAAGTGCTGGCCATCTCAGAATTAAAGCAATACAATAAATTTCACATGTAGTTACTTATGCAAGGTCTCCCCTTGGCATGAGACTCACCAAGTGGCTTGGCTGGCTGATTAGCAAGCTCTAGGGATATGTCCTCAGGGCACATTACAGGCATGTGTCACCATGCACAGATGTTTTTCCTTCCTGACATGGGTTCTGGGATTTGAACTCTGATCCCAATACTTATGTAGCAAGTAATGTACTGACCAAGCTATCGCCCCTGTCAGTCACATCTTCGGAGCTTCTTGGGTCCCTTGGAATCTCCATGCACTTGACAGAGAGCACGCCCCTCAGGCTCCCATGCATAGGTAACTACACTTGGAATTTATTGTATCACTTCAATTCTGAAGGGAAAAAGGCTTTTCCTTTCATTTCTACTTTTGTCAGAGAAGACTGGCTTTCTGTTTATATTGAGGATAAGGTATTTCTTTCAAAATAATGTCATGTTAAGGGGGGAAAGTGTGCAAATCTTATGGGAATACTAAAAAACGGCATCGCAAACGTGTCACTATGTTTCTCAGCCTTCCTAACCCTGCAACCCTTTAATGCAGGTCCTCACGCTGTGGTGACCCCCAACCATAAAATGATTTTCATTGCTATTTCATAACAGTAATTTTGCTACTCTTGTGAATCTTAATGTAAACATCTGATATGCAAGGTATCTGACGTGGGACCCCTGTGGAAAGTCATTTGACCCCTTTCCCCAAAGAGGCTGCAACCCGCAGGTTGAGAGCCACTGCCACAGGAAAATGAGGATTTGAGAGAGAAATGAGAAAGGTTTGGAATGTTCTGGTCTCGTGTCAGCCGTGGCTACTGTTGTAGAGACCCAGTTTCTTCTTTAGAAGTCTCAGCTCGGTGCTTATGGGAATTGTCTTTTTGGCACGGGGCTTCTACTTCATGAGCTGTGACTCTCATAGGAGATATAAGGACAGTGCAGCATTGACACTAGTAGTATCCCTGTGGCAAATGTCTGACCGCTGACCTTAAGTTATGGAGATAAAGGCTGTATAGGAATTTGGGTTAGATTGGCCACAAAATGTATATGTGATCCAAATGTTTAAAGAAAATTTTTTAATTTTTTTGGAGCTTTGTATATTTAAGGGACTGTTCATAGCCTGCCTTTGTAACTCAATCATGCCATTTTCTAAGCCCTAATCAAATCAATAATTCAGAATACAAATGGACTCTAACTCCCTATACTCAGCCACCTTGTGGTTTATTTTGTGATGTGGACACAGTCACCATTTAGACCCTGACATGGCACATAGGACACAGGTTTGTGGTGGACAAAGTACATTCTACCTGAGTACTGGAGAACAGCAGTGATATCTGAGCCTGCTTACCCCTGGAGCAATGCACAGTGTTCTCAGCACAATGTTCTTGGTCATTAAGAACAAGGCTCTTGGGAGAGATGCCTGTTAACGAGCACTTGCTCTTTAAGAGGGTTGGAGTTTTCAGTTCCTAGCACCCTCATCTGGAGGCTCACTACCACCTGTTAGTCCAGCCTCAGGAGATCTGACGCCCTCCTCGTGGTCCCTCCCAGGCACTTACATGTGAGTATGCACACATGAACCCACGGGGGCGGGGGGAAGCTCCAAATGAAGCTGAGGTGATGGAGTAATACCTTCATCAAGGTCCCATAATTCAGAATGAGATTTCACTCGATTCTGTATCTTTAAAATAAAATCTATTCATATCTTGTCAGTGCTTAGGTTAATTCAGTGATGAATGAAGTCTTAATAGGGCGGCCATTGGGAGAGAGATGAATGGCCTCTATGTTCGGTGGCAGAAATGCCAGGTGTTTCATGTCTGTAAAAACAAAACACTGTAGAACAGCCCAGCTGGATTGATCACGTGCCACAAGGTCATCTGTATTATTCTTGATTGCTTTCAAACATTCTCCAGAGTGACAAATGAGTGAGCGTTTTCTGGCTTTGCAGAACATTGAAAATGTTTCATTGTATCCTTGATTTATAACCATTGGAGTCTCTCCTGCGTAATTAGGATGAATGAGCATAGTCATTTATCAGAAAGGTCATACTTGTAAAGGCCCTGTGGGCTTTATATGTTTCACGTTGCTAGGTAGCTAAATTAATTTATAAAATAACCCATTATGGATATATGAAAACACTTTCCTTTATTTTGTATATTCTCTTAAGAAGCTTAACCAACCTCCATTTTAGTGTTCTTTGGGGGAAAGTAGATCAAGAGTTGTAATCTGAAACCAGGACCATTTGGTCTGCTCAATTTGTGTGTCTTTATATCTTTTATGGCCTCCAGAACTTTCTATGGAAAAATAGAATTTTTAACCATAGCACATCAGTCCGGTCAGGAGTCATGAATCATGTTTCACAGATTTTACCCTGTGGCAGAGGTAACACAGGCAGTGGGACACATGCCAATTCTAATGGCCTTGGGGGCAGTACTGTCCCTTGTGTTGTTTTTAAGACAGAGTCTTATTATGTAGCTTATGGCTGGCCTAGAACTTGCTATGTGGACCCAGGCTGGCTTCAAACTCAGAGATCCACCTGCCTCTGCCCCCCTGCTGGGTTTGAGGAAATGCTCCACCTCACCCAGCTCTGTTCTTTTCCTTTTGTATCCATTCAAGAAAACTTTCTAGGCAACACTGTCTGTGGATACACCATGTATCTTCCCCATTAAAGTCACTTACAGATACAATACTGTGGTGAGTGTTATTATCCTTGTACTTCATACCAATCATGATTAAAGATCATAATAATGACAGCACACATTAATAACAGTAACATATTTTATTAATGGAGTACTTACTGTCAGCTGCTGTACAGATCCAGACTCATTTTATTCAGCACATGAGGAAAGAGTGCTGTTAGCTTCCTTTTACAGATGGGGAGACTCCATGAGGATGTCTGGAGACTGAATCAACAAGCCAGGCACAGGAAGGCAGGCTCTGCTTACATAGGTTTTATGGCCTTCAGCCCTGCGCTCTCTGCAAATACAGTAGCATCTCAACTCTCCAGGGCCCTGCTCTGAGCAGCTTCTACTATTTGGAGCAAGGCTGAGACCATGGAATCTAGAAGAGCCATCTTTGTGATTCAGAATGATGGAAAGAACCACTTGCAAGGGCTTGTGGGTGATCCAGAGCTACCACTGCTCGGCCCCCTGCTATCTTTGATCACTAGTGACTCATCCAGTCTGAACTGGTCGCATACTTGAGAACTATGATACTGACTAATATTTCCATGTTATTAGTAAAGGAAACAGAGTTGGGTTCAATGTGTGAGAATCTAAGGGTCTTTTATGAAGGGGGAAATCTATGCTTGCAGTGGACTGATATGTACCTGTCTAGAACTATTTTTTTAAGTTATAGATTAATATTTATTCCACATTTATTTGGAAAAAATGCCATTCTAATTTTTTTCACTGTCTAGAACTATTTAAGTTCTGGATAACTGAGGCTTAGGTGTAGAAGCGAAGGTACAAGCGCTGTGTGTCTTAAGGTATGAAGACAGAAATCATGTGCACACTGCCCTCCCAGGGGACGGTGTGTTTGTTTGGTTAAGAGAGAAAGACGTGGCTGTAAGACGAATTGTTTAGGCTTCATAATCCCTCAGTTCTGTTCATTGTTCATTTCTTCTAGACCACCCCTTTGATGGCCTCAAAAAATCCAAGCATGCCCCAACGTCCCTTGCTGCAGGCCAGCTCTCTGACGTGCTGAATGGGGGCGATGAAGTCTATGCCAACTGTATGGTGATTGATCAGGTACAGCATGCTGAGGTGACCAGGGGTATTTGGACCACTTCCCAGAATGAAAGGGAAGCACTGGAAGGGAAGGATCTCGAGTATGGGGGGGGGGAGTGGGCATGAGAAAACTCTTTGGTGAAGCCAACCAGGAAATGGCAGTGGGTTACTAATATCACTCACATAGCCTTTCAACAAACGCTCGTGCTCTCTCTCTCTCTCTCTCTCTCTCTCTCTCCTGTCTCTCCCTCCCTTCCTTTATCTCTCCCTTCCTTCCTTCCTATCTGTGTGTGTGTGCGTGTGTGTGTGAGTGAGAATATGTATTTAAATCCACTGGCCAATAATGAGCAGGTAGAAACCTGGTCCCACTCCATCTGATGTGGTCACATAAATTCTCTTTAGTCCTTACAGCATGCCAGCTGATGTGTGTTGGGATCCCATAACTTTGATGAGCAGGCAGAAGAACAGTGTCTGGTCCTGAGGAACCTGGAACATTCAGACCTTCTCGGTTCCTTTCCCAACGGAGACTTGTAGGCTCAAGCTCAAAGCAGAGTTTAGGTGTCACAGCTTTGCTTAGTTTTGGTTTATTCTTCAACCCAGCCATCTTGAAACTTTTTTGTATTTACAAAATTAAATGATATTATTATTTTTTAAAAGATTTATTTATTCATTTAATGTATATGAGGACACTGTTGCTGTCTTCAGACACACCAGAAGAGGGCATCGGATCCCATTATGGATGCTTGTAAGCCACCATGTGGTTGCTGGGAATTGAACTCAGGACCTTTGGAAGAACAGTCAGGGCTCTTAACCACTGAGCCATCTCTCCAGCCTTTAAATGATATTATTAATGTGAATTTTTTTTACATTCTAATCTGGTAGAATCTTAAGAGATTTTCTTGGATAATTTTGACAATATGAAAATCCTACTTTTATCTGCTACCTTAAAAGTAGTCTCCATATAGCCATGCCATAAACAAATGTGCGCATGTGCACATGCACACAATGACTGCACATTAAGGTATTTTATCATTTTTCTTGTCCGTAGATCTCTGTTTCAGCCTGTGGCTGGGTGTCCTGTTCTTCTGTTCTAGTGTCACGAGACAAGGTGACACTAAATGCATGGTACCATGGCAGACTCTGAGGTGGATTCAAAATGATGGGGAAACCTACATTATCAGAACAGATACCAACTATAAACAACTGCTTGCTTGACATAAGCCCTCTGAGTGTGAGCTGTAGCTGCAGAAATCAGGTTGGAGTATGGACCGAGCCCTTTGGGTTCAGGATGGTTAGACTGTATGCACTAGCCACACTTACATGGATATTTACATACAGGATTCATTATATTTGTGACAATATATAAGGTTTATTCTCTAGCTCTGTTGAGGGATAGTTACTGAAATGCCCTGAACTAGACAAGGTGATGTGTTGAGACTCAGATACATTGTGAAACCGTGAATAATGCTTCTGTGCACACGAGAGTAGAGGCAGTTCCCGTGGACAGTGATTATATTCCCTTGGATGTATACCCAAAAGTGGGGTTCCTACATAGTATGGCTGTTATATATATATATATTTTGAGGAATCTCTCTGGTGTTTTCATTGATGGCCGTGCTAATTTACAACTGTGCCACAGCTCCCTTCTTTAAACCCCCCGCCCCCCATTAAATCTCTTCTGCTGCCTTGTGGTGACTTGGTGACAGCTTTAACATGATACTTCACTGTGGTTTTGATTTGCATATCCATGATGACTGGTTTAGTAGGCATCTTTTCATGTGCATGGTGGCTATTAGGGACTCTTCTTTAGAAAAATGTCTGTTTAGGACCTTTGTATGTTGAGAGGGGGAAGCCAGGATTGGGAGGGAGAGAGATAACACCCCCCTCTGTGTTATATGTGTGAGTCCAGGTATGTATAAGCCACAGTGCAAACATGGAGGTCAGAGGACATCAGCTCTTTCAACCTGTAATCACAAGGTTATCTTTGCATTTCTGTGTCTTTTTAAAATTCTTTCATCAGAGTTTTATAGTTTTTAACATGCAGATAATTGTTGTCTGGTCATGGTCTGGCCTTAAGAGATTATATTATTCCCATGATTTTAGTGGACTTTTTGAGTCTTTATTCCATCTTGCTCTAAGGCTCACTGGACAGATCATTAACCCTACTTCCATTTACCCCAACTATTGTGAATGTTTCAACTTTATGAGGGGGAACTGTCTTTGCAATGTTCTACAAATGTACTAAAATTGAGAAAAAAAAAACCCAAAGATGAAGTTAAGATATAATTTTCATTTATGAATACTTTAGGTGAGAGGCATGTTGGTTTTAATAATTCAAACCAAATAAGAAAAAGAGAATGCAGATAGCCCAATTCAATTAACATAGCAAAGGGTTGCTGGACTTGCAGTTAAGATGAGCTCAGCAGGCAGGGCTGCATAGCAAGCTGTAAGCATCCTTTGTTTCTTTCCTCCTGTTGTCCAGGGTCACAGACACACACTGCCATGCCTGGCTTCTACATGGTCTGGCGACTCGGAGGTCCTCAGCACTCCACCAGCCTTAGCCCTGCCTATTCTTGAGTCTCATTTGCTGCAAAAGATAAATGTGGCAGAGACTTGTTATCTCTGGGAGTTTTGTTGATTTTACTTAAACCACTCTTTCCTGTATTTGCTTGAAAAAATATTCTCTTCCAATGTCCAGGTTGGTGATTTGGATATCAACTGTATAAGCATAGAGGGACTCTCCACGCATACAAGCTCTGAGTCCATGAGGTCCACCCTGGGGCCTCAGGCTTGCAAGCACATCCTTCCTCCCAATACTGGTCCCTGTGGGCGCCCACTCGGTGAAGACGGTGAGGGGACCCTGGATGCTGCAGCTCTGCAGTCCTACAGTTCCCCATCCAGTTCTCGCACTTCCAACTTGAACCTTTCTTTTGGTCTCCATGGATTTGAAAAGGAGCAGAGTCATCTCAAGAAAAGAAGGTAAGATGCTTTGTTCTGGAGGAAACCTGCAGGAAACTGGGGAGAAGGTTTCATTTTAAAAATTGCCCCCATCACTTTTATGTCTATATCAAAACGTTGCCCCCTTTTTATTTTCGGTATTTATTGCTTTGAAAGTAAGGCCTTTAAGAAAGCCAACAAAAATGATAGGGAAAATAGAGGAAAACCATGATGCTGAGTATTAGTAGACTGGCAGAAATAGAAAAGTCTGACATTACCACGTTTGGTGACACAAATACAATGGCACCTGTGAGACGCAAGCATTGTGTAACAATGTTGCGAAATGATTTGACATTGTTACTAGTGTTTACCAGCTGACCAACATATTAGTGTTTGTAACAGTAGGAAATAACTCAATTGGGGACTAGATATCTAGTTACACATAGTTTTAAATGGTATAAATGGAATACTATACAGTCAAGAAAATGAATTCAATAACTGTGTACATAATATGCATCTCAGAAGCATGAATTTGAAAAAAACCACAAGCTACGGACTTAATTTTACAGAACGTAAAATAGGATGATTTATTGCATGTGTGATAAGCTAGAAAGAGAAAGAAGAGATTGAGGAGAAGGAAAATCCCTAAATCCAAGAGCTAGAACCAGTGAGAGGAAGATCTGGGGTGGAGTAGGCCAGACAGGCTTTCCATGGACTGGTGAACATTTGTGTTTCAAGTTAGGTGGACTCATAAGGGATTTATTTTTTCTGGTATACATGAAATGACGTTTTTAAAAAAAAATGCTGTTGTGCAAGCCATGATGACATATATTTGTATATATTCACACTATCTATGTCTATGTGTTCATTTTCTTCAAAGAATAAGCTAGTTTCCCCTTTCTTTGGGGGCTGATATGTTTTTCTCTCATGTCCTTACCCTGTAATTCTATGCTCACTTTCACATGTGAAGTTATGAGGTGGACATAGCACATACACACATGTGCATTTGTTTGTAAATATTTAGAGATGAACATGCATGTGGATGAATGGATACTCAGCAGATCTATGGTTGATCAAGAAGAGGAGACAGGGAGGGACCAGCTGTCAGTGGACAGCACCCATTGAACTCCATTTTATATGGACCTACAAACTGAGGGTTTTTTTAAGTGCCAAATATTGATATAAAAGGTTATTTCCACTGTAAGTCCTAAAGTCTTTATGCTTGTAGTTTATCTTACAGTTTTATAGATGCCCGAGAGTGGTGATTTTCCATTACAATGTAGGTTTTTTGGGCATAAGAATCCAACAGTGTAGGCTAGACTCCATGAGTTCTGCAAAAGTAGATTAAGCCATGTGAGACTTAACACATTCTGGCAGAATCTTTTGGATATGTTAAGTGCCCCTCAGATGGCAGGAAGTTGATTGTTTGAAGAGACAGTTGAGTCATATAAGGCAGAAAAAGCATAGATGGTTATTCTGTTCTCCTTATCAAAATCTCCATAGAACTTCACATTTGTATTTTCATGTTCCTGTTCTGGGAATTTAAAAAACATTCTCTTGCTACAGATAAAGTTTTTCCTTTTTAGAATGTCAGCACGCAGGGGGTAGAAGTATCACAAGCTCAAGGTCAGCCTGGGCCTCACAGTAATATCGAATGTCTACCTATCCACCCAGCTGCCAACACACACACATACAGTCACTCAGAGGAGGAAGGAGAACACCCTTTGTCAGGCTGCTTCTACAGGCTAGCCCACCCCTGCGCACTCCCTCCATCTTCAGAGATGCAGGAATGGCGGCAGGGTTAGAAGGGAGGATGGTGGCTGCTGAGATTCCTCTTTAGCCTTGAACTGACTACAGCTCCATGTGGTCAGTGGCTGCTCCCATGAGAGTGTATAGTCTGATAGACAGTAAGCACATAGTGAAAATTTTCAAGTGAGCAATAGCACAAGAGACCAGGAACTTTTAATGAAAGAAAAATTTAAGGGCCACACAGTTAAAAGTGTAGATGGTGTAGGGCCAAAGTTAACTAAGAGGAATCCTCCATTTCCTGGGGGTTAGAGCACTCACATTCAGATGCCACAGCTCTCTGCCTATCTTATATCTAAAAGCTACAGAGGATTTTTCCCCAGCTTAGCAGGACAGCAGAGATTCCCAGAATTCATTCTGAATCCTACCTCTGTACACAAAGGAGATACAGGCTTGTAGAACAGATGAGCAAGAATCAGAAAACAAAATCTCAGCCACACTGACAGTTTTGGGAAGTGTGGGTTCACCATGGCACCCGAACCAGTTTAAAATCCTAGTAGCAACATAATGGGTGTCTTCAGGTAACGGTGTCTTGGCCACAGTTAACTTCCTTTTCCTAAGGAGACAATAACAAATTATTAAAATTTGCCCTGGGATAAATAGCCTATGGATAGGTTATTTGTTTGCACAGTTCTTTCTCAGTTTTAGTCAAGGTATTATAAAATAATTTTCCCTTTAGATCCTTTCAAACTGGGAACACAGCATATCCATGGTAGCAGACAAATCAACACACCATAGATTTCGCATCATCAACCAGAATGTCAGATGAGGCCTTAGTTTCAGCCGTGTAGCTGGGTGCTTTTCAGTCACTCTGTTTTCCACCATGGGAGTTTAGCAGAGGCCAAGTCATCTCCTGTGGCAGCTGCAGCTGAGGAGAGGTGGAAGAAGTCAGTCGTTCCTAGTCTGCCCTTCATGGTATGCTATCAGATCAATACTGTCACAGAGGCGTTGCCTGTGTGGCTGGAATTCTTGTGACAGAACATTCACATTCTATATCTTATTTATTTGAGAGTCTTTTCTTTCTGTGACTGTTTGCCATAAAGGTTAACTTTCTGAAAAAAAAAAAAAAAAAACAAAACCCAACAATTTCATATGTAGTGATTATTTTACTTAAAGTCCATAGCTCTTTTGAGAAATCAGGAAGAAAAATAAGCCATAAAAATACCTACCTAAAAATATTAAGTAACAAAAGCTTAGGTGATGGGAAACAACCATTTGTTTGATTTTAAAACGTACACAGCTCAAATACTTTTCTGTTTCATCATAATGCACAGGTAAAAAAAGTTAAGCAGTTTTGTACAATGGCCTGTGGAATGCATTCTGGTTTCTTACACTTTATGTTATTGTAATGGAGAATTGTGATCATAACCTACTGGATCCACCTTACATCCCATTAATGGGCTGTGCTCGTAAGGTCTATAGGCAACCTTGAACAGTGCTGTCGAGGCTTCCAGTGTCTTTGGTTAGCTGCTTAGCAAAGAGGAGTCACAGTCTAATGTGGCTTAGATGGGGGAAGTTGTGATTGTTTTCTAGTGCTGAAAGTGATGTAGTATTGGAGCATCCAGGGAGTGTGCACAGTGATGGAGAGCTTGTCCTGTGACTGGAAGGCGGTGTACCTACAGTAGGCTATTACTGCGCGCTGACAGAGTCCATTTCACCAGTACAGAGACCATAAGATGAAAACACACCCAGCAAGCTCTGATGTACCTGTTCTTCCATTCTTAGACTGTTCCTGGGTCAGGAAACCATGCGGAACCTTGAAATAGCTATAATTTTCTATAACTCCAAACCAATAACATTTATCAGAATATTTTATTTATACCAAGCTTCATTATAGAAAGACTCTAACTGACTCTGAGACATCGGGATGTTGAAATAAGTGAAGTAGAAGCAGGCCTCCAGATCTCACTTCTGCTCCACGCTAAGGAAAAGGTTACAATGAGCTCTCGGAAGAGAGCCTTGGACCCCTGCATGGTGCTGACCATGGCCTGCGGCTACCGACAGGTTCCCAAGTGCCTTCCTGTGCCCAGGGACTAACTCAGGGCTAGAAACTGATCTAAGGTTTAAATTATAAGCATGGAGTAATAACTCTGTCTGAGAGTCATTTAATTTATATAATCAATATTCTCCCCCCCCGCCCCCCCCCCCAAATAGCCTATTTTAAAAAGAAAAACCAAACTGGGCCATTCAAAATTTCATCTTCTGTTGTTTGTAGTCCTGATAAGATGATTTTCCAATATTGTGTTGGATGAAAACCCCATCTTCTACCACTGAAACAGCCAAGAAAATATACTAAAAATACATCTCATGTTAATGTACCCATAGCCATTCATGACCGCCCATGACCACCCATGGCTACCTATGACCACCCATGACCACTCAAGACCACCCATGACCACCCATGGCCTTGATGCTTGGTGGAATGGTTTAAAATGTAAATGTTTTAAGGGACTGTACCTTGAAAGTGGACAGTCACATTCTGTACTTTGACATTATGGTTATGAAAGATAAACAGGAAGAAAAAAGTCACAATCAGGCAGAATCTTTACATCTTTCTGAGACAAGAGTCTTTAACTCTGGAGGCGATTGTCTCATGTGACAGGCTTGAGGCTTCATGGGTGACTTATTTCTGACCCTTGTCTTGTCCCATCGAGGTGAGTGCTTCTCTATCTCTCCATATGCTCACCTCCACCCTCCTGGCTCTCCAGCTGTGGGGAGGGATGCATCTTCCCTGTGTCATCTCCCAGAGGATGCTGTGCACGCAGGCCTGTGGCTCAGTATCATTGGCATGTTTAGAACATGAAGAATAGCTAAGTAGGACTGATGATAACGGCATTTACAAAACAAAAATAGCGAGGTTGCTGGTGTCGAACCTGCTTTTGTAAAGTAATTGAAGAGACTGTTGCTAGGTAGGAATATCCACTTGGGAACACATAGACTTGTGTCTATGGGCCGATGAGATAGCTCAGAGCAGGTAGGGGTGCTTGCTGCCAAGCATGATGACTGGAATTTGACCCCCAGGTTCCATATGGTTGTAGAAGAGAATGAACTCTTGCACAGTGTCCTCTGTTGTCTATATGTGTCAGAGGCACATGCGTGCACACACCCGCCCACTTGTGTACACACAAAGAAAAGTGAAAAAACCATGAATGTTTGTTTGTTTCAAAAGCCATTTGTGTGGAAAAAAGTATAAAAAGCAGTATCAGTGAGAAGTTACATGACCACCCATTGCATCTCACACCAGTGAGAGGAGCTGAATGCAGAACAGTAAAAGCCAGTGTCTGTCTGTCTGTCTGTCTGCTCACTGAGTGGTTGATTTCATGCTTTAGTTCTAGCCTGGATGCCCTGGTTGCTGACAGTGAAGGGGAAGGGCATTCTGAGTCCTCCATCTGCTATGCTGTGGGCTCTCAGAGTTCCCCAAGAACTGGGCTCCCCAGTGGGGATGAACTGGACTCGTTTGAAACCAACACCGAACAAGATTGTAATATCTCCAGGACCGAGTCCCTTTCTCTGTCCAGTACTCTGCACTCAAAGGTAAGATCCTCAGTGTTTATTCTGCATATAGGAAACACACAGGATGTGTTCTCAGTGCGTCCATCTCTACCTGCAGAGC
The DNA here is from genome assembly GCA_019843965.1 of Rhynchomys soricoides. Lineage (NCBI taxonomy): Eukaryota > Metazoa > Chordata > Mammalia > Rodentia > Muridae > Rhynchomys > Rhynchomys soricoides. The sequence continues at coordinate 15,492,720 of JADRCH010000005.1, read as the reverse complement.
AGATTGTGTCTTCTTCCTACAAAAGAAATATGAGTCAGGGTAGACTCCTGCAATACCTGATTTTTAATGTCCATGGCTCCATTTTGATTTGTACACCGCTTCCAACAGTTGTTGGTGTTACCGACTCCTGAGGAGTAACGCCATTTTTACACACATGGGAAATGTTCTCATTTTCATATACTATTCTTGCTCTCCTTCCTGAGGCAGAGGAAGGAAAACCGTTGGAACTGGGTTAAAGTGGTCACGCTTGTTTTGCACATATAACCTTTAGCCTGGTCCAAGCAAGGAGGTAGATGACGTCAGTAAGTCAGAGGTGACGTTTGCTAGGTGTTCTGGCTTACTGAGCTAACCTCCAGTGTCACTTACTTTGTCATCTTGAAGTTTTACTCTTCTTGAAAATTTCACAAGCTTCATTTGTTCGTGTTTTTTTAAATAAAGATTTTAATTCACCTTTTCAAAGGAAATCCTTTTGCTTGGATGTATCTATTGTTTTCTCTTAGAGTTCTGATACCATTCACTCATTGTGTTCTTCAATTGCATTCACTACTGTAAAACAGTGTGTGCAATGCCAGAGTCCTGGCAGGAGCACGTGGGTAGGATGATAGTACCTTGCTTTTGCAGTGTACTCTGAAATACATAAAAATGCTTTGATATATGTACAAAACACAGAAGTTTTTCAAAGCCCACCTAAGAAGTAAGTTACTTTTATTTTATGGTTTGAAATAATCAGAGTTTTATCTAAGTGACCCCGGGTCAGTCACATGCCATTACTCACATTAAGGTCTTCTAACCTCTCATACTGAATTCTTTCCCCTCTGCAGTGTGGAAATTCTGGCCTTATCTTTTGAGCCTGGACAACGTATGATAATTCTGAGTAAAAAGAATAGATGTGGAGATGAATACTATTCAAAAAAATAGATATGATTGTGAGTGTTAATACTAGCTAATTTTGAGGTGTGAATAGAATGTGAAGACCTTATCATTCTTCCAAATGACAGATAGCTCTTTGGAAGCAATTTCATATTTATTTTTACAGGAAGATTCTGTCCTATAAAATAAAGCACAGCTTGCTTCACCTCTGTAATTACCCAGCATAACTTCGCCAAAAGGTTTAGGACAGTTTCCAGAGTGCCATTGTGGATGGCATTGGGCGGCCCCCTGTGGTCCATTCCCTGCTGGGGTTAGAGTACAGTCAGCATCCACTCAGCCTCTGGGCCCAGTGGATACACCCAGATGAAGCAGCTCAGCCAAGGCCCTTTGAACCTAAGTCAGGCTTCTGTGTCAGATTTGCCCTGAGCCCTTTAACCAATGGCTGCCCAGGGACTGTGTGTTTCCACTCAGGAAGAATAAGCAAGACCAGCTCCCACACAGGGTGCTTTGTTATGCCTTCATTTTAGTAAAGAATTCTGCATCACTTTCTCTTGACCCTCAGTAATACCTCAGAGATACATGGGCAGGATGAATGCTAAGGTGTTGTGGGATAGGAATTACCATCATCAAGGGCTTTAATGAGTTTCTATTGCATATTCCTCTAAAATTTCCAGAACCTGTAAGAAAACAATGTTTTAATTATCTTGCCATCTTGCATTTTTATTATGTTGCAAAATATAATAGAAATGACATGCAGTTGGGAAGCAGGAACAGAAGTGGTGGTCATTGAAAAGGAATGATTTTAAAAATCCTATAAATCGTTGCTAGCATCACTCTGGTACAGAGTGGAAAGTACAGCTGGGAAGTCGATTAAGCAATGTGCCCAGGTGAACAGGATTCACAGGGACTTCCCCTAGAGGCTACACCTAACACTATAAACTTTGAAAGCATAAAACCTCTTATAATTAGAAGTAGGTATTTCTCTACCTTCTAAAATTGCTTAAGGATCAAGATCTCCGTCAGTATAGAATTTTGTCTGAATGCTGAAGTATAAACAAAGAAAAAAGTAATAATCCATGCAAAACAATTTTTTGTTTGTTTTTTCGAGACAGGGTTTCTCTGTATAGCCCTGGAACTCAGTCTGTAGACCAGGCTGACCTCGAACTCAGAAATCCGCCTGCCTCTGCCTCCTGAGTGCTGGGATTAAAGGTGTGCGCCACCACCGCCCAGCCATGTAAAACAAATTAAAGCCATAGTCGAACACTCAGAGAAAACGTTACGTGACTTACTTTTCTCATTTTAAACCAAACTGTTGAAATGGCTCAAAGGTATTCTTTTACATGTATGAGAACTATTGAGAACTATTCCACAAAGCTTAAGTTTATCAAAGTTACAAAGAAAAAGGGGGACACTAAAGAAGCCTTGGGAGGCAAACAGAACAAATAATTAAGATCATGCTTAAAATGGTGTGGTACAGGTCTCTTAACCCAGCTACATGGGAGACCTAGACAGGCATTCCCAAGCTCGTTGCTACCCTATATAACTTAGTAAGACCATGCTTAGCTGTAGAACATGATCTGGAGCTCAGTGATAGAGGCCCTGCCTGTCATGCACGAGGCCCTTGGTTCAATCCCCAGGACTACTAAATAACCGCATGGATGAAAGGTGTGGCTTGAGGTTTTATTTGGTGACAGTGATCGGGTAATGCCATGGCCTTTCCTAGGAGTCCTTGCTTTCTGGAATCCGATCACGCTCCTATTCCTGCTCATCACCCAAAATCTCTTCAGGAAAATCCCGGCTAGTGCGCGACTTCACCGTGTGCAGTTCCAGTGAAGGTAAGCCCTGTCTACCATCTGACTTCAAACTCATTCAGTTCCAGAGCAGACGTCCAGCTAGTCTAAGTACATAAAACACGAAGGAACTGCAGGCAAGTTCCAATCCTACTTCCACAACTGGATTTCCGAAACTGAGTAGAATCTTTTCCTCATGGGACATCGGTCAAGTTATAGCTTTAATTTTGATAAAATTGTACCTCTGTGCTCTCTTCTGTGTTGCTTATTTTAATAAAATGGTGCTCTCAAGGATGGTGCAAACAAGAATGGATTCCAGGCATATTCCTTTGAGGGCCTTAGAAGATTTAATTAGAGTAAATTCTGAGAATTACTTTTGTCCTGTGTACAGTGCTGTCAGGCAGCTCCTCAGAGGTAGGCACAGCATGGCAGAGTGAAGTCGTTGCCTTCCACCTTTAGCCCAGGACTTGAGAGAGTTGAAATAACAATGTATTCACAACACCAGTAACTGGACCTTAGCCTTAGGGGAAAGAACAGCCATGTATGGAAGCAGAAATACAACTTTTATATAATAAACTTCTATGAAAATAGAGTGTTGTTACACAAAGGGTTCCCTTTAGAAGACTCTGTTTCATTTTCCAAGGTGAATTCAGCCTTAAAAACAGAAAGCTTGTGAGCGATGTGGGGGATCGACTGGGAGCTGCTCTCATCCACGGTCCACAATTTAAACTTTGCTTTAAAATTTAATTACTCTGTACTTCCTGCGCACAGATTATTGTGTAGTGGTCATATTTACAGGCTGATCTGGGAGTGTTCATGTCTGTGCGAATTGTATTTTAATAAAAAAAAAAAAAACTCCCTTGTTTTTTTCTCCATGAGCCATGCAACAGCAAGCTGCAGGTCTCAGGACTTTCACTTCCTAGCATGCAATTTTTAAGACAGGAAATCTTCACACTCTCCTTCCTCCCCTTTCTTACTTTGTCTTGGTTTTATTACCATGTTGCATTTTTTGACATGATGTGGAACTTGTGGTAATTATTCCAGCAAGATCCGCTGCATGGATAAGACAGCCAAGATGCAAGAGCCACACAGCAAGTGCTGCTTTGTGTCCGTCCCCTTTCATCTGGGTTGCATCATTAGCAGAGAAGGAAGACAGATCATCAATGTTTCTAAAAGTTCTCATAAGAAAAATAGGTACAACCACTGCAAGAAATTAGAAGTTGGCTCTGATCTTCCCCATCCTTTGTTTCATGGGTCCTTCTTGGGTCTCCAGGTCTCTGGTCAACCTTGGGTTCTGGTTCCGTTAATGGTTCCTTGACATCCTTTCATTAATAGTCCTAGCTGTTGGCTTAGTCTCATACCATTGCTCTTTGGAACACATATTGGTATCTTCAACACAGTGTATAGTATTGGAGACTCACCATTAGAACTTTCTCTGACCCAGAAGGCTGGAAATCAGTGACATTTGATGGCTGCAAGGCAATTGATTAGTAAGAAAAAAGTACCTTCCATCATAAATTTAAAATAAAAACTTAAATCTGTGCATTTGGATTGGAATAAGATGACATCAATTCCTCTGTTGCCCGTTTAATCTATAAATAAAGGGTTGTCTATAAACAATGTATTTAAACACAGGGCTGTTTGAATAAAGTTTGAAACCATCCAGAAGGTAAAAATTAGAGCCAGGTGAATTAGCTTGATACAGCGCGCGCGCACACACACACACACACACACACACACACACACACACAGAGGATACCAGTAGACAGAAACTGTACAGTTGCCAGCATCACCACTGATACCATTTATGGGCCAGTCACACCCGCATGGCTACAAAGTATAGTTTGCCTCCTGATGGATAAGAAATAATTTGTTTATGTAACCAAAACACAGGTTGAGAGCTTGTCTAGTTCAAGGACACATTCAAATGTCTTATTGTTTAGTTTGCTGGAATGAATCAAAAGTAAACTGGTATTTGCATTGCTGTTACTTCTCTCTTAATGAATTTTGAATAATACTAGATTTTTCTTTATTTAAAGAGATACCAAATCTCCCTTTGCCTGGGGGGCGGGGGGATGCTCCCTTTTATGAAGCATAATACAGACACCCAAACTTAGGATTCATTTGTGCTATTTTTGATTCTTTTTTTAAAAAAACTTTTTAATTAATTTATGTATGTAGGTGTTTACTTGAATGGATGTATGTGCACCATGTGTATGTCTTGTTCCCAGGGAGGCCAGAAGAGAATGTCAGATCCCCTGAAACTACAGATGGTTGTGAGTCACCATGTGGGTGTTAGGAATTGAACCCAGGACCTCTGAAAAAGTGCTCTTAACTGATGAGCCATCTCTCCCTTTTAATTCCTTTTGTAAAACTTTTATTTATATTTAATTTATTTTAACATATAGGTATGTGCCTGAGTGTATTGCTACATTAGTGTGGGTACCCAGACACTTGTAAGCCACCCAATCCAAGTGCTGGGAGCTAGATTCCAGTTCTCTGCTAAAGCACTGAGCCATCTCTCCAGCACCTCTTCCCTAGTTTTTATTTGACATCTTCTGTCTTCCTTGTTAATTCTGAAGGATTACTTGCTGTTATTTCTCATGCTTTTTTTTTTTTTTAAATATTTTGAGTCAAGGGTTTAATGGCAGCAACTTTAGTATTTAACGTTTGTATACTTAAAATAAAGTCCAGCTATATAGTTTCCTTTGGTACTTTGTGGATTTCTGTAGAACGGAATGTTGTTGGTATTGAAATAGTAACTACAGCCTCACTGTGAAGTCCAAGTACAGTCTACATTAAGAATTTGTAGAGTGACGCCATATGTTTGAAAGTTGTTATAAACTGAGAGATGAAACCCCATTAGATTGTGACCTGTTTCTTTCTAACAGACTTTATAAGTTGATAGCTTGTCTGGTTCTCTCATTTTCTTGGAATGTCGCCCTATTTATTTATAAGACCTATGACTTAATTTGAAAAACATTTTATAATGGTTATAAAAGCCTTTGATTTTCTCAAAGTAGACTTTCTATGACATACCAGAATTCAGGGGTATTTATTTACACTCTGTAAGTAACTGGCTCGTCCCCCTGTATTTCTAGCCACCCTCCCCTCCCTGCTTCTTCCTCCACTCTGCCTTGCATTGGTAAAGGGTTGCCCTGCCCTGTGGGTGGTGTACTCCTCAGCGGCTGCTCCCCTGTCTAAGTCCGTGTCTCCCTCTATCCATAGTAAGCATTCCAACTCTGTACTGTTTGCAAAACCTGCTGTTGTGCTCCACAAGGCCAGTGGGAGGGCTGGACCCCCCCCCCCCAAACCACTGCTTGACTTGGACTGCTTGAGGATTTTACAAGGCATTAAAGTATTCTCTTCCCTGTGCTGGCCACAAGGCTTTCTTAGGGCTTTGCTGAAAAGCAGCCAGTTACTGATTCCCTGTTTTGGTGGGATTAGTGTTACCAAAGGGTTGAAGTTTCAGTGAGAAGTATCCAAAACTAGCAAATTATCTGTACTGCTTGCAAACTTTCAGCTTCTCTTTGTTGATACTAACAGTCCCTGTCTTAGTCAGGGTTTCTATTCCTGCACAAACATCATGACCAAGAAGCAAGTTGGGGAGGAAAGGGTTTATTGAGCTTACACTTCCACGGTGCTGTTCATCACCAAAGGAAGTCAGGACTGGAACTCAAGCAGGTCAGGAAGCAGGAGCTGATGCAGAGGCCATGGAGGGATGTTTCTTACTGGCTTGCTTCTCCTGGCTTGCTCAGCTGGCTTTCTTATAGAGCCCAAGACTACCAGCCCACAGACGGTACCACCCACAAAAGGCACTCCCCCCACCTTGATCACTAATTGAGAAAATGCCTTACCGCTGGATCTCATGGAGGCATTTTCTCAACTGAAACTCCGTTCTCTGTGATAACTCCAGCGTGTGTCAAGTTGACACAAACCCAGTCAGCACAAGTCCCTGAAGTCATCAAACTGACCTCTTTCCCTCCAAGTCAGGGAAAGCAATAAGCTTTACATGCAGAAGATCAGCTTTCTTGTTTTGTTTTGTTTTTTTCTAACTGAAAATGGATAAGGTGATAAGTATTTCACACTAACAGGTGACTGCAGCTTGTCTTTGTCTTCTCTTTTCAATTTTCCCTGTTTTACAGAACAGAGACCATATAGTTTCCAGGAGCCACCAGGAGAAAAAAGGTATGTTGAGGGGTCCCACTTCTGCAAGGTCCACGGATCTGTTTCTGTAACGTCTAGACACCATGCTTCCTATGTGTCCATAGTCGGTGAGAGATTTCTGTGTAGTAAGCTGCCCAAGATCCATTGTTCTCTCTCCGGATTCAGTGTAGTCATCCAGATGACTGTTTTCAATCCTCAGGGGCAAAGGCTGCAGGGTTGGGGACAGGAGGGTTCTATTTTAGGTATGCTGAGAGTTTGCAAACAGTTCAGATTTGAGCATCTCCAAAGGCTGTGTGGACCACCAGTCTCAAAGGTGGCAGGGTTTCTCTAGATCTACTTTACCACAAGAAGACTCTCTCCAGCAGCAGTTCCCCAGGAGGTTGTTGTAGAAAGCCCATTAACATGCCTGCCCTCGCCCTCTGTGGATTTCTGCTCAGCAGTGTTAGGCTTGATGCAGGAGCTGCCATCAGCACTGCTGGGCTTCTTATTACTGGGTAGATCTGAGGCTTGAAGTCCAAACTGCTGGCGCCATAGCCAGGCTTTGGAAGAGATCAGGCTACAAGTGGGATTCTGTTGGCCTTGGCTACCTAGCTGGCACGAGTAACCCATGGAAGTAGCCCTGGGGTTATTGCAGAACAAGTGACAGAAATAGCATTGTAACAAAGATGATGATGATGTTGGTGAGAGCTGAGGCAGTAGTAATTAACAATTATTGGGTGATCATATGTGCCTCCTGCTGGTCTAAGCAGTTTATATTTAAGCAGCCTATTCTGGACACTGTAACTTGATATCCATCTTGGTTGTCAACGCACTCTCTTTGGAATCCTGTCTTTCTAACTACTGTAGAAATAGTGGACTGATTATTAAGAATTATTTTTTTTTAAGTAAAATATTTTCTGTTGAGAGGTTTTAAGATAAGAGCCAGTGTAACACTTGGTCAAGTCACAGCTCATACAGTAATGTCACCTGCATGGGGCTGGTCACTGCTGCTTCTCCCCCATCCCTCTCTCCCACCCATTTCACTTGTGGACTTAGAGGATGCAGGGGAGATCTTTCTTTTCCTTGACACTTTTCCTGGTGTCTTGTTGGAAGTTCCAAGAAGCTCCTTAGCCACATTGGATGCTTCACCTTGGTCATTGTGCAGGTAATTTCTAAAGGAGGCGCTTTCTTTGGTATTCTCTTATTTAGACTAGTCAGTTTTTGGAAAAAGGACATATGAAAGGGACTTACCGCAGACCCTGTGGGCTCATGGCAACAGACCATCCACTTCCCCAGTCCCCTCATGATTATACAGTATTAATTATCACTATAACAACTGTCCATTTTAAATTAATACATCTAATTAAATTATCTTTAAAACATCTAAGCATTAAGGAAAGCACTATTACATTGACTTTCAATTTGCATAGTGGGGATTTACTTTAATACTTCGAAATCAATTCATTGAAAATGATAGGTTATCAGTAAAATTGATTAAAATTTGAAGATCCATATTCCTAGCACACTTGAAATATGCGTTTACCTATTGAAAAAGGTATCAGGAGAGTTTCTGAAGAATAGAGATTTTATGGTGAGCAATTCCATTGGTCATCACCCTCATCCCAGAAACTGAACATTTTTTGTTTGGGGATGTTGAAGAGAATTTTTCTGACTTTTATAAGTTTAAAAGTCATTTAAGTTCAGTTAGTGCTTATCCAAAGCAGCTAAGTGCTAGAGGAACACTGCACAGTTGAATTTAGTTAACACAGAGTGAAACAATCTCCTGCATTTGCAGCGCCGCTCCCATAATGCAACAGCGGCTCACGCCTGTGCTATCCACTGTTCTACCAGGTCGGGTAGGTTCTAGCTCCTTAATATAGTGTTGGTTTGTTAACACTTAAGTTTTAAGTCTCCTCTGCTCTGGGGCTAAGGATTAGATGGAATAGTTTTATAGCATTCTGAAGAACATGGTATAGTGCAGTCAACCTAGCAGATTTTTAATAAAAACTATTGGTTTATTGATAAAGTCTTCTGTGATGTGGAGAATAATAGAGTTGAGTAAACAGGAGTTAATTTTTATTTTTATTTGAGATGGTTCAGTCTGTTCTTTCTAGGAATGACTACAAGGACTAGGGAAAAGCAGAGCGATCACAGCTCACTTACTTCCAGTATGCAGCCTGGGTAGAGTGACCTACAGTCTCAAGCTGCAAACCACCTGGCTGAGTGGGACAGGCTGAACCTACAGACACATAGTCTGTTTTTCAACTAGTATCAACCAGGGAAATGCCTGTATTGCAAAGCATCACTGTTCCCAAGCACTGTTCTGTGCTGTTAGTTACTCAACTTTCCTGTCGCAGGATATTTCTGTTGGCATGCTAAACAGGTGGATGAGTGTTTTCAGGGTAAAGTTATAAAGGTATATTTCCCAAGCATTTCTGAATAATTTTTTAGGAATATAGAAAAGTTGAAACAAGTGTTTGATGACCACTCATACTATTAGATTCTGGAGTTGTTAGCATTGCTTTATCAAATCTAGTCACCTGTTCATCCATCTGTATGATCAATTTTTAATTAAGAAGCTGCTGTTTTTCTCTTTAGAACCATTTAAACCTAAAGCAAAATCTAACCACGTCCATAAAGATGTACGTACAAACATATGTTCATGCTGTCCTTTGTCCCTAGTCAGTCCTGTAAAGCCTGGTCACAGGGTTCTTTTTTTGTAGAATTCAGGAAGAAGAATGGGATGAATACATCATTCCTGCCAAATCTGAGTCTGAAAAGTACAAAGTGAGCCGGACTTTCAGCTTCCTCATGAACAGGATGACCAGCCCTCGGAACAAATCTAAGGTAAACTGAGTGTCTGCGCCTGTCCGCCATAGAGTGTAGGTGGCTTTCGTCCTCAGCAGTTAGCGAAGTTTTCGCATGGGTTCCCCTTCGATTGCCTGCCTCTGACTGTATGTGCCACTTTTTACGGATTCTTGTCAGGTCATTAGGATTATTAAGGCAAGCAGGGGTCAGTTCATATTGATGTATAGGTTCTGTAAGAGTGTTTGATGATTTCCTTTTTACATTTCCTCTCCTTTTTCTATTGTGACTGCTGCTTCTAAAGATGAAAAACAAGGACACTAAAGATAAAGAAAAACTGAATCGACATCAGTTTGTTCCAGGAACATTCTCCGGGGTTCTGCAGTGCTCTGGTTGTGATAAAACACTCCTGGGGAAAGAGTCACTCCAGTGTGCCAGTAAGTCCCATGTGTGATGGGTTCTCTCTCTGTCCTGTAAGCTCGAAAGGGTAAAGCCACTGCTAGGCATGTTTGCACAGACCTCTTGAGGGCCTCACATATCATAGAGCTATTTGCCTTGCAGTGGTCAATATTGGTCATTCGGTACTTGTGTCCAGTTGATGACTCTGGTACGTCTAAGCCTGTCTACCTCGTTGTCTGCTGGACATCGACACTTGGATATTTCACAGCTTTTGAATGTTACATATGGAAAACTGAGATCTTGATCCCATCTCAGTGCTTGCTGGCAAGCCGATCCACCCATCACTGCAGACAGATACTCATGGCAAGACTTTAGAGGATCCTTTTCTCTTGCATGCTACAGCTGGTCCTTTAGCAACTCTCTTGACTCGGTTTCCATGTGTATCTCAAACCCACCTACTTGTCATCCATCACTGCCCTCACTCACCTAAAACACCATCCCATTGGTCCCCTTATGTTTGTTTCTATGGATGTGATAAACTCCATTGACCTGGACCAGCAGGTCGTTTTTCAATGACAGGTTCCTGACAGGAAGGACCAGGAGATCAGAAAACAAAGAAGAGAGAAAAGTTTGAAAATTAGGAGGTCTTACATAAGCTCTGTCTTATGCCAAGCAACTTTCTTAAGAAATACAGCATCTTCTGTACAATTTGCAGGGGAGAAATGAAACAGTGTTGGTGGAAAGCTATCATACTGTGGGACGAAATCAGCAGGAAGCTAATCAAGCATTGTCGCACGATGGGGACAAAGAATATTTCAAAGGCATCAAAGACAGAGTATGCAAAGCCCTGGGACCAATAACCACAGCCCTAGAAGGAGGAGAAAATGAGCTCTTAGGTTCCAGAAAACTGTAGCTCCTCTAAAGCCTTGGCCCAAGCTCTTCCTGGCCCTGCCAAGCACGCATCTGGTTTTAGACAAAGGACTAAGTTCCTCCTCTATATATCAGGGCCTCAGGGAACCCTCAACACACCATGGCCAAAAGCACCAAGAGAAGGAAGGGTTTATTTACTTGCATATCCTGTTCACAGTCCATCATTGAGGAAAGCCAAGATAGGCGCCAAGGCAGGGCAAGAACTGAAACAGAGGCCATGGAAGACTACTGTTACTGGCTTGTTCTCTGTGGCTCACTTGACTTGCTTATTATACAACCCAGGACCTCCTATCCAGTGGCAGTACTGCCCATAGTGGGCTGGGCCATGCCACATCATTAATTACAAAAGTACCTGTAAGCCAATGGGATGTCAGCATTTTCCCAATGGAGGATCCCTCTTCCCAGATGACTTTAGCTTGAGTCAAATTGACGAAGAACTAACCAGGACACAACACAAGGCTATTCTCAAGGCATCTTCTGGGGGGAGGGGGGTCCTGATGTCTTGTAGTGACTTCAGAGCCCTACAAGACGTGGTCCATTTCCCTTCTCTTCTCTCGCTTCCTTTGTTCTGGTCATACTGCCATCTTTACCATTCTTCTCACAAGCCTGCATGTTCCTGTCTTAGCACCTTCTGTCTTTGAGGCTCTTTCTCCAGTGAACCCTGTAGGTCGTCAGATCACACCTCCTAGGCCTGGCCACCCTGTGCCTGGCTTGCCACTTCTCTCATTGAATCCCAGGCCCTGTTATTCACCACCATCTATGTCATGGTGTATTTCCATGTCAACGTTCATATCCATCTCTTTCCCTGTAAGTTCTGGAAGGGGAAAGGGAGGGCAAAGCAGTTTTGCATAGCTCCTACAGGTGCCATCACAAAGCTGACCCTTAACACTTATGTTTAATTAATGATTCCTAAGGTAAACTGATGTGTAAGCAAGATCTGCTCTAGCTGAGTCCACTAAGTGGGTGTTGATGGCCTTGCGGGCGAAGCTTGGGATTGCCGAAAGTGCTGCAGACATGCTCAGCTGTCAAACCAGATCTTATTCTAAAAAATAAGTGTATGAAGACTTACAGAATATATACAGCATGAATGGAAACTTACATCATTTCAAACTTTTTCACCTGCCAAAGCTTTGCTGTTAATTTATCATTTTATTAACATCTAACATTGTTCAAACTAATGAATTTTACGATGACACTCCACACATGTGTATAATGTATTTTCATCAGCTTTAATTCCCTGCTGTCATCCTCTGCTACTCCCACCATCCCCTCCTCCACTTCCCCCCTCCTCCACTTCCCCCTCCTCCACTTCCCCCTCCTCCACTTCTCCCTCCTCCACTTCCCCCTCCTCCACTTCTCCCCTCCTCCACTTCCCCCCTCCT
>JADRCH010000005.1:15451315-15475398 GCA_019843965.1 Rhynchomys soricoides | reverse complement strand
CTTAGGTGCTCGTATGTTCTTAGATGTGACACTGTGTGGTGAACAGGCCATCTCACATGCCTTCATCTCGGATGAACTTTAATGAGTACTGTTTCACTTTGATGTCCTTTCCTACCTCCTGCACTGAGTTCTGCTTCTCTCAAATGTGTCCCCCATGTTAGCTCCTTTTCTGTGTATGTCACATCCCCGTTTCTGTGGTTCTCATTCTTGGGCTGTGTGTGTCTTTAATTTAGCTTGAGAGAATCTGTGATGTAATGGAAAGCTCTTGTTAAAGGGTTGTTCTTATTTACATTTTAGTTTTACTGCTTCCAACTATCTTTGATAGTTCCTGGCTGTTCTCCTCGGTGTCTGGCTTGGCTCTTTAGGCCATGTGTTGTTTGCTTTTATTGTTTCCTGTGATTTGGCGAGATAAGGGCTTTAATATCTACTAATGATAGTGTTATGGCTGTGTAGGGCTCATAATTTAATACGGTTTTCCTTCCTTACGTGAGCCTCCTTCTTCCCTCTGCTAGTACATCCAATCGTTGCATTAGTCCATTCTTTTTTATACTGTAGGCTAAGCATTTCAGGAATTGACTTGGCTGTTTCAGGCGCCATTCGATGCTTTGATTTAGTTCTCTGTGTATACCCATGACTTTAAAACCATCCTCCCTCCCTCCTTTTCTACCCCCTTCCTTGCTTCTTTCTGTTCTTCCTTTCTTCCTTTGTTTTGTTGCGCTAAGGTCTCTTATAGCCCAGGCTATCCTCAAACTTACTATGTAGCCAAGGTTAACTTGGAAATCCTTAGCCCCTTGCCTTCATCTCCCAAGTGCTGAGATTACAAATGTACATCACCAAGCCAAGAGGACATTTTGTTTGTTTTTGCCTGTGTCACTGCTTACTTTTAGGCTAGAGAGAGAGGCTGGGTGACTAGGTGAATGTCATTCTTACAGAGGACTTGAATTTGGCTGCAGACCGCACACTGGACAGCTTGTAACCACCTGTAACTCCAGCTCCAGGGGATCTGATGCCCCAGCGAGCACCTCCACTCAATTGAGCATCCCCATGTATGGACACATAGACATAACTAAAAAGAAAAAGAAACCTTAAGAAAAAAATGCAAAGACCTCTTGTTAACCCATTCTTCAGTCTTTACTCCCTGTTCGTTCGCAGGCTACGATGTGATGGGGTAGTTTCTGATAACCTTTAGGCGCTTTGATTGTTTCACACTCAAAATGTAATTTATCTGGCTAAATGAAACCATACTCAGAAGTCTTTCCCGTCAAGCTTCCGTCTACAAGGTCCAATACAGTTGAGCTCTTACTGTTACTGCAGGAGAACCTGAAGCCTGTGTAACTTGCATCCTTGGTTAGTAACTCCCTTCTCTCTGCCTATATGCCAGAATACTTTAAAACATTCCATTACATGGATGCTGTCAGCGTGTGTCTACAGTGTGTATCATTTCATTATTCTTGTTAGGATAAGAAATAGCAGAACTCTCCCATTTGCCTCTGAGCTTGCCTGTTCAGCCTTACGACATTCTTTCCTATTGCAGCTTGGGCTGTTACTGGTCTGATTGTCTTTCGGCTTTTTCCTTAGACAACGGCCATCTCTGATATCTGTCTTTATGTGCTATTTTATAATCATAGCCTGCCCTCCCCACATCCTGGCATCTTTGAAGCTTGATTTCACAGCCATGCTCTGGCATCTTGGTCACACGGATCTGCCTCTGTTCTGTTGGGAATCTGTCCTTGCTCTTCACCTGCCTGGCAGTCTGTCTGTCTCACAGAGCTCCACTCTCCTCTCACCCGGCTGGCCTGCCCATAGCTGTTTCTTTCTCCATGCCCTCAGGTTGGATGTCATGGAACCCTCTTTCTTCTTGTGTCTTACCAGAGGTACACTTTAAACACCCTGATTTTCCATCTCTGTCTCTGGGCCTGAGGCCCAGTGGATGGCTCTTCCTGTGAGTTTGTTCAGTGGGGTCTCATAATCTCTGCTTCCCTTCCTTCCCGTTCCCTCTCCTTTCCTATCCCTGGTTGGGAGAAGTGGAAAGACACTGGGTGTCAGTGTTTTGTGGGGACCCAGTGTATAGAGCTGCCTTGCTTTGCTCATCTGTATTAGGTTGCTGGCTGAAATGCCTTTTAGGACCACGGAAGGATAGTTTGGGGCTCACCTCTCAGCTTCCTGCCTGCCTCTCAATGGGGTGCTAGCTCTTCTGCGGTGTGGCTTTGGTGGGCCGAAATGAGGTTTTTATGAACCAGTTCCCAAAGACATTCCAGGTACAGAACATGGGCTCCTCCTGTGAGATGCAGGGTTGGGGTGTGTGATGTGTGTGTGTGTGTGTGTATGTGTGTGTGTGTGTCTGTAGGGAGGGGTGTGTACATGTGAGTATAGTTGCCGGTAGAGGCTAGAAAAGCGTGTTGGGCCCTCTGGGGTTAGACTTACAGGGGGTTGTAAGCCACTGGATAGGGTTCTGGGAACTGAATTCCAGTCCTTGGCAAGGGCAGTGTGTGCTGCTAACTTTATGGCATCTCTCTAGACCCCGGTTTCTTGCTAATAGGAATTCCTGTTGAAGCTGACAGTGCTTTTTTTCCCCCTGTCAGCGTTATTGTGAGCTTATTCCTCCCTATCCTCATAGACAGTTTGCCTGGTGCTAAAGTTGAAGGTTGCTACCAGGAAAGCCTTAGAAATCCCTGAGGACACATTATAGGAATTGAGCTCTCAGGTAGATCCAGAGGTGTCTGGTATACACAACTGCAGGCTTTATAATTTAGAAGATAATTACAGATGATAAGAAATAACTCCATGGAACTCAAAGTTCCCACGTATGCTGAGGCTTATGAGGAGCTATGCCTCATTTAAGTATTTGGTAATATGTATACTTCTTTATGTCATTTTTATAATGACCCATAAAAGCATGATGTGCTCTCATTTCAAATGGAAACTTTTGCGTCTTCTATTTCAGACTGTAAGGCAAACACACACAAGGGCTGCAAAGATGTTGTGCCTCCGTGTACCAAGGTAACCTCGCAGTCACCGCACTGCTCCATGCCTTGCTTGCTTGCTTGCATCATCTGGCGCCGGACACTGAACGCTTATTGCTGTTGGGTTACTTTAAATGAGATTGTTGCATTGGTAACACATGCTCTAGTGTATGACTATTTATCTAGCTGTTCACTTTTAACAATAGAGAGAAGATCCCCTTGTGTTATGTGAGATGTGCCATGTAGAGCAGTACTCTCCAATAGCCATAATCAGAACTGCCTGGAAGACTGTAATGACCTCATCTTCTAGGACCTCTCCCAGGTTTTCAGATTCTGGAGGTCAGGGCGGCTCCTGCAGATGGGGCTTTCTAGCACTTTCCCTGGGAGCACCACTGTGGCTGAGAGCCTACCTGGAGGCATGGAGCTAGGATGCTCACTGGGGATGGGGTCCATTAACACAGAGCTCTGTGACTGCCCCTTTCACACTACAGGAGCATCCTGCTCAAACCCAGACACATCCCACACATGACTGTGGAGTGCCAGTGGGTCTGGAATCTGTGTTAACAGACACAGTTGAGGGTTGTCGTAAAAGGTGATGCCACAGAGACACAAAGAGAAGCAATGTTGGTAGAAGGTCCCTTTCTCCGGAGTCTGAGCGCATGTGCTGGGTGTCCTGAGCCTCTTAAGTGCCGCTGAGTGTTCACAGGGCTCATCCTCATTCCTTCTTACCCATCTTGTTGTCACCACACTCTACTTTTTGTCCTGTTTACTGTCTTTTGTTTTGAATTCTTCTTTGAAACAAATAAGATAACGAATATGAAGCAGATAAGAATCCTATTCTGTATAGCCACCTGTCCATTCTTATAGCCCAATGATGCTGTGATCGTAATTTATGAGTTTCTAATATTTCTTTTACTAGAAACTCCAAGAGAAATTCAACAAGAACAAACCACAGACCGTCCTTGGAGGTAAGTGATGTGGGAAATGACAAGAACTTAAAAAAGTGTAATGTGCACCACACTTTGTCCATCATAAAAACTACTTCCTGCTGCTGTTTTCTCATTGGCCCAGTTATTTCTTCTTTATAACATATGTATAATCTAAGTCTTAGCTATGCAAAGAAGTCAGGAAGAATATAACCATCTAGGTCAGCCCTAGAGTTTCTGCATTTTATATAGGGCATGGTGTGTGTGTCATACAGGAACTATATGGAAACAGTGGAACTTGGTGGTCTCAATTCTAATGTCATTTTATTGGAGTATAGCCTGTTGATTTAA
The DNA here is from genome assembly GCA_019843965.1 of Rhynchomys soricoides. Classification (NCBI taxonomy): domain Eukaryota; kingdom Metazoa; phylum Chordata; class Mammalia; order Rodentia; family Muridae; genus Rhynchomys; species Rhynchomys soricoides. The sequence continues at coordinate 15,471,158 of JADRCH010000005.1, read as the reverse complement.
TAATTTTGGGTGGAAACAGAGACACTGTATTAAGTAGATGTGATTTTTATGTTTTCCTAATAATATCATGTACTCATCAGTAGAAATAGATGCTAAAATTTCCTTAAGAGTTACAATGTGCCGGGCAGGGGTGGCGCACGCCTTTAATCCCAGCACTTGGGAGGCAGAGGCAGGTGGATTTCTGAGTTTGAGGCCAGCCTGGTCTACAGAGTGAGTTCCAGGACAGCCAGGGCTACACAGAGAAACCCTGTCTCGAAAAACCAAAAAAAAAAAAAAAGTTACAATGTTTAGTGGAAACGAAGCCTTTGGCTTTGGAATCTGTCTATTGTTGCTGCTCCCTGTGCCAGTGTTATGGAGACCCCGTGCTTAGATTAGTCGCCTGTGAGGTTGTAGTCTCATAAGCACCTTCCGTGTGACACTGAAGTTATAAAGCATGCTGACGTTTTATTTGGATATTTCTAAATTTGATGACTCTGTTGTTTTAATTATATGCTGTTGAGGTTTAAACAGTAACAATCAGTAACCTTTGGCACTTCCTTGCGTTACACACAGGAGCTAGTCATGCTAATATATCCTCAGTTTGAAAAACATTTGCTTTAGCCTGAGAGATTTTGTAATTTCTTCTATCTGAGGTTACTTTGCATGCTGAGTGGCACTTGGTCACTTTTCAGCTCAGCTCTATAGCTAAGTATAACTGGCATCTTGAAAACCACTTTGGTGGCATTCAGTGTGCTGAGTCATGGTGACATGGTTTTGGGTGTGTTGTTATGCAAGTTGGTTTGTGTTCTCTTGCCACTCAGCCCCTTGCTTTGGCCTTAAATATCTTTTGAAATCAATTCTGAGATGCTTCTCATTGTCATGAAGTTAAATGGGTGACTAAAATGAAGCTTAGAATTTAGACATTTGGATGTCATCTATTCCTGCTCTTTATGTGAAATTCATGAGACTAAAGCAGAGATGTATAAATTCCCTTGTTACATCCGGGACCTTTGTAAACATTTCTCCCTTTGTCTCCAGATGGTATACTCAGTAGCTACACTGTACTCAATAGCTACAATCCAAACAGGCTGAAGCACCCTCTGAGTTGTTTATACATCAAACCAAATGTAAATGTGTTGATGCCCACTTGTCAGTATATGAGAGAGAAGGGCCCGGCTGGATTTGGGGGTTTGTCCATAAGGAGTAGACTCTCCATCATCACTCCTTTCCCCTGAACTGCTCTCTGGGTGTGCATGTTTGCTTACACACACCATATGCATTTTGCCAACAGAGCTAATAACACCTTACATCTACTTAAAGCTGGCTTGGTGGAGGACAAGCAGTGGTTTATGGGAAAGCTGGCCTATGCTTCCCCATTCCATTCACCTGTTTGCTTGGGTCCCTCCAGACATCTGTAGTCTCCAAGGGAAGGTGTGGAAGTAGCCCTGCAGCATGGGTGTTTGAAGGGTCAGAAAAGGAAAAGACATCTGATAGGTGCCAAGAAGTTCCTAGGCTGGGCCACAACACTGTAGAAGCGGCTGCTTGAGGGTTTACCTGTCTGGACGTCTCTGACTTTCTTTGCTTGTAAATGCTGCGCTAGCACATGGAGTGTCTACTGTGATTCTAGGCTCTTCAGGTAGAGACGTCCCGCCACCTGGGCTCTCCTTGCACCCTTCCTCCTCCATGCCCATCGGACTGCCAGCTGGAAGGAAGGAAGCTGCGGGGCAGGTTCATCCACTGTCCAGAAGCGTCCCAGGCACCACTTTGGAAAGGTGAGGCTCAGCATGCTGCTTTGCTTTCATGGCCCTGGATGGTGGCTGGGGCTAACTAGTGTCCCCCCCTTCTCCCAGCTTCAGGAGGGCAGTGACATCCTTGGAGTCTGAGGGTGACAGTAACAGCTGGAGAAGCAGGTCTCATTCCGATGAGCTGTCCCAGTCCATGGGCTCTTCTCCTTCCACGGAGTCCTTCATGATGGAAGGTGAGGTGTTTGCATGGGCCTCTGTCTCTGTGAGCATTTAACTGAAAGAGGCATTTTGTGAGAGAAATAAGATGTATTTTGTTCTTATGTTTATGTGTGTGTGTCATATGTACATGTACATGCATGCTCACATGTGTCAAAGTACACATGTATGGATAAGAGAACATACATGTGAAGGCCTGGCACTGATCTTGGGTGTCTTTTAAAATCATTCTTGGTGTTATCTTTTGAGGCAGGATCTCAAACCCAGAGTTCATCAAGTCTGGTTAAGTCCAGGCAGCAAGCTTACCCTTGGGCATCACCTGTCTGCCTCCCAAGTCCTGGGGTTACAGTAGGCTGCCATGCCGGGCTGGCTTTTGTGTGGTTTCTGGAGGATCTAAACTCTGGTGCTCACCCTTACATACCAAACACTTTACCTGTGAGCCAACCTTTCAGCTTTCTGTCCTCCTTTAGAAGTCGTATGCTATCTACTTGAAGTAGAGTCTACTTTTCTTAAGGATCTCAAAAATACCTCCAGGTAAGAAGGTGACTTAGTAGAGGTGTTGATGGATGGGGAAGAGGGAGGAGAGGGGACCGAGAATGTCCCTTACACACGTGTGAAATGTCAGAGAACACACTCAGGAAGAGTTTTTAAGAAATGACAACTCAGTCTTGAGGGACATGATCAGGAGTGAGATTATCAGCAACACGACCCTAAGAGATGGATATGATTTAAAGAATGAACTACACGTCTGCCGTTATCGTTGGAAACGTTCTACAGCTATGGAGAGATTGGAGCAGAGTCCTCAAATACATATTTAATTAAGACTACTGCCTGGATCACTGAGAGATATGGTCTGTGCCCCACCTGTTGCCTGCCACTTGTGGAGAATAAAGCATTTTGGAGAATATTTTGCAGGATGTAATTCAACCTGGGGAGTTGTTTTGGTTTCCAGGTTGCCTCAATAAATGATGCTAACAAACAGAAGGAGAGAGAGAACTGCGGAGAGAGGAGTAGATTCTGGTTCTTTAAAGCCTGGTGTTATCTCATCTCTACAAACACCAGTTGGGATCTCTAAGGAGTATTGTTCAGGGCAAACAGGTTTTAGTTTTCCCGAGAGGTTCATTCATGTGCATGCTTGTGCGTGCATGTGCATGTGTGTGTAGTTATTTTCCTGAAAGGTGTTTGTGTACGTGTGTTTAGCGTTTCACAAGAGTTTTTGCTCAAAGGACTCAAGCCTCACACTGTGCTTCCTGTTTTGCCAAGTCCTGGGTAATACCAAGTGGGCAAATTCAAATTTAGATTTGAGTAAACTGTATAAAATAACCCAGGCAAAAGAAATTGGTGAGGTCTGTAAGCAGGACATGGGCTCTGAAGGTCATCAAGTCCAATAGAGTGAACCCAAACAAACCAAGGCATCTCCAGTAATTTCACAGCCTCCCTGTACAGTTACTGTTGGAGACAACTGCTCTCGTGGCAGTTGTCTTGCTGTGGACCACTTCATCTCTGGTTTTCAGATGCTTCAGGTCCATACTGTATCTTTCTCACTGGGACCTTTCTGTGCCTTTAGCAGGTTTGAACCTGAGAACCTGGTACTTAAAGATCTCTTTGTGATGTGTGCTTTACACACTTCTGGCTTTTCTTTTCTAGATGTTGTGGATTCTTCTTTGTGGATCGACCTCAGCAGTGATGCTCAGGAGTTTGAAGCAGAGTCTTGGAGTCTCGTGGTGGACCCTTCCTTTTGCAGTAGGCAGGAGAAGGATGTCATCAAAAGACAAGATGTCATTTTTGGTGAGCATTTCAAATATGCCCCTGAGGCTGAAGCAGTGGGCTGTGGAGGGAAGAACATGGACAGTGATTTTCCAGCTATCTGATCTCAGACAAACTAACTCATCCAGACCTCGGTGTCCCTGTAGCAAGAATTAGTTAACCCACTCTGTGCTCCCGGCAGGTTGTGCTTCCAGCCATCTGTCAGAGTCCTGAATTTGTTAATCCTCTCTCAGCTTCCAGTGGGAACCTGTGAGTCTTGGCACCCACCCAGGAGCTCTCTGGATTTGAGAATGAAACATACAAAACACACACACACACACACACACACACACACACACACACACACACACATTTTGATATGCTTTGACTAGCTCAATGACTGGGCATTTCTAATCCTCCCCATGGCTACCATACATTCTCCCCTCCAACTTTCCTGAGTCAACCTGCTAAATCAACATTTCATCTCTGCTGCATGGGGGGGGGGAGGGCGAGTGGCCATTAGGACCATTTTTCTGAATTCTTACATGGCTAGTTGCTTGCTTTCCTGAAGCTCTTACATCTGATCCTTCTACCTCCCAGTCAAGATGATTCTCTGTCTCTCTCTTTCTGTCCCAAGTCCAGGAATCTAAAAGTCCTGTCTCTGTCTTTTTGCCCAGCCATTGGCCATATGGCAATTCTTTATTATCGGTTGAAGCCAGCTGGGGGCAGGGACCCTCAGGGCTGGAAGTGAGGCTTTGGAAGCCAAATTAAGCAAAGCATTAGAACCAGTTCCCAACATTTTCCCATCAGTAGAGCAGGGGTAATGAGACTCAGGTATAAAATGTTCCAAGGCTTAAATACAACCTGGCATGTGTAATATCCAGGAGATTTGGCTTCCTACACCCTTAGCACATCCACTTGAGTGACCCCTGAGATGCTTTCCCACTTCTTCATCTAAGAGCCACAGCGAACGTTCACATACTCGCTGCAGATCAGAACCCCACATACGGCCTAAGGTTGACTGTCCATGCCATGGTCCTACTGCTGGTATACACTGTGCAGGACCCTAAGCCTGGGTTAGGACAGCATTTATGTGTCTGTAGTCCTTACTGCCTAGTTCATCTGTAGTGAGATTTCACCATAGCAAGTAGAGGCAATCTGAAGTAGAAACAATGAATTCGGAAAATCCAAAGTGCAAAGAATGTACTAAAAAGTAGTTTCAATAAGACACCCACTTTAGCTGAGGCAGGGTCTTCATTCTCCTTGATGTGCGTTTTCATGTCTTCTGCTAGGAGGTGCCCGGCTCACCATCAGCAGGGGTAGGGGGTAGGGTTTCACCAAGATCAAGGGAACTGGGGGTTTGTTTCAGAACCTTCCAGGAGCCTTGAATGTAACATCACAGGAAGTTAAGGGGATGATGCTGTCCTGTTTAATGTTTGTTTCTCAAGCATTTAATAGTATGCTGCCATGTCTCTTCAGTTGCGGGTCAACCTCACACACTGTTAAGCACGGTCTCACCAAGTGGGAGAATTATCACAGGTCTTGTGACCTTCGGTGTCAGAAGTTTGCCCTGTAGGCAAGATCTTTTCCCTTTGTTCCTCATTGCCTCCCTTTCAAAGATGAAGAGAGCTGCCATGGTGGCTTGTGCCAGGAACCTCAGGTCTTGGCAGGATTGAGCATCCAAGGCCAGTTACTCGGCTATCTAGTCTCAAACCCAAAACCAAGGAAAAGAAAACAAAGGCCAGAGGGTAGCTCAGTGGCAGAGTGCTTTCCTAGATTTGCCCTGGATTTTACACTCACTGTCACCCTCCCACCCCACCTCCAACACACACAGATTATTACCCACTCCCACCCCCACCCGCAACACACACAAAGCCAGGGGAATATTATTCCTGCTCAGTGTAGCTGTAATGAGTTAATGGGGTAAAGGCTGAAATGGAAAGCTAGAGGTAAGTTCAAAGCCAATGTAGGTGGCTCTAATCACCCCGCTCCCTTCATCCACACATGCTTATTATCTACCTTCTCTTATTGGAATTAGCTCAGTATGTATGACTTGCTGTGGGGTTTGGTTTTGGTTTGCATTTCTCCACTAAGGATATTGAATTGGGGGGGAGGGTTAAGGGTATGGGGGGGTGGAAGTTGTGGTAATGGTGGGAGTAGGTAATAATCTAACTCAAAACTTTTTGCCTTAGAGACAATCCTACCACTGCGTTTTATCTCAAGCCCTGCTGAGCATCTTTTTGGTTACTTGGTGACCACTTGTTTATGTTTTTGAAGTAATACTTTTTAAAATCCTTTGCCCATTTTTGAATTCTTGAAAACATTTGAAGACTTTTTCATATATATATGATATTTTATGTGTATATAATATATAATAAGAACTCAGTCTTTATACCATATATAGTGTACTATATATCATATATATAGTAAAATATACATATGTATATTTTCCACTGAAGAAAATTGGATTTTGGAAAATGATCCTGTGACAGATAGAATCTACTAGTGTAAAGCCTTGGGAGACTTTATTACATTCAGTTTAAGTCATTTCACCAGGAATCAACTGTGAGTGTATTCAACTGACATGTACTCAACACAGAAAGCAAAGAAAGAAAGACAGGCTTCTCCCTAACAAGCTGTTATAGTTTATAAAGCATCAGCGTGGGAGTCAGAGCTTTTGGAAACATTTGATTCTTAGCTGCTGGACTTGGCTTTCATCTGTGTGTCTGCTTCTAGTATCTGGACAATTAATATTTGGAGTGTAAATAAAATATTAATCATCACTGATTTTTATTTTGGGAAAAATGGTCCTATTTGTCTCTAACATTCCCCCATTCTTGCTTGTGAAATGTAGAATTGAGTTGTTTTTGTCTGTTTGCTTGTTCACAGATCAATTTTTATTAAGTTATCTCTACAACCGATATTATGTAAATTTCTGTAGCTCATACAAAAACTGAATTTGTATATTCCGGAAGTGGAGCTCATGGTGGATTATGAAATGATACAAAAGTGACCAGATACTCTTGCTCTTTAGTATCTCCAGCTGTCTGGTCTATGAAAGGTGACTTGTTAGGGAGTAGGCAAATACAGGCTGTAATTCTGAATTCTTGTCAGTATCTGTACTTGATTGTTCATAGTCAGGTAGGAAAAGCTGCACACTCAACAGGAATGTTACATCATTACATCATGAATGTGCGCACATGTTTCAGAGCTGATGCAGACAGAGGTACACCACATCCAGACACTGCTCATCATGTCTGAAGTCTTCAGGAAGGGCATGAAGGAAGAACTGCAGCTGGACCACAGCACGGTGGACAAGATCTTCCCCTGCTTAGATGAGCTGCTAGAGACTCACAGGCATTTCTTCTTCAGCATGAAGGAACGCAGGCAGGAGTCCTGCGCTGGTAACGACAGGAACTTTGTGATCAACCAAATTGGAGACATTCTGGTACAACAGGTAAGAAGGGTGTCGAGCTGATCTCAGAATCCAGATGTTTGCAGAACTCTCTTTTTAGATCTATTCATTTTGTAAGTATGAGTGTTTTGTCTGCGTGCGTGTCTGTGCACTTTGCACATGACTGTTGCCCACAGAGGATAGAACACAGTGTCAGAACCCCTGGCACTGAGTTATAGATGGTTATGAGCTACCATGTGGGCGCTGGTAAAGAAACCCAGGTCCTCTGCAAAAGTAACAAGTGCCCTTAATCTCTCAGCCAAACTCTGGCTTGCAGTCTCTTGATTGATTAAAATCCCTCGGAGAAATGGAATTGATTTCATTATCATTGCTAGGTAGGGGCCAGGGGCTTTCTTTTATTGGGTGTTGGTTGATCCTGGCTGTATAACAGATGTCAGAGAGCTTCTGACAGCCAACGACTACCTCCTGCGTATGGCTCAGGACCAGTCTCCACCAGATACTGAAGTCAAAGCTAAATTCTCTGGTAAGCTTTGGACTCTGGGCTTTTTGATGTGAGAGAGGGCTTCTCACAGCACAGGTTCTCTCTAGTCTTGGCCTTTCCTAAACCTACTTGTTAATATGGGTTTTTAAACGCCTTAACCTCCTTTCCAGCCCACCACCCTCCAGAGGTAGTGGGAAAGAGAGGTTCATGGGGGAAGTGGACCTGTTTAGAAATAGCTTTTTGGAGTGATTCCAATCTTCATTGTCAGGATATCAGCAGTTCGGTTCTCTAGGAAACCACTGAACACAAATCAGTAGCTGCAGTCTAGTCCTCTCAGCAGACACCACACACACAAATCAGCAGCAGCCACAAGAACCAGGAGGCTCCGCTGGATGGGCCAAATCTGCAGAAGCGTTAAGAGACTACCAGATTATCACAGGAAGTTCTACAAAGTCACACCTAACGAAGATCAGCAATGCGGTGCAAAGCGAACAGATATGTGAGCATTGCCAGCAAAGACAAGTGATACAAAGCAAGGTGAACTGATATGCTGGCCTCTGCCCACTGTCTGCGGGCTCATATTTATATTCTTTGTAAACCTTAGTCATCCTCTCACGTGTCTGCTTCAGTGAAACACCCTCTCACCATGTCTGCTTCAATGAGACATTCTTTCACATGTCTGGCTTTAGCAAAATATCCTTTTGCCTGTGTGCCCCAATAAAACATCATTATGATCTGAGTCTCCAAAAGAAACCAGAAATGTCCACTTCAGTTTGCCACTGTGATATTATAAGGGATGGTTTCAAGTCAAATACTGGCTCACCCTAGGAGGAAGGGTATAAACCCTTTATAATTAACCTAGAAGACAAGATAAATAAATCTCCCTTCAGGCATTTGGGATTTTTGGAGCATCACTGAGAATGGGTTGTGCCATTGGCTAATCCAGACACAGCAGCCACCTGCATTTGGCAAGGGCATTAGCTCAGATCTCTCTGAAGGGCTTCTTGCTAAAAGCGAGCTCACTCAGAGGGAGGTACCATTTTGATATGGAAGGAGCTGTGTGTTCTCCAAGTGTCTCATTGAACTTTCATAGCATTGTGAGGTGGATGCTATTTTCCCACTGTCTAGATGTAAACACCAGGGGTAGTAATGGTCTCTAGGCATCACCATCTCACAGGTGATGTACTGGTGACTGAGGTCAAGATCTCCTCTCTCATCAAAATGAGCCAAGAATTTTAGCAAACTGTAAGACAGCCTTTACTGTCTGAGATTGTGAATCCCAGAACAAAAGGGTTCTTCTCAATTGTTTATTAGCATATTCCAGCACCTACAGTGGATCCTTAGACTTGGAATAATTATTGAATGGTTGACTCATTTGAGAGAGAGAGAGAGACCTAGTTGGGAGATTGCCTGTGACACTTGGGGAAGCTTCTGAAGCACCAGCCATTGCTTTGACTTTTCCTAGGTAGATGTTGAAGGGTCACCTTCTCTAAGAATTTCAGTATTTTAAATGTTCTCACTCTATCCAAGGAAGCCATGGAGTTAAGCTTGTCGGTTTGTATGTGAATGATGGAAAAGTTGGTTCACTGATGGCATAGACGGAATTAAATACAGCATTTTAGATCCATACACAAATGCAGGGACACGTTGCCTGGCAACCAGTCTTACATGTCGAACACTGTGGAAGTCTGTGTCAGTAGAAACTTTTCTTTTAACTAAAGAGAGATCTGCTATGCAGCTTACAGTCTGAGGCCCGTTCTGTTTCTGTCACCCACCTGAAACAGGGTGACGTGAAGGACTTTGCAACACAGTTCAAATAAAATTGTCAGAGTGCAGAGAACATTGAAAACTGAAATGGAAGGTTTTTTAATTCTGTCATCTGAAGTTATCTGAATTCTCGTTCCTTAATATAAACATTCACAACTTGACCCTTCTTGAACTCCAATCATTGAAACTGGTTTTGTTCTTAGAGTATCCCCTTTTCATATTTAATGGAAATGTGTGTCTTTATCAGCTCTGTATTTAATTTGTGTGGCTAAAGCAGGGACAACAGTCAGGTCATTGGCGTCACTGGACTTGGGCCCAATAGCCTAATGGTTAAAGCATAGATTTGCCTTTTGGGAAAAGGAGGAGCCCGTGTTCTTATTCCTTGTTGGCATGCACAGTGTGGTGTGTGGCCAGCTGACCTGAGTATCCGCTAGCATGGTGCTCAGGCGGTGGTTAGGGGAACAAAGGAGCAGATGAGGTGTTTCGGGTGTAGGAAGGCAGACTGGGGGCGCGCTTCAGAAGGCTGGGGTGAAGTGTGTCAGCAGGGACTCTTGGTGGGTGGGACACTGTGGGTACCGTCCAAGGCAATCATTCCTTCATTTTAACTCCAGAAACATAAGGCTTACCCGAAAACGGTTAAAAATGAGGCTCAGTGTTCTGCTTCTCCGTGGTTTCCATAGGAACGAGCTAAGACCTGAGACTTGCTAAATAAGATTGTAATTGTCTGCATTATCATCCCTCCAGCTGTAGCAAAGCTATAACACTACAGTCAGCATGCTAATGTCCATACTGTCAGGACAGTGATCTTGCCACGGGGCTTCCTGCTTCCTTCTTGCCCCTGCTCCCATCTCCTGTCTAAGTCCTGGAAACTCTTTCTTTCTGTCATTTTCAAAGACATGCTATAAATGGGGATACATAGTATGTAATCTTTAGGGAATTGGCACAATTCTTTTAATCCTATCCGTGGCTATATGTGTCAGTAGTTAATTCTTTTTTCCTAGTAAATAGTATTCCATGCTGAGGATGTACCCTGCTTTTTTACATTGCTCACTTACAGGAAGACATCTTGTTACTTCTAGTTTACAGCCATTACAGAGCAACTTGCCCAAGTTTTGACTTTGTTGGAATAAAATCTAAAATTGCAATTTCTGGATTTTCTAGTTCGTTTTTTAAAAATGAGTTTTATAAGGTTGAGATTCACTTGTATTTCTCTTCTTTTCTGTTTTGGTACAATGATAGAAAGGCGGTTCTTGTCCCCTGCCCCCAATGAGCTGGTTTTTGTGTCTTTGCCAGAAATCAGTAGAACAGAGTAGAAACCCGTGTCTATATCTTTCAATTCTGGCTTGAAAATGGGAGCTGTGTAATAATCTGGAAAATTAAACACTGAAGTCTTCCTACTGTATTGAGAATTTTTTTTAGACTTTCTGCATTTCCTGTAAATTGAGTAATCGTAGGCATATTTATCAATAGCACTGCAATTCTGATAAGATTTGGGTTAAACCTATATTATCTACCCAGGAAATATTGACATCTTTATTATACTATTTTGATTCTTCCATCAGTGAACTTGATAAAGCTCTCTATTCGTTTAGATTTTAAAAACATTTAAAACTTATATGCACACATGTGTTTTGCCTATATTATATCTGTGAACTACTTTTATGCCTGCTACCAACAAAGGTCAGAAGAAGACATCAGATCCCCTGGAACAGTAGTAGTGACAGACAGCTGTGAGTTTCCATGTGTGTGCTGGAAAACAAATCTTGGTCTTCTACAAGAGCGGCAGGTATTCTAAACTGCAAAGCCATCTCTCCAGCCCCGAGTCACCCAGACTTTTGAACTCTCAGTATTGGGTAGTTTTTATACAAATGTTTTGTTAGACTTTATTTTAGCAACCGTGATTTAAGGATCATCTCTTCAGACACATGATCATCAACACAGATAAAACTGAGCAAAAGAGAAAAGACCAAAGATGGTGGAATGCATTCTAAATACTTTTCTAGGGAGACTGTCTGTTGCAATGACCTTCCCTGTGGGCATGATTGTGTAGAATTAGCACCATCTTTAAAAATCCTCATAGCTAAATTATGTAGCCAGCCCCCCAAAAATGGCCCTATGTTTCTGAATTTTATGGAGATCCCCCTAGGTCAGGCTAGTGGAAACACTCCGCCGTGCCTTTCCTTCTCCCCACTGTTAATAAATTAGCATGTTGGTGATTCTCTGTTCTCTTCTCATCATGGCTAATGATCACCCGTGATGTCAGACATTTAGTGTAAACAGTACTAAGACTACAAGTTTAAATAATGAAACTGCATAAAAATGGAGCAAAAATTAAAGCATTGCATGTTTTCATTTGGCCTTTTGATTGTTGGTTCGGTACAATGTGATCCTGTTATGCCAGCCCTTACTACCTAATCATTTGCTTTTATTTTAAGAAGTGCCTGGGGGAAGGAGAGTGATTGTGTTTGGGAAATCCATGGTGCTTTGAAATACACAAAAACTACATGTTCTTTTTCTCTGTGAACATAATGGCTACATTTATAAACCATTATGGAAATGTTCTCAGTTTTCAGAAGAAAATGCAAGCAAAATGAAGAGGATCTATGGAGAATTCTGCAGCCATCACAAAGAAGCCATGAGCCTCTTTAAGGAGCTCCAGCAGAACAAAAAGTTCCAGAATTTTATTAAGGTAAGCGTTATTCAAACTCATTGTGGCGTAGGAGGCTGGTGTGGGGTGATAGTTCATGTTTTCGTCTTAATGATCTAAACAAATTTCATATCTCAGTTCTATCTCTCAGGGGAAGGAGAGGAAACGGTGGGCTCATGGCACAGATGGGAAGTCTAGATGGTAGTAAAATCTTTCTTCCAGACAGTTTCATTTGCTGTCTTGTATCTGTAAGGTCATGTTCCCCAAGCTTCTGACAATATTGCAATGTTCTGGGAAGTAGTTTCTTACCCTGACAAGTTGTGTATCAGAAAAATCAAAGTCAAAGCAAATAGAGAATCTGTTTATCCTGTGGATTTGCTTCAGAGTAAATTCATTTAAACTAAGTCCACAATATCATATGATTTCCTCTGTGTCTTTCTGAACGCTTTATCTTTTAACTCATCATGGTAACATTAGCACACTTAAATTATCAGGCATTTTCTGATTCTGTCAGTTTTCACTGTTCATCTCTTAAAATTGTATCGTTAAGCTAGGACCTGGCAAATATCCACGGACGCCTATGGATGTTATGTCTCTAAAACCCCCCTTTACTAGAATTCTCTTCCTCTCTTCTTTCCCCATCTTGAACTTCTATCTAATGGAAGAACTTTGTTCAAGCATCTGGGTACCTACGTTTTTATCTGTCGTTTTGTGAGTTCCACCAGATTCTCCTCTGGTTTCTTCTCATGTATATGTATAATATATATGAAGACTTGGAGAATATTTTAGAAATGTTTAAGAAAAGGATTGCTCTGTGAGAAGGGACTTTAAGTGCTACAGTGTGCCATAGCAAAGGTGGAGGGAGACATGTTTGAAAAACAAATAGTGGACATGCTCAGATTTCCATTATTGTTCAAAAGCCTATTCCTGAACCCTGTGTTTGCTCATTTGGGAATTAGAGGTACAACAGATCAGTGTGCCTTGAAATGTTTGCCCACCTCAACTATAGTGGTTAATGACAAAAGCACAAAATGCAGTGGCTGCGTGTATATTTTACACAATGGTGATTTGTGTATATAAACATGTATATGCGTTTCAAGATCCGAAATAGTAACCTGTTGGCTCGTCGCCGTGGAATCCCAGAGTGCATCCTGCTTGTCACCCAGCGCATCACAAAGTACCCGGTCTTGGTGGAGAGGATCTTGCAGTACACCAAGGGTGAGATATTACTTCTGGGACCTTTGCCTCTCCTGTGAGTTTTAGTCACAACTGAGGGGTCCTGTGGAGCTTTGAGTGCTGAGTCCTTCCACTCACAAATGCTCTCACTGTGAGAAAGCTTTGAAGGCCTTTGAGTTAGAACTCATTCCAAGAAATTATTTTTAATTCTGTTTATTCTGTGGTGGGGAAGTAGAATGCATGGCATATGTGTGGTGATCAGAGAACTTGCAGAACTTGGTCCTTTCCTTTTATGATTCTTTAGAATGTAATGCGCGGGAGGATGTAAAAGCAGCATAGATTTTGCTCTCAGCAAGAGAACGAATAACAACAACAGCAACAACAACTAAATAGGGCTCTTCACTTTGTATTGTGCAGATTTTCTTAAGGTTCTACAATTTCCCAGGAACTAAACTGTGTCAGACAATGTTAGGCAATTAACCTCACTCCAGGATTCACTCCCATGCCAAGTTCTTGGTAGACTATATAGCAACAGTGGTCTGCTGCCTTTAACAGAATGAGCTGCATCTGTGAGTTCTGGCTCTTGGCAAAGTCATCGAAGTAGCATACAGATGCCCTCTCCTCAGAGCAGGCATTGCCAAAGGTCAATCCTGGAGCATCCTGGAGCCTTGGCCATCGGTTCACATGACTGTTAATGGTCCTCAAGTTCACTAGCTGTCCCTTCACAAGGGGACATGTTTATATACAGATTCTGAGTCATTGGGTATGAGTGGAATTCAAAGGGGCATTTGAAAAGACCCCCATAGAGGCTGGTACTGTTACATTTGGGTTGTGAAGCATTGGGACAGAGTGATTTGTAAGACCTTGAACCTTCTCTTGAGTTACTCTGGGCCATCTGGTAATTCAACTTCACTTTTCTTTCCTAGTTTTGAAGTAGTTGCTTTATAAGTCAATCCTCTCTCTGGAAGGAAAAGACAAGGAGTGAGGTGTGTTCCTTGGAAGGCAGCAATCTCCTTCGAACTGTGGGGATCAGGTGTGATCTCTGGGTGTTCTGATAACACTCCCAGCATCATCTGTGTGTGCACTGAGAGCCTCCAAAGGAAGAGACTTTGGAGGACCGGTTGAGCTCCTCCTGGCTGCTCCTTCTAAACATGTGTTTCTGCAGCTGTAGGCTCTGGAGAGCCTTTGGGTTCCCTGCCAGCTTTCTGTTTTCCCTCCCTCTTCCTCCCTGCCTCTGAGCTCTTCAGGTCCAGGCACCTGAGCAAATATCAACTAGCTGATCTTTATCGTCACATACAGAAAGTAGCTAAGTTCCCTTTCATCTGAGGTTTCCAGAACCCATTCTCTGGGACTCCTCCAGACCTTTCTCTTAAGACAGTCTGGAGGTGAGAGGGGTGACCGTTGGTTTAAAGAGTAACTGGAGCTACAGTCTGTTCTGTACGCATAAGCCTGGCTGACTTCTGTGAGGCACAGTGCCCCAGCCTTCAAAATATTTTCTTTTCTTTCATAATCAGAAGGAAAAAAAAAGATAGGTCAAGAACATTTTAATTATAACATTAAGATCTTCAATTTTATGCTAATATAGTTTTGAATATATGCATATAATATTTATATATTTTTGTTTTGTTGTTTTGTATTTTTAAGGGGCCATTTAAATCCCCCGTGGCTCCATTTCGGAGGACATGAGCTTGGCCCCACAGCCGGCTTCAGTTGTTAAAAATATAGTGTGGGGTTACTTACTCACCTGTTTCTAGGAAGGGAGCCCAGGCTACTCCAAGCATAGCCTCTGCTCATATTACATATAATATATATTTATTATGTATTATAATTATATTACATATATGTATACATATAGATAGATAGCATATGATGTATGCTACTCTTTTTCTTGCTGTGACAAAATACCAGATAAGAAGCAGCTTCAGGAAAAAAGGGTTTATTTTGTCTCACAGTCTGAGGGGACACAGTCTGTCATGATGGGGAAGGCGTGGCAGTAGGGACATGAGGTAGCTGGCTACATTTGTATCTGCAGATGAGAAGCTGAGAGAGAGAGACAGAGAGACAGAGACAGAGAGACAAAGAGACAGAGAGACAGAGACAGACAGGGGGATGGGAGGGTGGGTTGCCGTTCTGTTTGCTTCTCCCTTTTTGTTCAGTCTGAGTTGGCAGGCCATGTAATGGTGCTCTCCGAAGGGAAGCTGCTCTAGGAATCCTCACAGAATGCCCAGAAGCATGCTTCCTGGTTAATTCTAAATCCAGTCACATAGACAATGAGATAAACCATTGTACTGTTGAGGGAGCAGACTTACCCCTAGAAGCCAGACACCTTATTGTCTGCTATTGTTTGCCTACTAATGCAAATCTTTTATATCAAATATTGTACTGCTTCTTCATGCTGATGCAGAGAGTCATTTAAATATTTGAACTTAATCCAACATCTTTCTTAAGGGATCTTTGTTATATTTAAAACCTTAAAAAGAATAATTACTCTCAGTATTATGGATTATTATTTTTTTTCTTCATGCAGAAAGGACTGAAGAGCACAGAGACTTGTGCAAAGCTCTTGGCTTAATTAAAGACATGATTGCAGCCGTGGACCTAAAAGTCAGTGAATATGAGAAGAACCAAAAATGGCTTGAGATCCTAAATAAAATTGAGAACAAAACGTACACCAAGCTCAAAAATGGCCACGTGTTTAGAAAGCAGGCGCTGATGAGCCAAGAACGGGCTCTCCTTCACGACGGGCTTGTTTACTGGAAAACTGCTACAGGCCGTTTCAAAGGTACTGTGGTTTCGCCAGGGCAACCTCTCCTTTCATACAAGTTACTCAGTCAACACAGGACAGACTTCCAAAAGAAAAATGGTTCTGACTTGCAGGCATACCTACACAGACCCTTGACTTTTTCAGTTGAAACATCAGGTTGGGAAGTTCAGTAGGTAACGGTGACTAGGGGACATGCACGTTTGACTGGAGCTTGCTGTCCCAAGCAAAACCCCTCATGTGTACTTTTATGACTATGGAAGCTTGCAATGTCAGAAGCCAAGCCAGTTGAGAGTTCTGCACATTGTTGGCGTAGACATATTCTGCTAAATGTGGTGTGTTGAAAGCAAGAAAAGCACACTCCTACCCAGAGAGGGTCTGCTGCACGCCAAGACAGCCTGGGGCTTTCAGCCATGAAGGGGAGAAATAGGGAAACTCTAAATATCAACTATGTTATTAACATGACATATTTTCCTGTACACAGACACCAGGGTAAGAAAGAGAGGAAGGACTTACTCTATTGTTACAATTGCTCTTCCTCAGTGGTACGATTTGCTAACAGACTTAAACCTGACTCAGTTAGTTTGCTTAGGGGCCCGGGCTGTTCATTTGGGTTTCTCCAGGCCTTACACTCTAGCGACCATCTTGCCTGTCCTGGGCTTTCTTATACCTCTGGGGCCTGAAAACCTGACTTGAGCTCCAGTCTCCTTCCGGAGTTTTATTGGTAAGGACCTGAAGGTCAAGCTTAAAAGTTTGCCTGTTCAGGTTCCTCCACAGCCTCTAAGAGCCTTTCTCTCCAGCCTCCTTCCCCTTTACTCACACCCTTAGGCAAGGTGGAGAGGAAGGATTTCCCCCACTACGGTTGGTTGACAGCCATTGCCCACCAGAGGATGAGCAGGCTTTGATGGAAGTTCACACGGAGGTATTTGCTGATGAGCAGCTCGCAGTGTGGTATTCATTGCGATCCACACGATGCCGTTTGTTTCTCTTTGCCCACGGAAGAGACTCCCCTATTGGGTCAGGGCATGCAGTGGTTGTAGGAGGAGGTGCAGTTCTTGCAAAGTTTCCAAGGATAGTAAATCAAGTGTCACTCAGAGCAGGTTTGGCTCTATCACTTGATGGAGAAGCCGCTCCCTTACATTGTTTTTTCCAAGGCAGGGTTTTTCTCTGTAGCCCTGGCTGTCCTAGAACTCACTCTATAGACCAGGCTGACCTTGAACTTGCAGAGATCCACCTGCCTTTGCTTTCTGAGTGCTGGGATTAAAGGCGTGTGCCACCACTATGCCCAGCTCTCCCTCACATTTTGAATTGCTACATTTCCTCCTAAAGGCAAGGACATGTTCCATTCTCTTAGGACCTTCTTTCTTAGAGGGGAGGCGTGGGCGATTGCTGACAATCTCATTACGTAACTCAGGCTGGCCTCAAACTCATGACCCCCGGCCTCAGCCTCCAGGTACTGGGATTGCACATGTTGATCAGGTTTCCATCTCAGGGCCTTCTTTTATGTAGGATTTTTTTCTTTCATTTTGAAAATTGTGCTCTTAAACATTTTCTAGAGATGCACCTCCTACTATAATCCTATTATTAACCTAGAGGGACACATTAAAAAATACACACTTAAACAGATTTCTATGTATCTTACCTGCGATAGATAATAGCAACTGTAATGAAAGTGGTTTTTTTTTTTTTAAGTAAAAGTTTCATAGGAAGTCTTTCATTTTTATTAAACTGATTTAAATGTCAATCGTGAAATTAAAATAGCTGGGAAAGGCACCTAGGCTGTGGTTTCCTTCGTTAATACGTCGTGTTTCTGTCTTTGAAGACATCCTCGCTCTGCTTCTAACTGATGTGCTGCTCTTCTTACAAGAAAAAGACCAGAAATACATCTTTGCAGCTGTTGTAAGTATGTGACCATGCAATGCACATTTTTACTAGTGAGTGCTGTATTTCCTTCAACAAAGCCTATCGTTCCTAACTTAAAAAAAAAAAAAAAGTTGCTTGGCAAGAATATCCCCACCACTATGGTGGATGGCATAGCTGGTTCCGCAGGCTGCTTAATCAATCAAAAGGATTGCAATAATTCAGCATTGATGGTGAACAGGCCTCAGGGCCTCCAGTACCTCCCTGCTGTCTGCCTACCTGTGCTCAGCTCTGGCAACTGAGGTATCAGTGTGAGGCGGAGGTCATTTCCATTCTTGCTCTTTTTTCCTGCCAGATGGTTCTCCTGCTATGCCATTTGCCAGCCTCATCTGTAAGCTATGGTGCTGCTACCCCTTCTTCCGAACAAGAGAACACCTCATGATTCTTAAAGGACAGTGCTTTTTTTCACTTCTCACAGTGCTAGAGAAAGAGTCAAGGACATTTTGCATACTACACAGATTTCTCCCACTGAGCTACATGCAGCCTCTGGCTTAAGGAAGATCTCAGTCCTGCCGTAGCTGCTTCTAATGACTATGGTCATTCATGTGTCCTTTCCCTTTGTGGGATGTAGATCATTCTCACTGTTAGCACATAATTAGATCGTAGCCTACCACTGGAAACTACCTCATCTTACCCAGCCTCTGTGTGTTCCTAAGGGTACAGAGGAGAAAAAAATGTCACAGTTAACTCCTGTGGGTGTCATGGGGCATCTTGTTCTGCTAGGGAGAAGCCAAACCACAGTGCTCAGGGTTTAGTGTGCGTCCAGTGATAGGCTATTTGTGTCTCTTAGCACAATATTACTTCAAAAACTTGAATTTTGGGGAAAATTCAAAGTTTTAAGAAAGTGTTCAATGCTGTCCAGAGAAAGCAAAAGAGCATGTCTGACCAGTGGTGGGATGTGAGAGGGAGGGGCTGGAACCTGCCTGCCTGTCTGCAGATTGGCCCAGGGGGCTTCTTCCTCTCTCCCTGATGCTGACTACAGCAGACGATATCATGGAGCCTTACACTCCTTTGTCCACTGACGTATTTGTGCTACCTATTACAGATTCCATTAAAGCTTTCCCCTTTGTCTACTAGCCTCTCCATGCCAGTACCTGGGAAACTGAAAGAACATAGAGGAAACTGCAGGAAGATGGAACCATTGTAATTAACCTATGGGATGTTAGGGGCCAAGCTAAAGAGAAATTTTCACACCATATCACTATAGAAAAGATTTCTTTAGGTCTAAACACCTGAAAAGAGATGAATCCTGCTTTTTGAGTGGTCTAATACTCCCAGTGACTTGCTGACTGATCAAGAGTTAGGTATAAGACAAGGGGCAGACTGTGCTTCCTAAAACAGAATAAAATGTGGATTCGGGTCTAGCTGTGATTTGAGGTATGACATGACTCCTTGAATTATGTGTGCCACCTATGGAGGAGAAGTGGGGCTAGGAATGCAGCCCACCAAATACCAGAGTGAAGGTAGGCAAGCTTAGCTCTTTGTGGGTAAACTCTCTGGTCATGGAAAACAGAAGATTGCTGTTGGTGCTGCTTCTAGTAGTCTGATACATTCCTGCATAAAGATGATATTGAAGAGAAAAGGAGAAAGCATTTTCCTACCTTTTGAGAGTCAAGTATACCCTGTTTTTAGCTCAGTGCTTTCTTATTACATTTATCTGATAGCAGCCCTGTCTCATAAATCTCTTATAGTGATTGTCTGAGGGAATGAATCATTAGCTCAGAGTCTACACATGTCTGCATTTCCTAGTTCCCACTATAATGTTTAGAAATTTGTCCTTATACTAGGACCCACAGGTGAGATTCTTCATTCCCTTTGCCCAGAAGAAAACTCATAATAGATGCTTATCTTGTGTGCATAGAAGATAGAATGAATTTGAAAACTATCAGAAGTATCTGAAAGCAATAAGAATAGAAAGTACTGTCCTTACAGGAAAGTTCAGTTCTCTCTCTCTCTCTCTCTCTCTCTCTCTCTCTCTCTCTCTCTCTCT
>JADRCH010000005.1:15395650-15451305 GCA_019843965.1 Rhynchomys soricoides | reverse complement strand
TCTCTCTCTCTCTCTCTCTCTCTCTCTCTCTCTCTCTCTCTCTCTCTCTGTGTGTGTGTGTGTGTGTGTGTAGGTACCCTCAGAGACCAGAAAAGGATGTCAGATTACCTGGATCCAGAGTTATGGGTGTTTGTGAGCCACCTGACATGTATGCTGGAAATCAAACTCTCAGTCCTCTGAAAGATTTAATGTTCTTTACCTCTGAGCCATTTCACCAGCTCCAACATAATTTTTTTTTTTTTTAAATCATTCAGCTAGAAATGGGATCTAGAATAAAATTGGAACACCTACTTTCTGGAATATATTACATCTAGAATGATTCTCTTGGCTATTAAAGAAGGCAATTTCAGCATTGAAATAGTAGAAAAGGGAACATGAACATGTTCGTCTACGAGTTAAATTTAAAATAGGAAGCAAGCTTGGGGACTCGGTGGAATCACAAGCTCCAGTGGAGATGAGGTAGCAGTTGGGCTGGAGGTAGCTTCTGCTTTCCCCGTCTTCTTCATCAGAAGGAGATGTCTTCCATTCCAGATGTCTGTAGAGACTGGGCAGGAATGTAAATGAAATTGGCAGCGAGTGTTCTGAAGACAGTGGCAAGTAGTGGGAACTGTCCTCAACTAGTGAGTGCAGGCCTAGTGTCAAGGTGATCATGCTTACTGGCCTATCGCTGATGTTTATAAATTAAACCAGAGTATGGTCCAGGAGAGCCAGTCTTCTGTTTCTACTAAGTACCTCAAACTCTAGAGTATTTCTAAAAGGTGGAAATTCCTACCTACACATGTTGGTAACAACAACAACAACAACAACAACAACAACAAGGCTTTCAAATGCTATGACACAAACAAAATATCCCCGCAGACTGCTTTAGGCCCTTGCATCATCAGAGTGTGACGTCTGTTCATTCCTGGGGATGTTGACTCCTGTTTATCACTAGTGTTTATGCAGTTAATATGAATGATGACAAGCATGCCCTTGATGCCTTCTGGTTGGCATGGATTTAGTTAATTTTCCCATCTACTCTTTATTTATTCTTCACTTCTGAGACATCTTGCCACCACCTTCCTTTTTCTGGAGCACTAACCTGCTGTTAATAATTTCACATTATTTCATATCAAGCAACTCAAACCTCATGTTGCATTTTAATATCCTGCATTTTTATATACAGAAAGAGGAAGCCAAAACATAGATCTCCAATAGTTAAAGGGATTTTAATAATGCTTAGAGGACCTCTCTATTACAGAGGGCAGCATTCAAGATCTTGAAAACCAATTTACCTTTCATTCCCAGAGGCCAAACATGAAACTGGGTAGACCAGTAGTCTGTTCTATTACGATCTCTCCTCCCCCACCCCTTACTACTCTGAAAAACATGAAAAGCACTCCAGAGATGCCTTGGCCAATAACACCAGATGCAGCATAGCTATGCAATGCTGGGAGGGCGGGCAGGCCAGCCCTGAGAAGTCAGTAGTGGGGAATATACCTTATACCTTGGACACCAACTCTTAGACTTTCTTCCAATTTCCCTCAGATGGAATTATGTTCAATCCATTTTGCAGACATCAATTGCGTGCCTATTCTGTGCATGGCAATGTGTCTGGTGTATGAAGATAGGTTAGGGCCAGACATGCGCACCAAGTGTTCATCTGGTTGGTAAGCAAGAGCCACCTACAGGTAGAGCGGCAGTAGTTCTGGGGCTGAGATCTATAAGGCTTGAGCAGACAAGGCCGGTGATGCCTAAGGACTCTCGGACCTTGTCTGCCCATTTCCACATTTTACTTGCTGACCTTATTTCCTAGGGTTCTGTTTCTATCGTGGTCTTTAATTATTGGCAGATCCACTGGGTTCCAGGTCCCCATCCTTCCCAATCTTATTGTAATGTCAGATATACAATTTTTATCTCTTCTTCAACCACAGTAGTTTCATTTTTTCCTTTACCCTCTGATCTATTTCAAATTGACCTTTGAAATTGCAAACTTAAAAAAATACTTTAAAAAAAAAATCTGTATGTCTCCGTGTGGGTATAAACCTGTAGTAAAGTGGCCAGAAGAAAGCATCTTATCTCCTGGAGCTGTAGTACAGGTGATTTTGAGTGATCCGATGTAGGTACTGGGGACCAAACTCAGGTCCTCTGCAAAAGGATCATTTGCTGTTAACCACCGAGCCATCCTCTCGGCTTCTAACCTGCCGACCTTAGGACAATTAATTCCTCTCAGTCTTCATTCTCCATCTGCTTTGGTTTGAGTAAGAAATGCCCTCTACAGGCTCCTTTGTTGAATGCGGTCTTCAGCTGATGGTGCCAAACACTGTCATAGCTAGGGAAGAGCTAATGTGATATCTTTTCTGCTCTCCATTGGAGAACTTCTGAACTTCCGACGCTCTTCTGAGAGGATGACAGGGAGACGAAGGTTCCCAAATCCTGTGGCTCTCTGTGGCTCCTGGGTTCCGTGTAACTCTTGGTTTGGAGACCGTGCAGGTTCATCTGTGCACCCTCTTAACTCTCGCAGGACCAGAAGCCTTCAGTTATTTCCCTGCAGAAGCTTATTGCTAGAGAAGTTGCCAATGAGGAGAGAGGCATGTTTCTGATCAGCGCTTCGTCGGCCGGTCCTGAGATGTACGAGATCCACACCAATTCCAAGGAGGAACGGAATAACTGGATGAGGCGGATCCAGCAGGCAGTAGAAAGGTAACTTTGTTGCTCTTCATGTATGGAATGCCTTTGTTCAGTTGGGGAACATGTTCTAACCATATCTCCCCTGCATGAAAACTTTGCCTCAGCCAGAATTGCCTGCTCCCTGACCTTTGCCCCTGCCTGCCGTAGCACGTCACCCTGCAGCTCTGCCCTCTGCACACCTCCCTGCATGCCGTGCCTTCCCACTCTACCTGTGTGCTTTGGTGTGGCTCCTCATCACCTGCTTCATGAAGACCTCTTCAGTCCAGGTGTTCTCTGTTGTACCTAAGATGCTGTCACAGCCACTTTCTAAGGCACTGATTTGGTGCCTGTCATCTCTTTCCTGTAGTTGTTACATTTTACATGTAGGCATGTGTGTCTTTCCATAGACTGGAAGCTCCTTGAGAGCAGGGACCATGTCTTCTGTTTCTCTGAGTGCCAGAGGAACCGTTCAAATAAATGCCTGGTGAATTTCAGCTTTCTCACTTAATGTATTGCTTGTTACTTATGCAAGGATAGCTTTGATAGATGAGGGGGAAGGGTGGGATTATAATTATTATTGGTAATTTGATTAGTTGAATTGGAATTCTGTAAGTTACTCCTATCTCTACCACATCTACCCAATATGGAGGTCTACTATGTTGTCCCATAATCCTTCTGTTCTAGATCCATCAAGAGGAACTTCATAATGCTACAAAACCAAACGTGTTGTTATCTTAGTTGCACTGAGACATAATGCTGCTGTTGCTGCTGCTGCTGGTGGTAGTGGAGGTTGTGGGATTAGGATATTTGAACCATCCTGTAGAGACTTTGAATCCTATGTTGTAGCATGTGAGCCCTCAAGAAAGCTAATCTCTTGGAAGGGAGGAACAATGAATTCTCTTTGTTCTGTTTGTTGGTGGTGGTGGTGGTTTTTGGTTTTTTGGTTTTGTTTTTGTGGCAAGTTCTCTTGCTAAGTTCCCATGCTTTTCTAATAAGCTTAGACATCCTTGAAACTGGTTTCAGTGATGCCTTGACTGTTGTCTTTTAAAGTTGTCCAGAAGAAGAAGGAGGAAGGACAAACGAGTCTGATGAAGAGAGGCGGAAAACTGAAGCTAGAGTAGCCAAGATTCAGCAATGTCAAGGTGTGTGTGCAGCTCTGCCTGTGGTCTTGAGTGGCGGGAAAATCATGATGTCATTAGTGAAGGTGATGACACTGGCTAACTGTGTGCACCTGAGGTTCACACCACTGACCCTCCACCAAAACCACCATCAACAGACATAGTGCAAGTGACTCAGATATTCATGCAAGTCATGTAACACACATGAAGCAATAACTGTGGGCCATATGGTGCTGGAGAAGAATGGAGTTTCTGTCATGTCAAGCTTCCGTGACTGGACTAGGAGTTCAGCAGGCGGGGCCAGATGCGCTGTGAAGCCAATAAGTCATTTATCTTACTAATTCTCAATTCCAGGCCTTACGTTAGAGTCACTCAGGGAGGTCAGTAAATACCTTCTGTCTGCTCCCCAACTTCCTTAACTAACTGAAGCAGGGACTCTCTGGATTTGATGCTCGTTAGGGTCTCCAGGCTTTAAGGCTCCTGCAACACACTGAACTCAGGTGAAATAGATGCACTCAAAGGTGGTCATAGAAACTAGATGTTTAGAAGTAGAACCATAAACTAGCTTTGGCTTTGACCAAGACAAAGAAGACTGAGGCTTCTCAGCCCTGTGCTCTTTATCTCTGGGAGCCTTCACTTGCTCCGGAGAGGGCTGCCTCAGGTCTCTTTCCTGAGCTGGGTATTCAGTCTTAGTAGAAAGATGTCCCCATAAACAAAGCAATAGCTTTGTGAAGTTTTCTGGAATTTGGGAAAAGTATATTTATTTATTTATCAAAGGGAGTGCAGGATAGAAGAGATGTTATGTCACTTGCAAGAGATTGTAGTCACGAGGGAAGGCATCAGAATTTGAATCTGGGTTTCTCCTGCCCAACAAAAGTGTTGGGCCAGACCGCTTGCTAAATCATGGCACCTTGTCCTCCTAACTTGATTTGCACTTTAAGGTTGTAGCCAGGCTCATGATAACTTCTTATGATGAATTCTATTCCACAGAAATTCTCAGTAACCAAGACCAACAGATTTGCACATATTTGGAGGAAAAGTTGCACATCTATGCTGAACTTGGGGAACTAAGTGGCTTTGAGGATGTCCACCTAGAACCCCATCTGCTCATCAAGCCCGACCCCGGAGAGCCTCCTCAGGCAGCCTCCCTGCTTGCAGCAGCCCTGAAAGAAGGTGAGTTGCCCTGGGAAAGATTTGGTCTGACGGACTGAGAATATGTTTACCGGATCCCTATTACAAGTCACGCACGGTGGCCCTGGTGCCGAGGTGTAGCCAGATGAAACAGAATGCTGATTCCCATAGACCCTATGTTCTGGAAATTTCAACGATGAAGAAACAAGTATGTCGGACTGTAAATATGAAGTGCTATGAAGAACAATGCGCAGTGGAGAGTCATAGAGTCCTTGTGAGGGAGTGATATTCTTTACACTTGGTGGCCAGGACCATTGGCAACAGAAGCGGAGTAGGAGGCAGCTTTGGGATGCATTTGAGAAGGAAAGTGGGGAGGCTGACAGCATCCGTGACGAAAGCCTTAATGGAGCAAATCACCTGCTCTTAGACTTAGCCAGTGCCTTCAGCTTCCTTCTCTCTTTCAAATCTTCCCTAATGCAGGGCTGGAAGGCCATTGGCTTTTGTTCCAAGAGCCAGGGGACCTTCATGGGCCCTGCTGCTCTCAGGGGTGGGAGGTGGGGGGGACCACAGCAGTGGAAGCACCATGCTGGGTCACTGGTCCATACCTGACTGCAGGGATTCTTGCCAGGGTGGGAACATCACTGTCTAAATAAAGACAGTGAGTGCACACTTTGAAAAGCCCCCTTGCTCTGCTGGAACGCTGTTTTCCTTCCCCTCTCTTCTTGAATCTCATGGCCCTTCCAGGTCTGCTCAGTGTCCACCCCTTTAGGAACTTCTTCTCAGTCCCAGGAGCGACTGTTGCTCTCCTGCGCCCCTGTGTGGCCATAGCTGCAAGTGTTTCTCTCCCCCTTCTCTTTGAAGTTCCTTTGATTAATCAAATAGCCATAGCACAAGAGAACAGGGGATGCTCAGTGAGTCATTCTCTGATCCGAATATGGTCTAAATGCATTGAGGATGCTTTAGAAATAATTACAAGGTCCTTGACATATCCCATGTGCTAACTGAGATTCCTTTATGTTAGTAATCATGTCTCCTTTTGAGTGGGTAGTAGTTCCCAAGAGGACCAGAGCACAGATGTGACTGTGTATCATTAAAAGCAAGTTTGAAGAAACACTCCTTTGAGGG
Organism: Rhynchomys soricoides; assembly: GCA_019843965.1. Lineage (NCBI taxonomy): Eukaryota > Metazoa > Chordata > Mammalia > Rodentia > Muridae > Rhynchomys > Rhynchomys soricoides. The sequence continues at coordinate 15,445,282 of JADRCH010000005.1, read as the reverse complement.
ATAGCTAGTATCTTAGTAACAACGTTTAAAATCCTAATACCTGATAGTGTGTGTGTGTGTGTGTGTGTGTGTGTGTATATATATATATATATATATATATATATATATATATACATATATATATATATATATATATACATTAGTTGAATTACAGGAAGGTTTTCTGTGTACTAATTTACTGAAAGCTACATTTGAGATATTTTATACAATGGAGTTTTTAAAATTATGTTAAATTCTCTATGCAAATGGATGCCACTGTCGATTGCTGTGGACTGCAGGGCTGTGTCATTTTTCTGTAAGCGGCCAGTTGTGAGTATTTTAGTCTTTGCAGGTCACAGGCTTTTGGGGATATAGTTTTATATGTTCATGGACATGTGTTTATACAACTTTTGTAGCTATGAAGGCAGGCTGGGGACATAGTGCAGTGGGTACAATTCTCGCTGAACATGTATGGAGCCTTGGCTTCAATTATTTTGTCAAATAAACCAGTCATGGTGGCACACACCTGGAATCCAGCACTTGAGAAGTAAAGGCAAGAAGGTCAAGAGTTCAAGATTATCCTCAGCTACATAAGGTGTTTGAGACCAGCGTGGTCTACCTGAAGTGCTCTTTTGGGGGGCTGGGGGGTGGGGGAAGAAAAGTAAAACCAAATTTTAGTTCTTTGGGTTGTATACCATCAGGTGCTGACCAAAGGTCATTTATCAACTTTTGGTTGATCATCACATCTATGGTCATTGTGTTGCAACAAATTGTTGTCTACAAAGTTCTTGCTCAAGAGCCACGTGGCAGAATTTTAATCAAATTAATTAATTCACAAAACAATCGCATAATGTTTTAAGTAAGTTGACAGTTTTGTATCGAGTTTTATTCATTATAGCCTGGGGCACATGCAGCTTACCTGTTGCAGGTTGGACACACCTGGTAAACTAAACTATCTCTCCGTGTATTTATTGCTTAAATTTCGTTTTCTTTTTCCACTTCTTAGCCGAGAGTCTGCAAGTTGCTGTGAAGGCTTCAAAGATGGGTGATGTAAGCCAGTCATCTGAAGAAGGCCCTGGAGGGGCTGTCCCGACTGACGCACCCAGTACACAGGATGCACCAGCATCTCCGACTGCTTGTAAGTGACAGTTCAGGCCTTGGCTTCGAGCCTGTGGCACAGCCCCAGTGCACACAGTGGTCACATAAAACAAAAGCAGTAACTACCTGACTTCAGGGGAACTTAATGTATTTTTTGTAATTAGAAAAAAAAAAAAAAACCTTGAGAATAATCATGCTGGCCATAAACAGATATTAAATGTGACAATTAATGGCACTTGTATGTCAAGGACAAAGACTTAGTAGGTGATACTGTTCTGTCCTCTGGCTCAGCATTGTATCTCCCCTAAACCATACCCTGCCTAGGGTTTCATGACTTCTTGGATGCATTTTTGAAAGGACTTCAAACCTTTTTGTAAGGGTCTCTGCAATCCATTAAGCGAATGAGTTTCTTGAGTATAATCTTCTGGGTGTCAACTAAGGAATCATAACTCAGAAGGCTCAAAAGTCACCCCTACCTCCAGGACATACAGATGCACACGTGAGCATGAGGTTTGTTGGCATCATTACCGACACAACTGCCAAACCATTCTCTTTTGGTTTTTACGGTACCAGGGTTATAGAGCCCAAGGCCTCGAACATGCTAGGCAAGGAGTCTACCCCTGAGCTTATACCCTCTGCCCTCCCAGAGAGTCTTCTTCATGTTGGGATATATTCTATGTTTTGGGAAGATCTCAGTGTATGATCCTCCTGCCTCAGAAATGCTGACTGTACAGGTGTACACCATCACATCCAGCTGTCGATATATTTTAAAAATAAGAGGTAGAGAATGAGCTTAGAAATGTCTCAGAAGCCAATTGTGCTGTTTTATATTTAGCCTTAAGCTAAATATGGAATTCCAAAAAGTATTCTAAGGTAAGAGCGAAAAGGGGTATATTTTTCATGGTAAAAACCTTACTTGGAAAGAAAATGTCTGTAATAGCTGCTGCTGCTGCTGCTGCTGCTGCTGCTGCTTTTTTTCTTTGTGAGACCCAGTCCCATGTGGTTCTACGTTGGCCTCAAAGTTACTATTGTAGTTCAGAATCGCCTTGAATTTCTGATTCTCCCAAGTGCAGGGATTATAGGTGTACACTACTGCAGGCATTCTGTTTTAGAATTTCTTAACAAATCCCCTGGCTCAGTAGAATGCCTAGAAGCAGTATAACTTTTAGTTCTATTCATTTTTTTTTGTTTTGTTTTATTACAAGCTCCCCAAATTATTTTCCCCTCTCAAATTCTGCTGTATTTAATCCTGGCTTTCTATTTTCAGAATGTGAACATATGTTTTTCATTCGAACAGCCAGATTCACCAGGGGAGTTGTACTGCTCTGGGTGATTTCCTTTAGAAGAGCCTCATTATACCATTGAGGAAGTGCTCTCTAAAAATACTGAGGATATGCTGCTCTCAGCCCCGCCCCAGGGACAGCTGGGAGGCTCCACTGTTCCCCTGCAGCTGTTTGGAGCACTTGCCAGGTCCTCTCCTCCCTCCAGGCAGAACAGTGAGGTTTCTCCCTCATGATGTCAGAATCTATGTTTCAGGAGCCTTCCAAAGGGACACCCATTTGCTAGACCTAGAACAGCCTGCTGTTAGGATCAGGCCAGGAGGCATGAGGTGAGCCCCTATGCCAGAAGCCGTTCATTTTCGCTTGGCTTGGACCATGGTGCTCTGAGAGTTTGATCTCTTTATATTGTTGTTAAGGGCAGAAGGCCATTCCTCAAGAAAGGCGTGGGGATGATATTGACTTTGCAGTGGGTTTCAGGGAGGGCCTTTGTGAAGCAAGCCCATATCGGGCTGAGGTTATAAGCCAAGCTCATCAGTATACTTACCAAAGGAGACTGTTATAATCTACTGTATAGAATGGTCAGACCAGAGGAAACCCTGTTGCCCACCCTGAAGCTACACCTGGGGAGTGTAGCTCACCATAAGCTATCCCTGAAGCTTATGGAAGCTCCAGTCTTCTACCTCCGCTGGGCTCCGCATCAGCTCCCTCCAGTGTTTAACTGTTAATGTGAGGAAGCGGGGAAGGAACAGACAGGGGCCTGGTTTGGAAATGGCTTGGACCCTCTTCAGAAGTTAGGGAAGGCTGTTAGAAATTGTGCCTCCACTCTCATGGCCTAAGCAGGGCTCAGTGTGCAGTCACTGAACTTGGTTTTTCACTTGGTTCATTTGAATCGGTTCCCACTCACACAAAACCCTGCTTTAGAGGAGGCTTTTGGAATTCTGGACAGCCATCGTTTTCTAAAGGGGATGCAAGTGATTTTGTTAATTTAAACAAAGAGAAAAAGGGCAGCCCCTTGGATGCATCATGACACCATAGTTTTGAAGAAATTTATGAACATCACAAAATGACTATTTTGATCAGGGTCCTGGTCAGATATTGCTCCAATGAAGTATGTGTGTGGCCCAGCTTTGAGAAGCCTGGTTCGAATCAGTAAAAAGTGAACATAGCCTAAGTCTTAACTGGGTTCACATCCTTCTTAAAGAAATGATGAAGTCCTGCTGACTGAGGTTTCACGGGTAAAGGTAAATTTGTATTTGGTACTTAACATCTCTAGACCAGTTCCTGCTTTCCTAGGTTAAATGTACAGTATTTACAGTGGTAAAGCTTAAGTGGAAAATGTGAGCAAAGCTGGAAATGAGGAGAAACTGAGACAGGCTCTCAGTTTTTATGACTCTGAAACCATAAAGCATTAGCTACCTCCTGCCTCTTTAGGACAGTATCCCTTGCCTCTGGACCTGCCTTCTAAACCTTGTCCATCAGCTGCTGCTCTTGTACTGGCCACGAGGGAGTCTTTTATGGACCTGGGTCTGCCATGAGACCTTGCTTTTATTCCATTGGACACCCGCTTTAAATAATTTCTTTCCCAGGAGGCTTTTTCCTATTAAATGAAAGCGAGATGTAGACACAAACAGCATACGGACACATGAGCCCAAGAAAGAAGCACAATTAAAATGATGGGTGAGAAAGGATGCTGCTTGGTAGCTCTCAGCCTGTAAGCTCCATGGGAGCAGGGACTGCAGGCTCCCTTGCGAACTCTAGCGCCCCCTGTAGGAGCACTCAGTATGTATTATTTCGTGATTCCTCAGTTGTATACTGAAGAACCCAATTGGCCGGCTGATGTTTGATGTTGTCCTTTTTTGTTTCTGTCTCAATGGCGTGCTTCCAGCATTAGTCACAGAAGGGACAGAAGGAAGAGGCTGTTGGGATGTGGATCCCAGGCTCCAGGGTGTGGTAACCGACTTGGCGGTCTCTGATGCAGGGGAGAAGGTATTGTTAATTGTTAACCAACTTGCTAGTATCCAGAACCTAATGCTTTGTATACAAAGTATCTGCAGCTCTCAGGCAGTGAGTGGATTGAAAATTCTTTTTCTGAATTGTTTCTGATTCATTTAAATACCTATATTGACACTTTCTAAACTATTTCTTTAAATGTTCCTGTTCTTTCTATATCGTGTAAGTGTTAAAAAAAAAAAAACTGAAAATTTATTAAAAAACCAAAACAAAAAGCTTGGAAACCCTCTTGTGTATGTGTGTGTCTGCACTCTCCGACTTCACTCTCCGACTTCCGGCTTCCGGCTTACTTTCTGCACTGCAAACCTTTGCTTATCCCCAACTACTTCTGGCAACTCTCTGTTCGAGAGGTGGCCCCGACATCGGGACGCTTCACCAGCAGATGGCGCCCTTGGAGCGGAACTGATTTCCACTTTGGGATGGTCTTGCTTCTGTTCTGTACTGCGACCCTCTGCTCTTCACCCGTACTCCACCTTCCTCTTACAGACTTGGAATCCACATAACAACCTTTGACCTGTGTTCTCTGATTCTTGTTATATGTAGGCTGGAATGCTCTCTGTAGAAATTACATGCATACAGCTTCCTATTAACTTCAAGTGTGTGATTTCATAAGCAGGGAAGGAATAACACTGTGCTTCTGGGAGGTGGGGAGTCGGGTCAAGAGTTTTTACTTTGTCTAGCATTGAATTGGCTCCATTACCAAATATTAATGTGCATCAGTGTGGGACTATGGCATATGTATGTTATAGATGCAACATCTTACTGTTACATGTTTTCCAGATATGTGACATAGGACAGAACCAAGTCTGGCTTTTAGAATTTCACAGAAAAGTCAGCTCTGATTTAGTATTCACTTGCAAAGTTCAGAAGCCCAAGTTAATGTATGAATACAGAATGTTACTCTACTAACTCTATAAGCTTGAAACTAGTTTGTCTTAAATTGTCCCTGCTTTTCCGTGTAATCTTCACTTTGAGGTGTAAAGTGTGTAGCTTTCAATTGCTGCTAGGTTTTTAGGAAGGAAAGATGGCAGCTTAATTCTGCACAGGAAATGGCTTGGCTCCTACCCCTGACAGTTACAGGTGGAGAAGTGAGTTCAGATTTCTCTATTAACCTCTGGAAAATCTGACTCTCGACGGGGCCTTTTGAGAGTGGAAATAAACAGATATACGAGAAGAACACTTGGCTAAAGCTTTAAGCAAGCATGTAATGGATGTCTTGGCATTAGTGTCCTTAAAAAGGCTAGGTTAAAACAAACTTCTACAAGAATTAAAAACAATAACCCAAGGGTAGAAAGTCTCCTCTCGACAATCAACTGTAGTTACACAGTAGAACCACCAGGTGGCATATGAAGTCCATTAAAAAGACAATGTACAATTTCTTGTGTCTTCCCAAACCTAGAGGTTCGAGCAGTTAAGTAACCTAAATGTAGCTCAATCCACCTCATTTCTACATGTTTGCTTCTTTGCAAAATAAAATTTGGAAATATCATGATTTTTTTGCTTTGGTTTTTGATTTTTGTTTTTTTTTTCCCACAAAAGTAGTGGATGGGCCAAGATGGGCTCATAAGAAACTCAAGAATTTAACCACCAAACCAGAGGGCTTAGCTCTGGTGTCTTCCATGTATTTGGGCAGGGTTCTAAGGTACTGACATGGTATCTCCCTCTTCTACCTCTGTCCCTTCCCTTCTAAGGGACTGAGTAGCAACAGAATCTGTACCGACAGTAGGAAGGGAAAGGTGCTCACTCACCGCCAGCTTAAGCTGTCTCCTTTAAGCAACAAGGTGAACCATGGCTGACTTTCTTTAGAGCTTAACATGGCATGTGCTCAGATAAAAGTAAGTGTCCTAGGAGGCTGTAGGCTCTTAGAGGGCAGGGAAATGGGTGGCTTCCTATTTCATAAAATGTGGACTCTGTACTGTTCATTGCTACTTATTAAAGAGAATGTGAGCAAATACAGCTTATAGTCGTTTATTTGTTGAGTGTCCCTTACACTGCCCTTAGGTTTGCAGATATAATAGTAAATGCATAAAATCTTACTAATCATTGGCTTACCAATGAGAGAAGACAGACAATGCATAAATAAATGCTTAATGAAATTTTGGGAACTAGAGTTCTCCGTATTTGCATAATCCCTGACGTTCAGTGGCATGAAAGAGACCAAGTCTGAGGCATAGGCCCCATCCCCAAGGAGAAGATGGCCAGCATCCTCTGGCTTCATTGATGGGCTTTGAGCTGGCTAGTGATGAATTGAGGTGGGATCTGGAAGACACCAGCTAAGTGCTTTCTTGGGGCTGTCTCTCTGTAACTACCAGCTACTCGGGCATCATGATTCTCCAACATTGAGATCAGAGAACTAGAGTCCCTGGGATGTTCTGTAGCTTCCAGAGAACAAGGGCAGAAGTCTATCCTGGAGTTTCTTTATCACCATCATCTATGCCATTTTAAGAGATGATTAGATAAGAGTCACACATCTCTGAGTTTGAATGAGTAAGACCTATATTGTCAAATGGCTGCTTAATTCTCCAGCTTGGGAGAAGATAGTACTGTAGCTGAGGTAATGGAGTTTAGATAGGGAAGCTCATATATCAGGAATACTTGATAGCTTTCAAACCTCGGGTGGCGGTTCATTTTCTCATGTTTTTATGTATTTTAGGTGGAGTATAGAAGTTTTTCAGGTTCTTCACAGTCAGAGGTAAGCTACACATGCTTTAAACATATGCCCTCCCTTTTCAAATTGTAGATAAGGAAGCTCTTCTAGAATTTGACACATGTAATCTTTTTTATACCCCCAGATTATACAAGCGATCCAGAATTTAACGCGGCTCCTCTACAGCCTTCAGGTAACGACTCTTCTGTAATTTCAACCTTGTGAATGTTTCTTTTAATGTATGTCGATGATTTCCAGACCTCAGAAATTAGGACATTTGAAAGGTTGTAAGCCATCCTAGAAAAGTGCCAACCCCCCAGGTGTCACTCCGCCAGACAAGCTGAGTTCACCTGGTTTTGTAATCACGAGGCAGCACGGTTCGACTACATTTTATCTGATTCTTCTCAGGAACCATAAAACTGTTCATGTATCTCAATAATAGCAATGAATCTGCTTGGGTCTGACGCAGTGAACCGCTTAGGTGAGTGCAGCATGACTTCATGTTTTCTGGTGAAAACTTAAATTCTCACCTAAATGTGTGTCACCTCCACATCTGGCCTTAGGCCTTTGGGAAGAGCGGCTAAATAGTTTGCATGCTCCTCTGTGCTTTGGTTTGCTCATTACTCAAAAGCAAATGGGCCACTAAGCCTCCTACTAATGGCTTGTTACCTTTTAAGGAAGGCATAGAAATCACACTAGCGGTGTGAACTGGAAGACTGTGTAATCCATCCCTCAGATGATACACACTATAAGAAGCTACTGGTGTGCCCAACCTGCTTTCTGTGGTGGTTAGAAATTTTTAATGCTATCAAGACAATAGTTACAGGGTAGACATTTTTGCGAATAAAAATCAAGTAAAATGTCTGTGGCTCTAAAGAGAGAACTGCTGTTCTCATGATAATTTAAAAACAAGGAAACAAACAACCAATAAGACATTGGTTACCGTGTTGTGGGTACCCCTTCCATGTTACTCATTGGAAACACACATCTTTCGATGGCGTCAATTATATACAGCATGACAGTTAATGTATGTATAGTATTCAGGTCTATAGAATTCAGTCCCAATTATTTGTATCTGTGTTATTGATAGCACAAAGCACCAACATCCTTATGGTAAGTATTTTTTAACCATGGCTGAATATTTCCATGTGCTAAAATTACTATAGTTGCCCTTTTGTGATTTTAGTAAACTGCCAAAATTAATCATTCGTCTCTTTTCCTTCTTCCTCCCCACCCGCCTCAATTTAAAAGTGGAGCAAGCTCTCTCAAACTTCTTTACTTCTTACCGGGATCCAGCATGGCATCTCGGTTTTCCTTTAGTCTTTCATAGCTCATAGTTTACACCTTAGGACAGTTAAAGGAGAATTAAGTCTAAATTTGGAGCAGAAAAACGTAGAGTCGTGGCTGCGTTAGACATTTTCTTATGTACATGGTGACACTAGGAAAATTTCCTCTTAGGCACTATTGATCCCAGCCCATTCTTGCTCCAGTACCAGCACTGTTGCTCAGTTATGAAAGCTTTGGGTTACTCTTGATTATTCGGCAACTCTAGTTCCCTCTTAGTATTTTTCTACATAATTTGCATATGTTACAAGGTTCATAGATCACTCTGTCCCTAGATTAAAATGGCATTGTATTTATGAACTAAATGGAAAAGAACTTGTGCTTCTTCTCCGACTAGGTTGGAGTTGTGGTTGTTAATATTGGTTTTATGTATTTTTTTCATTATCATCCAACCCATTTAACTTCAGTTTTTGTTTTAATAACATTCCCCACAGATTCTCTGGGATGTTTCATGTAGAAAATTTGAAAAAAAAATCATACTATGAGTATTTTTCAATAATTATATCAATTGCGTTTTCTTGGCTTATTGCTTTGGGTAGTTACAGGGTTATCTAACTTTATGGCATGGTGACATGGCACTGGGATCTACAAATGTGTTGGGATGCATTCAGCGCTATCTTGGGACACATGTGGTGCATGGGCCACAATTTGGCCATATCTCCTGCTGAAACTATGTAAACAAACAGTGAGCGTCTTATCTTATTCATATCATGTGGCGATGCTTTTACTGTCTTATGTAAAGTATTATGAGATAGGGGATCTGAGAGACCCATTGATCATGTGAAACAAACAAGCAGTTTTTTTAGATGTCAACTGAGAAGCTTCAGGCTTTAAGGATTCCATTAAACTCCCAGGGGCTATAAACATTGAGCATCCTGACTTGTGCTGCCTGATGAAAAGATGTGGAGTCATTTTTGGTTTTGTTGTTCACCTCTAAGTGCAGCCCTATGTGTATCTTTGGTTCAGAAGAGGTCAGCAGTCTATTGACCTCAGTTTTAAGTCATTGGTTCTCAACCCTTGGTGACCCTTTCACAGGGGTTGCTTAAGACCATCAGGGAAGACAGATATTTATGTTGGGACTCATAGTGGCAGCAAAATGACAGACACGAAGTAGGAACAAAAATATGGTTGTTCCTACTTTATGGTTGAGGGTCACCACAAGATGAGGGACTGTACTGAGGGGCCCCAGCGTTAGGAAGGTGAGAACCACTGTGTTGACTACAGATAGGCTGTATCAGTATCTCCAATAGATTCCCTTTCTCAAACCAAAGCTTTTGAGCTGCTTTTAGGGTATGGGGTCTTTTGGTTTCGTGCTGTGGTCCTCTCTTTGAAGCTGAACTTTTACCCATTTCTGAAAATGTCTTAACCATGACAATTGGTCTCTATAGTAGCATTGGAGACGCATAGACAGGCTGTAAAGGGAACGGACACAGATACGTGAAATGAGAGTGAATTAAGAATTCCTGAATGGTAAATGGTAAATGTGGGAATCAACACCCAGTCTTCAGTGTGTGCTGTGGGAGGGAAGAAAACAGCCTTATCCCAATCTCAAGCGGACATGATAAGTTCCTTATGCTTACACTGAGTGATGCTGATTGCAATCCTTACACAGAGCTAATGCCTATTTGTTTTGGCATGCAAAATAGGAGGTTTGTTGGCTTTATACCCTCGGACTCTAGGGTATTCAGTAATGGTAGCACCTACAGTGTGCTGTCAGGCCATCAAGGTGCCAGTGGTTTATTAATGCTAATTATCCCATGTTTAAAGACCACACTGGCTGTGTCTGTTCTCTTGATAGCCATTGCTCTTCTTATGACAGCTTCCAAAGTCATTCATCAAGAGTGACCATGAACTTTTTTTCAATGAATTTTCAAATTTAAAAATACAAATTTTATATTCACCAGGCCCTGGTGAATACAATTTTGAGTCTCATTGCAAGGCACGTATGAATTTAAAACATCTTAGTTTGTGAACTTTCAGAAATATAGAAAAGTGCTGATCGCACAAACCGAGGGGCAAATCCCCATCTTCCCAGGGTGCGTGTTAGACGGGCAACTTGAAAATGTCTTAGGAAGCAGAGATTTGAATTTATCCGTAGGATGGTAATGACTTCTCGTTGAGTCAAACCATATGTATACATCCAGTGTGTGTCTCATTGCAATGTGTTCTTTCTGTACACTCTTGCACTTTAAATGGGAACCCTCAAAATTAAAAGCTTCCATGAGTATTCACTGTTGGTTTGTTGTTGTTTTGGCTTACTGGCATCTTTCCAGATCCTGGTAATTCTTTCCTGTGATGTTGCTAAGTTCTTCATAGTCAGATACTATGACTCGAAATGGTTGGTTTGTTAATGTTCAGTCATGTCTGCTGGGAGTTAGAGTACCTATTTTCCCTTAACCATAGCTGCCTCCTGTTATCAATCCAGTAAACAATGACTTTAAGCTTTACTTTTTTGTATGACCTTCTCACTCTAATGCTAAAACCTAGCAGTAAGGAGACTAGTTCCGCCCACTTCTATAGCTCCTAAAACGGGCATTAACTGCAATTCTCAGGCATTATGTTATAAAAAGACTATTTGCCAAAAGTCTCCAAATAGTTGACTTTTATTTTTATGTCTTCATGAAAGCAATATATAAAGCTCAAATAATTTCTGGTTTGGGACTCAAATAAAGGATACTACTGTGTTTATATAGACTCTTAAATTCCCAGGAATGATTGACTGGGGACCTCAGAAGGACAAAGAGAATAGAACAGGAATTCAGAGTGTTGTGCATTTACACACTAAGTTTATACCCAAAAGAGTGACTTAAATACAATCCAACAACCAGTGGCTGGACACTTCTCCGAAAGCAAGAACGACAGCAATCGACCCTCTGTAGCTGTGAGGTTTTTTATCCTAGATTGAAACCTAACCAACCTTGGATCAAAAGATGGAAAAAGCAGTTCCAGAAAGTTCAGGAAAGCAGTTGGCTTTCACCCCTCCCCATGTGAACGAAGTGATGTATAGCCAGCACACTAGGTGTTGCAAACAATCTAGAGGCAACTCCAAGAGTTGGGAGTCAGGTGGGGGTATAGGTGGGTTATGTCTAACCTACTAGGTTACTACTAAGCCATTTCAGTTAAGGACCTGAGCATCAACAGTTTTGAATATCCAGTGGAGTAATTGAACTAAACTCTCTTAAATACGAAAGGCCAGTGATATTGATTGTGTATATTATTTCTTTCCTGTGTAAATCCCTAAGTCATGCTGCTAGGAAATGCAGACAAGCCTATTTCAAAGCTCAAAGTGCCCTGGATCTAAGGTGGGAAGGAACAGGATATAAAAATAATCCAGCAAGCATTCCATGTTTTAGCGATAATTCTGATCAAGAGGAAATCTGTGCTAGTCTCGTATCTTACTGGCAAAGTACCCAAGTAACAAGCTAGAAGAGAAAAAGTTGACCTTGGCCCCTGGTTTCAGTACATGGACACTTGGTACCACTGCTCTGGGGAAAGCAGAACTTCGTGGTAGGGATACTAGGTAGACAGAGCTATTCACCTCATGGTACAAAAAAGGAAGGGCTGGGTCCGAGTATCCAGGATGGGGAAACACACACACACACAAACACACGTGCGCGCACATGCAGGAACGCACCACCGCACCCCCACTTCTGCATGACCATCTACTAAACCTATCTCCTAAAGGTTCTGCCTTCTCCCACTAGTTCTACTGCAGACCACCAGGCCTTTAACTCATAGCGTTTGGGGGTCCCATTGCTACCCCATATGTAAAACAAGTCTGTACTTACTCATTTGGCCTCTTCTCCCACACTCCTCCCAGGCTGCCTTGACCATCCAGGACAGCCATATTGAGATCCACAAACTGGTTCTACAGCAGCGGGAGAGCTTGGCCCCTAGTCACTCCTTCCGAGGTGGCCCCTTGCAAGACCAGGAGAAATCCCGCTACCTTGAAAAGCAGCGTGAAGAGCTGGCCAACATCCACAAGCTTCAGCACCAGTTCCAGCAGGAGCAGCGGCGCTGGCACCGCACTTGTGACCAGCAACAGCGTGAGCAGGAAGCCCACGAGAGCTGGCTGCAGGCGCGGGAACGTGAGTGCCAGTCACAGGAGGAAATGCTGCTGCGCCACCGTAGCGAGCTGGATCATCAACTCCAGGAGTACCAGCAGAGCCTCGAGCGGCTGCGAGAGGGCCAGCGGATGGTGGAGAAGGAGAGACAGAGGATGTGTGTCCAGCAGGGTCTGCTGGGCCACTGCAAGCACAGTCGCCAGAGGAGCCTCCCAGCCGTCTTCTCTCCAGGGAGCAAGGAGGTATGCCCTAGCCCTGTCTATCCTGGGCTTGCCCGAACATCTGTGTTCCTGGTTCTTGTGGAAGAACTCACCAAAGTGTCTCAGTTTGGGGGAATAAAAGCACCAATATTGTTGAGAACTAATTCATATGTTTCTTGACTTGAAATACAGAAAATTTAAGGTCTTAGGCTTTTTTTGGGGGGGGAAGGGGTATGTGCTCTGAGACACCTTTACCCTAATTAAAGGGTGAAATTACCCCAGTAAGATAATGGTAAGTAAGGGTGAGTTGACCTGGAGGCACAGCCATTGTGAGCATGTTGGTTTCTTGGTATTTCAAGGACTCATTATAAGTAATCTCTTGTGACAGACTAATAATAACCTATCATATTGTAAGGCATGTGTGTTTTTATAGATCATTTAGTTCTTCATGTGTAAGTATTGAGCTGAACAACTGATGCAGGAAGCTTATTTGCTCTTTGAAAGTTGGATATAGTGAGTTCAAAATACATTTCACTAAAAAGTTATCATGAACTGCCCTGATGAAGAACTCAGTGGGCAAAACCATTGTAGAAGACCCCTGTTCCCTCTGCATCCATTGTAACATTGCTTGACAATTCCATTTGTCTGGATGGAGTTTCTGCACTCTGCACTGCATATGTATTTTTATTGATAGTGCATAAAGCTGTCAAAGTTAACAGGCTTATAAGAAAGAACTATGTTGCATCTGATTTCCCCATCAAGTTTGCTAACTTACATTTACTGCAAATTTCTTGTGCGTCGAAGGATATGTTCTCAACCTTTTTATATAGCACACTTGGAGATACTGATTGCTTTGATTAAAATAAAGTGGAGATTCTCTGATGGCATAGAACTCTGCTGCTTTTTTAAAAACAAACTACATTGTGCATGGTTAATTGGAGTTTCTTGTTCTAGCTCATCTAGAAGGGTTAGGAGGAGAGTGAATGGTAGATTTCTTCCTAACCTCATTTTTATTAAGTTCGTGATTTCTAGAACAAGAGTTTTCAGGCTTATGGGATAAATTGATACTTTATGAAACTGGTTTAAATTGCTAACGAAATTACTGTGTTTTTCTGTATTTCTTTATACAGGTGACAGAACTTAATCGAGCTGAGAGTTTGTGTCATGAAAATTCATTTTTCATCGATGAAGCTTTCACCCATATGTCACTTAACACATCCAATAAACAAAACCCATCAGGGGTCCCCTGGGACACTTATCCCCCAGGTGGGTCTCATTTTGATTTGTCAAGGACTACTAGTGATAGTCAAACAGAACTGAAGATAGACATTTCTCAGCCTTCAGATGTCAACTCTGAACTCTGGGCAACAGGGCCTGGCCATCAGAGACCTGCTCTCCAAGACAACAGCAAGGATTCTTGTAAAAATGGTAATTAATTCTTTACCCATCTTCTGTATGATGTCAATGTGAAATTGGTTCTCTGAGTGGTTGGCTCCTCAGTAGAGTGAATGAACCCCAGTAAGCATAGCTTAGGTGGTAGCAATGGGTTGGAGGTTTCTTTGGGAAGCCTGAGCCCCCTCCACTCCTAAGTATCTAAATAAATGAGGCCTTGGGGTAGGGCTTAGAGCAGTGGTTCTTAACCTGTGGGTCCTGACCCTTTGGGGGCTTGAATGACCTTTTCACAAGAGTCACCTAAGGCTATCAGAAAACACAAATGTTTCATTATAATTCATAACAGTAGCAAAATTACAGTTATGAAGTAGCAACAAAAATAATCGTATGGTTGGGGGTCACTACAACATGAGGAACTGAATTAAAGGGTTGAACCCTCAAGAAGGTTGAGAAGCACTGGCTTAGTGTATTCAATAGGCACGGCCAACAGTGTTTTTAGGCCAGTGGGCTAAGTGATCACCTCTTAAAAGTGGTACACCTTGGTATATTGTCCACTGTAGTTGGACCCTGCCACATCTTAATGTGTGTCTTGGCTCACACTCAGAAATAAAAGGTATAGACAGGATTTGTGGTGGGACTTTATTGTCTATTCGGGCAATTTCCTGTAACATTAGTGAAGTCTTCTGTCGTACTATTAAACACTCAGAATGAAACTGTTAACATCGTTTGTCACTGTAAAAAAAGGTGGTGTCTCCCCATAAGTACCTCCTAAGAACACAATTTGCTAACCCTATTAAAGCATTTGCCAAATATAAAGGAAGGGCAGCTAGGGTTTCCAACTCGGTGTGAATCCAAATGATTGAGATCTCTGTCCATTTTGAATTGTTTTTTGTGGGACAGGAGGTAGGGAATTAGAAGAACTTGAAACCTCCCTTCAGAAAAACAGATGGTATGCAATCGCATAAACAAATGGCTGGCCACATGGATAGGAAATAAATCACCCACAGTGCAATGTTTCAGAAACATAAAACAATCAGGAGTTATAGCGATCTTTAGAACTGGACACAGATTTGTTTCCGGGCTTAACATATATTCTTAGTTTGTCAGTTGGGAGGATCATTTTTCAGCAACAAAAAGTTTTAAAGGCATTCGGTTCCTTCCAATTAGGGAGCAATCATTCTGACGCTGCCTGTGAGTTGATTTATGACTGATCCTGGGAACACCGAGCCTTAGTCCTGGCTGACTCTTGATACTGCTTAGTCACTACTGCAGCGTTCTCTAGGAGAGAATGAAATCCTTACAAACATTGTTTTAAATTAAAAAAAAAAAATAAGTACGACGGAATACTTTGAACTAAAAAGTAAAGGGTCAAGCAAAATTTAGAAAATAGAAACCCATCTCATATATTATCTTGAAATCCTCAGGATAATCCTCAGTCCTGTGGAGTCCAGGTTCCGGATGTTGCTGCTGGGCACATGCTGCCTCGAAGCGTTGACTCATTAACTTGCTATGTGCAGTGTTTTATGTGCTCTGGTCGGTGTGGTTTTGCATACTGGCATTGGTATAATTCAGAAACTCCATTTGAGGCAAACCACAGTCGTCTTTTGTTTAGAAGGGTTCTTCTTGCTCTTTGGGTATCATTTTCTCTCACCTTGGGCCTTAACGTTTCAAACTCTGAAACATTTGGCAGGATGCTTGTGGCAGACAGAAAAACATACCAAGGAAATGAAAAGTGATTTGACACAAAGCCATTCTGTGGGCATAGAAACTGTTAGATGGGGTCAAGAGAAATGCTGAGAATATTGGCTTTTTTGCTTAAGAAACCGATCAAATGTCCAGTGGACCAAGGACACTTAAGATATTGACCAGAAGGGAGAAGGTCAACTTCATCCTGGATCTCTCAGGAACATCCTGGGGCATAGAAATAGGAGTCAGGTCAGATCTGTTCACTGCTGAACTCACACTATCAAAACCTGTTTGCTTAGTTTAACATGAAAAGTAATTTCTGGACAAGAGAAGACAGTCAAAGAACAAGAAGAAAGAGGACAGTGGAATGAAAAACTCTTTTCTTTTTTTAAAGGGGTGGTCAGGGGGAGCTAAAATTGTTCTACCCTTTCCAAGCTTGCATAGTTCTGTGAATTGAAAATCGGACCGCATTGGCCACTGGTAGGGGTTTCACTAGGCTCTGAGCACTCTCCACGCATGCTCTTGTGGGAGCCAGGAGTGGAGGGGGACTGGGCTGGGCAGAAACAAGGCACGGGTGTAGTGTTGTGGCGGCGTTGAGATGATGCTCAGGCCAAGGCAGGGTATTCTACTTCTGAATCTTTGAGTGAGTGGTTACTAAGCGACCATGACGAAGGAGTCCTATAGAGCACAGTACTCTAGCTGTGTTCGCCTGCGATGTCCTAGGCTGATATTTTTGTTAGCTATGCCTTTAACTATGATTGATGAAAGCGGTACTGTTTCATTGTTGGAATAAGGGCCTCTGTTACAGGAGGAACCTAAGAATCATTTGTTCTCTTGTCTGGCCCCATGTTATGTTTGGGTCCAGCTCAGAGGAGTTAAAATAAAGATTTCTGAAATAGGACGGTTGGTAGAAAAAAATGTACATGAAAATAAAGTTCACGGGTGTGTTCAGAAGTCTCCTAGGCTGGAATTTTCAAGGTTTTTGTTTTTTCCTCTTTCAATCTGACCTTACCAGGACACCTTAGTTCACTCTCTGCTCTGACTTAGTTTATTTTTGAGTCGTTTTTCCACCTCCACCACCACCAGCAGCAGCAGTAACTACATGTGACAGGTCAGCTTGCAGTCCTTGAACAGAGGTTCTCCATGGAGAAAACCATTTAACACTCCCAGCCACCAACACAGTTCTGTGATGATCTCATAGCAGAGGGGAATCTCGGATGCTAAAACAACTTGTCCAAGCAAACTCGGCAAAGCAACTTGTCCAAGGTCACACAGCAGGCAAGGGGACAACCAAGAATCAAAGCTGCACAGACTGTCTCTGCAGCCCATGTTCTCCAAATCATTGCATTGCACCAATCCCCAAGAACCACACTGCCCTGTACATTTAACAGACCTTGGAGGAGATGTGGAATTCATCTCTATGTAATGCCTGGCAGGGTACTCTCTATGAAGGGCCAGGATTTTGTTTTTGTTTATTCTCCCTTTCTCTTTTAATTATTTAATATTACCATTTGAAAGCTATTTCTAAAGGTTTTGGATTTCTGTGGCCACGTCTTTCTTGGGTCCTGAGCATCTTCAGATATCATAAATAGCCTGTAGCTTCAGTTACATCCCAGGAGACACATTTTTTTTCTCAAGGAAAAAAAAATGTGGTTTTTCTAACATCTAATAATAACTCAATTTTATTTCTAAATATTTAAGGTAGCATCATAAAGAAGTTTGCTTTCTAGTGCTGGGAGATATTTCATGAACAAAGTTCTTGGATATTTGAATATTAAATCCCAATTGGCATTTGATTTTATTTATACTGGATGAATGATTGGTTTGAGGACTTTTTTTCCCCCTCTTCTGAGGGACACCAGCCAAGACCACAAAAAGTTTGAATTTCTTTGAACAATGAAGTCTCTGTGGGACAAGTGCTATGTAATTGGTCCTATGAAATGCCTAATTCTGTTACTCTTAAAGCCCCCCAAGTCATTTTGTCTTATTACTGTGATTTTTCCCCCTCTTAGCTTTTAGAATTTTAGAACTTTATACTGAATGCATCTAGTTAGTGTCTGTTACTTGCTCTTTTCATCAATCAATGAAGAAAACATTTTATGGTATGGATGTCTAAAATCTGTCTGAGCTTAGGTTCATCTTTTATTTAAAAATTTTAAATATCTCTAATTTCAATTACCTAGAATGTTCTCTTTGATGATATACAAAAATTATTACTATGTAATATTTAAAATAAAAATTAGATTGGGTTCATTTAAATTATTCCTGCTGTGCATGTATGATGTGTGTGTGAGAGAGCACATGTTTGTGTATACAAGTCTATGTGTGGAGGTCAGGAGACAACTTTTGGGAGTCGATTCTCTCCTTCTACCTTGTTGAGGCACAGTCTTTCTTGCTGCTGCCATGCTACGTGCTCCAATCTAGCTGGTCCATGAGCTCCTATGCAAGTCCCCTGTCTCAGCCTCTCACCCTGCTTTTAGGGGTGCTGGAACTACACATTCAAACCACCACAGCCAGTTTCTTTTACATGGGTTTCAGGGATCAAACTCAGGTCATCAAGCTTGTGTGGTGAGACCTACTCACCCAGCCTCCTCACTGGCCCATGTTTGTGGCAAGCTCGGAGATATAGAACAAAAGAGTACCTTTATTTATAAGAGGTAAGATAGCTCAGGCTGGTTCCAAACTCCCTAAGATGACCTTGAACTTCCTACCTCCTGCCTCCACCCCCCAAGTGCTTGGTTTACAGGCATGTGTCACCATATGTTTAGTGTATGGTGCCCAGGATTGAACCCAGGACCTTGTTCACACTAAGCAAGCAAGCAAGCAAGCACTCCAGTGACTGAGCTGCAAGAATAACTTCATTGTTTTGGTTCCAAAGGAATTTTTCTATCATTGCATATTAGAACCTGGTACCCAGCAAAACATTTTGCAACTAAAGGATCTGTATTCAGAAAAATCTCATCTTGGTAATGGATTGTTGACAATTTCTTTTCTTTTTATTTGAACACATAGAGATAGGTGCATGAGGCTTTTCGGTAACAGACTTTCTAAGCATAACTGTTTTGAAGTTTAAAACTATTCTATAGTTCTTAGTCTTCAAACAGCTGAGAATCTGGTCATTTCCAATGTTTAATAACTATTCTAGAACTTGGCATCTTATGTGGGCAGTCTGAGTGGAAAGAAGCCATGCTAGAGGCTTTTGGGTCACTTCCTATAAAACTGAAATTGGCCTTATGCTCCATCAACTTTAGTGACAAAGGTGCATTTGAAAAGAGAGTTGTTTAAGTTTTCAAGGGCTACCAAGCTAGGTACCTCAGACTTGGTGGCTTCCACAACAGAAATTTACATTCTTAGAGTTCTAGAGACCAAGTTCCAAGATGGGGTTGCTGGATGGCTTGGTTTCTGTGGCAGCCTCTCTCCCTGACTGACTTCTCCCCATGTATTGACAGAATCTCCCCTCTATGCCTGTCCAAGTTCTAAGCAACTCTCCTTAGAAAAGCATCAGCTATATTACACTAGGGTCTAAACTAATAACCACCTTTAACACACTTCTTTGATGGCCATATATTCAAATATATCGAGGTACCAGGGGTTATGTGTTCACTTTCAAGGAGCATCATTAAACCCTTAATAGGGATTAAGATGTTGGCTTTCCTCCGTACAATAGTTTAAATGTCATGGAAGCTTTAACTTTCATTTTAACCTACTGAAGTTGAACTATAATTTACCTACTTTGTTTTTTAGGGGGAAGGAGGAAATTAGGACAGTGAATTGAACTTTGTTAAAAAATACAACATGATTAAATTGGCCTATCTTTATAGACATAAGCGTTTGTGTTATCAAGCCGGTATTATTACATTAGGAACTAGGGTAGCAAATCTCAACTCTGTGGGCTTATTTACTGTATACTTAAATTAAGGTCGGAAATATTGAGTCCTTAAGCTCATTTCCTACTACAGCCTAAATAAGAAATTTAAGCTAGCCTTGCCAGCCTAGGCCTTCATTAAATGGCTTTGGGAATTTTGAGCTTCCTCTGTGATTGGTGGATATTAGATATCTGTGGTTTGGAGCATTTAAAAGAAACAACAATGGACGCATTGAAACATTTATGGGATCAGATTATTATGCAGATTCATCTATAGATTCGGAAAGCAGTGGGCAGTTCTGTCTTCTGAAACCTGCCATCGTAGGTAATGCTGAGGAAGCCACAGCATTGCTTGTCTTCAGTAACCCACTCCATGACAGAAACGTAAAGAAATGAGCACAAAGGCTCAGTTTTATAGATGATCGACTTTTAGCCTTTTACAAATTTTGTACCAGGAAAAGGAAACACACCATTTCCTGGTAGAGTCTGGTGAGCTGCAAGCACTTATGCCAACTTCCTGACTGCATGTTCTCTGGGGGCAGGTTGGCTACAGGAGCCAACTGGGCCTGGGCCATCTTGCCTTCGCACATGGAGCCCATTTCACAGCAGGGGAGCATAACCAGCCAGTGGGTAGATGGGAGGCAGGAAGCCAACCTCATGGCTGCTGTTCTTTCTTCTCTTCGCAACCCAGGTTCCAACTTGGGTTGGACAAACTGCTCAAGTAAGAGTCCAGTAAGTATAAATGGCTGCAGAGTCTCAGCTTGGTCTTTACTCACCTTCACCTTTAATGTTGAAAGCAAAACGAAACAAAAACACATGCATATGTATACACGTGTGGCCTCTGTGCCATATATTTGACATTTCTAGAAAGGTCAATGTGACTGACAGATTTGGAAGAAGAGCTGTCTATGACCATTTATGTACTAAATATCCCTGAAAGATAAAGCTTATTTGCAAGAATCACAGAGGCTTGTTAGGGCCATGATCTAACCCTAGTTAAGGAATTCTTGCCCTCCCCAGGTATCAGATTCTGGGAACTGTCTCCTCTTGTACTCCAACCTCAAGGTCCCCTTGTTAGAATCAGTTCTGGCCACCTGGTTAGGAGGTAGCAAGACTTTTCTTAAAGGATCATGCAGTAAATAAGTTATTTGAACCATCGCTTCTTCATTGCAAATAATAAACTCTGCCCCTGTAGCTTGAATATAGCCATAGACAGTATGTTAAGAATGCAATTAGCTGTGTCCCAATATAAAGCGACAGATTTAACAGGTAGCTTCAGGCTGGAGAGATGGCTCAGTGGTTGAGAGTTCGTAATGATTTTGTATAGGATCACAATTCAGTTCCCAGTACCCATGCCTGGCAGTTCGGCTTGGGGATGAGAGAGTCCAGTGCCCTCTTCTGGACTTTGTGTGTACCTGCATCAACATGTGCATATAATCCGCCACACATATTTACAAAATTAAAAATAAAGTCAGTCAGGGAGCTACAGTTTAACTACTCCAGATATTGTTTTCCAGACTCCCCCAACCCCCAGCTTCTGTTTTGAATTGAAGAATGAGGAATATTAAACCCCTTTAGCCTTGGAGTGTTTATCCAAATCAATTCACCTTTGGGTCAACTAATTCACCTGGATGAATTAACAATGTAATACTGTATGGCACCTTGTGCCATTCAAATTACATTTGAATTCATGATCTCATTTGCTGCCTTGCAAGATCACTGTTTTCTCAAATAAGGCAGCTTTGTCGTTCAGTTTCAGTGAAAAGATAAATTCATAAATCAATAGTTAAATGTACGTGATAGTCCAAGGTTTGTGGATTAAAATTTGAAGACATTCTCTACCTCCTAAGCTTCCATTCCCCCAATCCTGTAGTGGGGTTGATTGGACCATTACCTAACTGTAAGCTAACAAAAACTAAGATCTTTTGAATGAGATGTGTGGCTCAGACAGTTACCATAGCTGGCATGTCTAACATGGTTGATGCCCTCATGGTTAGGGTTTCTTGCTGCATGCAATAAATGAGGATTTCTCCACCAAGAAATAAGATTTGGATGAGGATTAGAGGAAATATCTAACCTGTGTTTTTAACGTTTTCCTTGGATGGTTTTTGACACAGCTGGACCCGGCATGTCTTTGCTTCACTGTCAAGCCACTGGTTGTTTAAAGACTTGGGTTCAGACCCTGACTCTAGCGCTTGCTATTAGAGCTGAGATCCTACTGCTGTGTGATCTCACAGTGTTGGTTTCCCATCTATACCAAAGATTAGCATGTGTTCAGAGGATTTAGCATGCCTGGGCATCTGAAGAACTTCAGCACCTCTCCATCCATTATTATGGAAATAATCCCGTCAGGTTGAGATTCAGAAGGAACGTGGCTAATAACATGAATGTGTCTCCCAACACAAACTATAAAGCCAACAGCTCATGATGAAAACCTGGAGATGTAAACATGTTAAAGAGACAGCTGTCCATGCCAGGCTCACAAGAGGCACTTTATTCCAACTCCTTACCCATTCTCAGTGTTGTGCCCTAAAGGGCCCTGTAGTCTATCATTAGCCTTGTCCTCTAGGGGAAACCCCAAAGCACAACGTTTCGTTTCTTTTTGTTTCTGTCTAGAATAGAGCGAATTCCATCAACTCACCACATTTATAGACCCAAAGGAAAATACCAAAATGTAGGCCATTCTGACAGTAAGAATGAGCTTTCAATTTCGGATGGAAGGCTACTCTCTAGATTAACCAATGGATTGCCCCAAAGGATGCATCCCATAAACACATCCCTAGAACAAACTTCTAATCACTTTGGGTTTTTGAATGGGTTCTCTCACTGCAAAGAAGATGCCAGACACAGGCAACAGAAGGAGATGGAGATGAACTACCTCTTACCTTAGGTTTAAAAGTTCTGACCTTCACCTCCCTAAGACCGATTGGCCCCAAACAGTCTGTGCCTGTCAGTCCCAGACAAATTGACAAAAGCCAAGCCCAGATCTACTAGGAGGCAGCTCCTGTTCATCCTTACTCCTTGAATTAATTACATGTGCAATAATTCTTGTAATACTTGTCTACTCCACTAGAGAATGGACATCATATGGGTGGAAAACTTCATGTGTCTCCTTGGTTAGCTATACTTTTACAGGCACCACACACAGAGTTTAGTGAATATTAGATGTCTAGTAAATAGCTATGAAATGAATTGAAACCCAAACTCGTCTTTCTCCCTCCTCCTCTCCCTCCTCCTCTCCCTCCTCCCTCCTCTTCCCTCTTCCTCCTTTCAAATAAGGCAATTACATCAACTGTATGGTCTGGAATTTATGTTTCTCCTTTTAAAATCTGGCTACAGTCCTGTGTGTGAGCTTGGTATAAGAATTTCTATACAATACTAGAGAACATCTTCCATCATTAGTGATTTTTTTTTCATTTAGGACATGGTACATGTAACTGCTACATCGGCATGTGTAGCAAATGGAAACAAAAATGTGTTTTCCATAAAATACTTTAAGTTAGCTGCGTCTCCTGGAATCAACCCACTGCTGTCATTTGTGGGAGAAGACACATAAACAACTCACCACATAAGAATTGTTCCATCAAAGCCAGCTTATCTGGTCACTGGGGCATTATTTTTTTAGTCTAAAATATGGTGAACACCAATATATTCAGTGTGGGTGGCTAGCTGAGGATCAGTGAAACACTTTCTTAAGCTCTTTTTCTTCTGCTAAATCCTATTTAACAGTTCAGTGTCTCTCCCCAGGCAAAACAATTAAGGGTTGATTGGCTAAGTACACTCCTAGAGTGTGAACTGACTTCCCTGGCACGACCTTCTGCTTGTCAGCCTTAAAATGTGGTCTGAAATATCACACACTCATTATAGCTGTCTGCAGAGTGAGCATGCTGTCATTTTTAGAAGTATATCCCCTTGTTTTGCCAGACTGAAACACATTTCACATTCTGGCTAAGGAGGAGAAATGCCTGTGATCGGACCTTGGGCCAGATGATAAATAAGTCTGTGCAGATGTTAATTTGTCATAATAAATCACTATTGAGTCTCCTTGGATAATGGGTCAGATATCATATTCATATATATATATATATATATATATATATATATATATATATATAAAATTTAATTTGATATGTTAATGTTCGGTTGGTAGATTTACCAAGAGAATATTGTAGGTGCCCAAAGTTTCACAATATGTAAGATAGAAGAACACAGCCTTTCTTTGCACAATTACACAGTAAAGCTTTTCAAATTCTAAAACAACATTTTTTCTTTCTTTTTTCTTTGTCTATGTGCATGTGTGTTCATGTGGCCTGCACGCCTGTGTGTATACAATGCACACACATGTGTGCACAAATACAGAGGCCAGAGGTTGAAGTCTGCTGTCTTCCTCTCTCACTCTCCACCATATTTGTAAGGCATCTCTTAATGAGACCGAGGCTCACTATTTCAGCTAGACTAGCTTGCCGGCAAGCTCTGGGCATCCTCCTATTTCCTACTAAGAAGTGAAGCACTGAGATACCACCACGCCTGGCTTTTATATGGGTCTTGGAGACCTGAACTTGTTCTTATGCTTGAGAGCAAGTGCTTTATGCACTGATCCATCTCTTTAGCCCCCAAATACAGATACTTCCTTTTCTCCATAGCTCTCTGCCCAGATTTTCATCCTAAAACACAGTGGGCTAGATGCTTGTATTGAGTACAGACCCAGGGATCATGCAGCAGAAACACAGGAGGCTCTGCTTTCTTGGAGATGTGGCTGCATTTTCTTTCCCTAATGTGGTGCTCTAAGGCTTTGCAGGAAACATTTACAAGCAAAGCACTGGCAGAGTTTTAATTTTCTTTAATGACTTGCTTCCTACCAGTGATCTTGGCACCCTGTACAGCGATTTGCCATCAATTAATCACGCAGAATGGTGTAATGCTGCAGCGAGGGCAATGCCCTCTATGAGTCTCATAAATCTACCAGAAACAAACAACAGGAATCGAGGCTTAAGACTCTTCGTGCAAAACACCGAACGAGGAGGTGGTTTTATGCTGTTTTTTAAATGTGTCCTAGGAAGCCTGAGGACTTTCTTGTGGATTCTGAGTTTTACAGTTCCATTGTCTCTGGAATGATCTGTCCTAAGTTCTTGTTATGGGAATCCATATCCGGAGTATAGCTTTGTGTTTTTCCTTGGATTCAGGGCAGTCATGCTCAATTGGGAGCGACCATGTTTTAGGGATTCTTGGTAGGGATGTCTTAGAAAGGATGCATGTTTCCACCCTGGGAATCTATGACATTTGCAGATGGCAGGATGTGGGATAGCGTGATATAAGAAGACAGGGAGCTTTCACGACGCATTGCTTTGCCAGAAGCTTCTGGGGTCTGTGCTCAGAATCTTCAGACAGTCTTCTTGTCAGTTCAGATAGTTAACTGCTTAGCTATGATGGCTTTCTCCTCCTAATTTTAGCATGGTAAATATGAATCTATTTAATATTAAAATCCTATGAGCCTAAACCCCGAGGCATACATACAGTATGTCTTTGAAAATGTTCTTATGCTTCTGTCTTTAGAATATTCTTGCAACAAGAATATGCAAGCCTGGCATCTCTTCCATGTGATTCAAAATCAACCCCCCTTTATAGAAGCTAAAGATTTCCAAAGCTGGTTTACTTCCAATAAGTGGATTGAATGTCTAACTTGGAATGGATTTATTCCTACAGAAAAGTCATGTATGTTTGTCCAGATTGGCAAGATCATTACAAATGGAGCCTGCCTTCTATTTTTAGTTTCTTAATGCTCCTGTTCAACTGGAATCCTAAAATATATGCAGTTTTTGTTTTACATATGCAAACTACTTGCCATCAACTTGTAGACTGGAGGGGAGAGAAGATAGCATGGTGACCATTTTATCCCAAACATGATGTTAGTAAGCATGTGGTAACAGATCACAGTATGAGGAAGTGAACTTGCCTATTGATGTCCCCTGAGGTCTGGGACCTGAAGCCATGACCACCATGAGAGTGTGGTCATCCTCCAAAAGAATATTTAGCCTTTTTGTAGAGAATTCCACTCAGCTACCTACAAAGTTTTGTTTGTGCATTTGGTTTTTTTTTTTAAGACTTATCATTTATTTATGTAAATAGATATATGTGGGGGCTAGTTTTACATCAGCTTGACACATGCTAGAGTCATTAAGAAGAGGTACTCATAAGTGAGAAAATGCTTCCATAAGATTGGCCTGTGAACAAGCCTGTCAGGTACTTTCTTGGTTGGTGATTGAAGTAGGAAGACCCAGTCTCATAAGGGCAGGACCGTCCCTGGGCTGGTGGCCCTGGGTACTATGAAAAAGCAAGCGGAGCAAGCTAGGAGGAGCAAGCCAATAAGCAACACCCCTCCATGGTTTTTGTGTCAGTACCTGCTTGTGGCTTTTACTATGTTTGAGTTTCTGTCCTGATTTCCTTTGATGGTGGACTATGATATTGAAGTGTAAGCAAGATAAAACCTTTCCTTCCCAACTTGCTTATGGTCATGGTGTTTCATCCAAATAATAAAAACCTTATCTAAGATTCTCTCTCTCTCTCTCTATCTCTCTCTCTCTCTCTCTCTCTCTCTCTCTCTAGCTCTCTCTCTCTCTCTCTTTCTCTCTCTGTCTCTGTGTGTGTTGCCAATGGAGTCACCAAGTGTATATGCTGGGTACTAAAGTGCAGAGCTCTGAAAGAGCATCAAACACTGTTAATTACTGAGCCATCTCCACAGCCTGCTTTTGTTTTTAAACTCAGATGATGCTCAGCCTGAGGTAAAACACTGTGAAAAACACAGACTGACTTTTGTGAGTTGCACTGTTCTGAGCTGGCTTTGAGTTAATTACTTCTCAAAGAAAATACCTGAAATTTCCATTGTCTGAGCTGGGAGCAAATACTACTGGGAAAATTCATATTAAAAGTAGCCAATTTTGGTGGATGAGATGACTCAGTAGGTAAAAGTGTTTGCTTTGTTCAGTCCAGGGAACACACAGAAAGGTGGGGGGAGAGAACAAACTCTACAAATGTCCTCTGACCTCTACAGGTGCATGCTGTGCCATGCGCCTCCCCTCCTGACATCAAGTGTACACACATACACTATAATAACAATCAAACACATAACAGAATTTTAAGGAGCCAGCTTACAGAAGTTACTGCATTGTGGTAGTTTCTATGATTCTTGGTAAAATATAGAAGGATTATCTTTTTCAAATGATCCTGCCAGTAAATTAAAATATTTCCTCTTTATATGTGTCAGATGACAGATGTAGACATTTGGATAAGGAGATGGGATAGATAGATATGCCAGAGTCAATCTCTTCCTACAACTTAAAAGACCCAGTAACTATCTCATTATCCTACTGACAGGATGGGGCCAAGATTAAATTCAATTTTTTTAAATTATAAATCAAGTGTGCTCACCATAAAGCATTGATTTCATCAGACAGACAGACTACTTCTGGGAAGGTTATTTTCAAGATTGTTAGTGAGATCATTGTTTAACTGATGACTTATATGGTTCAGAAAAATTCCAGAAGTGTTTTACAGAGGGTTTGGCTAAATGGTTGCATCAGCACTAGCCCAGAACTGAACCAAACCAAATCAAAACAAAAACAAAACAACCTGGTCAGTTTGAAGCTTACTAAGGATTCTGCCCATTTGGGGCCAGCATGTTGACAAACTTCATCAGACCTGACATGTTCCCAGAAGGAGAGCAGGTGAGGTGATTTTTCTCCACCATCCAGAGATTGGTGAGAAAAAAAAATGATAGATGCTGCCAATACCTGCAATCAAGTTTGAGCAAGAAGAAACCAACTGCCCTTTCCAATGTAGTGACGCTAAAGTGCATGTATTGGTGTCTTGCTGATCTGAAAAGATGGTCCAGTGCGTAAACAAGTGAAAGTGTGGGAGAAAGGACTTGCTTTGTATTGGGCAATGGAGGGGACACTGTCATGGTGATTAAGGTGGAGGGCCTGGGACTTAGGCTTGGGTTCAGATTCCAGCTCAGTCACTAATCTATGAAAATTTGAATGGGTGTTTAAAATTATTTGGTGTGTCTCAGATTTCTCGCGCTCCTGATAATATCTCCTCTGTGGGTGGTATAAGGCAATACATGTAAAATTCTTAGGATTCAGTAAACATCACTGGTGATGTTATTTCTGTGGTGAGAGAGGTCTGAGATCTTAAGAGATGCCTCTGGTTACTTGAGCCATTGGCCTGCTTCCACCGTGCTCTCTGGTGATGGGAAGTGGCTCTTACGCCCCATTTGGGGTGACGCCATTACGTCTTTACTCATGTTCCACAACTTGACTGATTGGCTGGCCTTAGGTTTTATGTGATTTTCTTTTTACGTTCCCATGACAATATTGGGAAATGCCGTTGAGGGGATAGCAGGAGAGTTTATGTACTCTCCTGTTGTAGTTACATGCTCTGTGACCGTCCCTAAGTGCCACTTCCCAAGCCCATCTTACCATAGCCTCATCTGCCACAGCCCAGCATCTTTCAGGACAGGTTTTTTTTTTTTTTTTTTTTTAAAGACATCTTTTGGAAATACTGATGTCATTGAATGTTGAAATCAACTCCTTGCATGTGACACACCCTTCAAATACAGTCTCCCCACCCCCTTGGGAACACTTGAAATCCAAATGATGTGTCTCAGCATAATTTGCTACAGGGGCTGTGTTTTGCAACCCAAAACCAGGCACGATGAACTTCAGACAGGGTTTGATTTACAACAGCCCCATACACAAGCACACCCCTGATCCACATTGAGATGCGGTTAATTAGGGCTGGTGTTCCATCCTCTTAGGATTTGCCTGGGTCAGCCTTCTGTGTGTGGAAGTTGGTCACCTCGAGGAAGCACAGGAGGTTATGTGTGCCCTAGAGGCGAGTTTCAGCTTCTAGTCACCTAGCCTCATACAGTTTGTCTTTTTACCTGAAGGGAAGCATGATAAAGGAAAGGCCCAGCCAAGGTGTTTTGGTTCCTTTCTGCTGCAGGCTGGTCCCCAAGGCTCATCAGTCTCCCCTGTCTTGAGTAACCCCACTACCTTATACTTCAACCTCATCACCCCATCCTTCCTCCTCCTTCAGAGTTACTCTGAGCCATTTTCTTCCAAGGGCCTCTCCAGACATCCTTAGCTAGGGTCAGGAGTCCCTCACACGTGGCTCTGTGGAAGCAAACAGAAACCTGGGTTCCCTTCCACAAAGTTCCCTCTGTATCCCCTCCAGACACTGTGGTGCTTTATGTAGCGTATCAATATGTCAAGGTATAAATTACATTTAGTAAAATTCTTAGCCGTTAACTTGACTATCAAGTTTTATAGAAAGAATACCAAGGTACAAAACATGTCTATCAACCCTGAGAGCTCACTTAGGCTCTTTTTCAGTCAAGCCTCAGACCAGCGGAGACCGCACCTATGCTTCCCGTCACCACAGGCTAATTCTGCTTTTCTAGAGTGTAATGGAATCAGTCAGCCCATAGCTTTTGTGTGCCTGGCTTGTTTTCACCCCTCATGTTATTTTTGAGATGTATCCACATTGCTGCATGGGCCTGTGACAGGTTTCTTTGTTTTACAGAGTAATCTGTTGATGATTATACCTGGCCTGCCTCTAGATTTTAGGTATTTTGTAAAGTGTGTTTTTATATCTCTCAAATAAGTGCCCAAGAGTAGAATTACTATGGGGTAGGTGCCTGTTTAACATAAAGAAACCATGGGGAGGTTTTGAAAGGAAATGGGTCACTGGTAAGTCTCTTGGGTACTAAGCACAGATCTATTTCACCTTGGTTCCTAATACCCAGCACAATAAGAGCACACAGTAGGGACTGAGTATAACCTAGCCCAGTAAAAGCACACTGTAGGGACTCAGTGTTGCTCAGCCCATTGAAGGGCACACAGTAGGAGCTCAGTGTTGCCCAGCCCAGTGAAGGGCACACAGTAGAGACTCAATGTTTATAGAAAGACAAATGAATGAGATGCTCAAATTAGTCTTCATTCTGAAATTCCCTCTGACCACAAACAAATGCCTTGTTCGTTAAACGAGGAAGGAATTTCTCTGACTAATGCAGGTTCATTAAGGTCAGGCAGAGGATGGGGGAACACAGCTCCCTTCTCACCTTGTTCTTGAGTGAGCCTCTTGTGTTAGGGTGTTATGGGAAGGGAAGAAGATGATGCAGGTTGATGTGGGCAGGATGGCCCGCCTATTGAACTTAGCTGTATTTCTACCTTGCTATTCTATAAAGGGACAGGCAACTCCATGACCACAAGCATGAAGGCCCTCAGCATAGCATCAGGGACTGCCAGGCATTAAGGGAGTACCTGAGGCTACCAAATATGGCTTCTGCTCTTGTGTCTTTCCCTAGTAAGGGGTAAAATTGTCTGACTAGATGGGTGTTATTTCTTGAACAGAATTGTTTGTCAAAGAAACAGATCTGTGTCAAAAGAGGAAGCTATTATACAGCCTTGGATCATTGTTACCTGGGTAAGCAAGGGCTGCTGGCAGGCTCTGGTCTTGGGTCACAGGTCAGGAAATACAAATATCACCGGGTACACAGCTCCATTTTCATCTGTGCTTATTTACAAGACAGCCTTAAGTGGCAGGCCTCTTGAGAGAGATGTTTCTAAAGAGATAGCCATTCTCTGTCTCTGTCTCTCTCTCCCCCCTCCCTCTCCCTCTCCCCCCCCCTCTCTCTCTTTCTCGACCCTTGCTTGTGTGAAGTCTATTCTTTAACTTAACAGTAGTTCTGCTTCTGTCTCCACAGTGTTGGGATTACTTATGCTCCACAACACCCGGCTTGCTTTTGATCGCTGTTTCAATCATTGAAAGGAAAAAACCCTTAATGTTTCCCTATTTCCTATAAGCTTCCTGCTTTTGTAATTGTGTAACACCTAAAATAGTTTCAGTTTAATGTTGGAAAATGTAGTGATCTTTGCGATGGTGACAAGCTTGAAGAGATCCAAGGTGTGAGACCTTGATCAAACCATACACGTTTGCTGTATATTACACCATGCTTCTTAAAAATGATAATCTTTCTGAGCAACATAAATACATAACTGTAATTAGAAATGATACTTCGGAATTTGGCTTCCTAGTAGATGTCATTTTAAATAAATGAGAATGACCAAGTTAATGGTTCTCATTAAAAACTACAAAACAAAAAAAGACTACATTGCACAAAAAAGTATCAAGTTTGCAAAAAAAGGATGGGCTTGCAAACTCTTCAACATCCATCATTTCATAGTTAGTCAAGGGGGGACCCTCATTCATGGGCAGTGAAAACAAAGAATTGCATTTCATTTTTAAAAATCTGGTAATAGCCTAATTACGAAGAAGCAGGTAGAACTAATTAGCTTGGGTGTGTTTGACTAAATTGCTTGCTTTCTTCTGGATTAAAGGAAAATACCAAGTCTGGTATGCTGGAGAGCTTTAGCAGCTGCTTTCCCCTCTACTGAACCAGTAAGCAGTAAATGCAGCATTAAAATTCCTAGGTTGACTTCCCGCCTTATTCAGCTGGCAGAGAAATGATTCTTCTTCTCTCAGCAAAATGAAAAGCATAACTCTTTCAGTGTGGGTAGCGTCAATGCTGGCAGTTTCCAGAATGCCTGCTCTGTTGTTGTTGTGTTTAGAAACTCCCTGGAGCCGTAGAAAGATCCGGTACCACAACAATACTGCCTGTAGCTGTGCGATATTTCATCCGGCATTTCTTGAGTTACTCTCCCCTCTTCCCAGTCACCAGGATTTGATTGTTCTGTTTTATTTAGGATGAACACACCCTTTGTCTACCTGTATATGTCATGAACAGTTTCACATAGATGCAAAATTAAGAGAGAAGTGTAGTAATTCCTCATATACCATCCCCAAATTATGGCTAGTCATGTTTCATCCAGATTCCCACCTCCCTCAATGCTGTACTTAATGTAAATTGTAAACATTTCCATACGTGTATATTAAGCCCTGAAAATTTCAATAAATATCTCTATTAGATAAGGCATTCTTTTAGAAAATACATTTTATTTTATTTACCTATTGATGATTATTTGCACATATGATTGTTGCAAAAAATATAACACAGAATTATCTTCGATTTATAGCAAATGCTTTAAGTGTGAATTAAATAAGTTTAACATAGTGTCTTTAAGACACGCATTCATACCTCAGAGTAACTTCTGAAAGCCAAATAGAAACACCAGTTTACAAAATCTAATCTCAATACCAGAATTGCTTCATAAGGCTGGAACAATTAAGATCCAGTATCCCAGAGCTTTATATTCAGATATCCACCACTCAATCTTCCCCTAAAGGAATCTCTGATGCAAATGTTTTTAACACCATCACCACACCTAGGGGAAACATTGGCAGGAATTCCACAGCAATATGTGACAGCTATATGATTACATTTCCAGTAGCTTCACAAATATTATGTGTGCATTTTTCCAGTTATTAAAAATAAGCTATTGAAATAAGCAGCACATTGCAATAGCTGTTCCTTCCTGTGTGTTTGATGCATTCATTAGCATAGAAGGTTTAGTCATGAAAATCGCAAATGTTGAGGATGGACCAACTAGCCCCACAGTGAGTGCTCAGTACTGTTTGACCACATTTGCTTCAGGTCACTGTTTTTCCTTTCCAGGGAATGCTGACTTACAGGGAAGGCTGTTTGCCCTCCTGTGACTCTCAATTTCTTCTTCAGAGCTGACTAACACCCTAACTGTGGTGAATATCATCTCTACATGATGTTTTCACTCTTTTTCCCTAGGCACAGATGTGCATCCATATCTCATATGTTAATGATTTTTTTTGTTTTTTTTTTGTTTTTTTTTCCCATAGTTAGGATTCCTTACAATGTTTAGGATCTGTTTGTGTGACTTTTATGTACAGGTCTTTCTATAGCTTGCTTTTCCTCCTCCTTGTATGCATTTATACAAGTGTATGATACATGCTATTCCAACTTATGAATGAGGCCAGTGCATCCCTTACCTTATGAGTTAGGAAGTAGCACATTTCCTATGCTTTTCTGTTACAAATTATGACCAGTAACATTCAGTCCTTGTACACATGAATGAGAGTTTATTTAGAACATAACACTCAGGAGTGGGAAGGGGTCCTTAGCTTTGCTGGACTGTTTTTTATTTTGTTTTATTTTTTCTACAGTTGTGTAGTATACTATTGCTATTGGTGCCTGCAGCTCCCAGTGCTTCTGGTCCTCCTCAGGGCTTAGCATCGTTAGGATGCTGCGGTTCTGCAGGCAATGCATATGACACTGGTGAGACATTCTTTCCGTCCATTCTGTCTGGTCACCACTGAGAGACAGTATCCTTGCATGGTCAGTAGCTTTTCACGTTCCACCTCCTGTGACTTCTGTGTTTATGCTATTGGTTGCTTTTTAACTCCTACGTTCTAGAATTTCAAAAGATCCACTATTAGAAATTCGGTTCAAATTGGCTCACTGCATTTTTTTGTTCTCAGAGAAGTAGCTTTCATAGAAAATCTTTTGACGGTTATATGTGAGCACTTTTAAGATCAGAAACAGACCATTTCCTCCCTCCCTCCCTCCCTCCTTCCCTTCTTTCTTTTCTTTTACCCTGTCTGTCTGTCTTAAATTTTGTGCAATGGCTCCTTTGTCCTTCTGCTCCAGTATGGCCTTGTGTTCTCTCTAGCCCTGTGCTTGTCCCTTCGTAGCTTTTGCTCCTGTGTGGAAACCTGTGTGCTCAGCACCCAGCTTCATTCTCTCTAATATATGCCTTAATAGGAATATACACAGGCCTTGTGTGTGTGTGTGTATGTGTGTGTGTGTGTGCACGTTGTGTGTATGATTATACGTGTGAGTATATTGTGCATTTGTGTGTGTGTTACATACATATACACATGTGTTGGTGGGGGAGCTGCTTGGCAGAGGGATGTAATTTCAAGAAAAGATGTAGTGAAAATAAATTTTCTAATAAATTGAAATCTTTTATCTCATTTATTTTTGCCACTGTGACATTTAGTTTTTAACAGTTCACCCAGGATCACAACTTGTTGAATTTGGAAGGATTTGTTTTTCCACTTCTCTGATTCCTGCTGAGAAGTTTGACCTGTCTGGCTCCCGATCCTTTCTTTGTGATTTGCTTAGCTCTAGAGGCTTTTAGAACTATCTTGTCCTCGCTTGTGTAAATTTTATGATAGCTGTCTGTAAGATCATCTGCTAAAATCATTGTTATGAGTTATTCATTGGGCCCCTTTCACTCAGAGACATTTTTCCTTCTGTTCTGGGAAATAGTCCTTTTCTCCTTATCATCATCATCTTTGTTGTCGCTGTCGTCTTCATCATCATCTTCTTCTCCTTCTTCTTCCTCCCCCTCCCCTTCCCCCCTCCCCTCTCCCCCCCCCCCCCCATCTCCCCTCCCTCTCCCTCCCCCCTCCTTCCCCCTCCCCATCTCCCCTCCCTCTCCCTCTTCCTCCCCATCCCCCTCCCCATCTCCCCCTCCCTCTCCCTCTCCCTCTCTTTCACCCTCCCCTTCCCCCTTCGCTCCCCCTCCCCTTCCTCCTCCCCCTCCTCCTGCTCCTCCCTTTAAATATTGCTTCTCTTTACTTACGTCACTGGAAGTGCTTTCCCATGGAAGTTGGATTTCTCCAATTCCTTTTTTTATTGTTTTTTTTTCTCCCTTTTCCATTTTTCCTATTTCTTTAAATCTTAACTCTGCTATTATCCCACCGACTTTTAAAAATATTTTTGCATGTGTGCACACGATATGTGTGTGCGCATGACCCACACGTGGAATTCAGAGGGTAACTCAGGTGTTGGGCCTCACCTTCTACCTGGTTTCATACAGGGTCTTTCTTGTCCACATCCCTGTATGCATCGGGCTAGCTGGCCTGCAAGCTTTAGAGACTCTGGTCTTTGCCTCTCATGTCCCCATAAGAGCACTGGGACCATGCCCATGTGCACTGTTGTGTCTGGCTTTCACGTCGACTCTAAGGGTCAGAACTCAGTGTGTCAGGTTTTACACGAGCACTCACTCACAGAACCATCTCCCATGGCCCCCACTAACTTTTTTC
The DNA here is from genome assembly GCA_019843965.1 of Rhynchomys soricoides. Classification (NCBI taxonomy): domain Eukaryota; kingdom Metazoa; phylum Chordata; class Mammalia; order Rodentia; family Muridae; genus Rhynchomys; species Rhynchomys soricoides. The sequence continues at coordinate 15,410,678 of JADRCH010000005.1, read as the reverse complement.
AACTCAGCTATCATTACTTTGATTTCTGAGAAATAGTCCTCAATTTTCTTACCATTACTGTCTAATAGACTCTAGTTTTACGTTTGGAATACCTCTTCAGTGTTTCTTTGAAGATACTAATCTGTGTGCCTTAGATTGGTCTCTTACTTTGCTTTAGGCTTCTTCAGTAGTAGTTCACGTGGTAGCTGCCATTTTGGATTGTGGCAGTTGAACTGATTGAGAGACATGTTCACAGTAAGTAGAACTGTGTCTGGCATGGATAAGAACTCAATGTTTTATGTTGATTTTGTTCTCTAATGGTTTTCCACAAGCCTGGATATTTACATTCATATATCATCTTGAAATCCCTTTAAAAAGCTAAACAGAAAGCAGGAGCTTTTCCAGCTAAAATAATGAAAAATAGAAAAGGTTGGTTTTGTAAGAAACCTGAGACCTTTTTAAATTAAAGAATTTCCCCCCTGCATCTGTTTTGGTTGGTTTTGAGAAAAGGCCCAAAAGTACATCAGGAAACAGAGATCCTACTGATGTTGTAAACTACTGAAGGTTGATACACGCCACTGTAAGTTAAGGAATATTCAAGTTGTTCTTGGCAGTAACGATTTTCTCCATTTTTGGTTTTCTGACTCTTTTTTTCTCATGGAGAGAAGAACGCGATAGCCCAAGATTCCTAATAATTTATAGCCTATTTTATGTGTGTGATAACACATAACCGGAGTAAATACACGGCTGTGCGCTCTGCTGCTGAACAGTATCCCTACTGTCCTAGGGGGAGGCAGTGGGGTAGGGCTGTTGTAACTCCAGGTATCTAAGTTCACCAATGAATGCATGGAGGTTCTAGCTGGCTATCGAGATGGTCATCAAAGGTCAAATGACGTTAGTGACTTAATGGCAGAAGGCCTGCAGAGAAATTCTACCTTCCCTGTGCGTGCTGGCCAGTGTCTGCCACCCAGCCAGACCCAACCTTCAGCTTTGCCTTCCCTTTCCTTACATGGTGGTTCTGCCAAGATGACTAGACAAAGTTCATTGTAATTTTTAAGTTGTTTTTCCTGATTTATCCTATTTGCTTTTGAATTGTTTATTTATTTTATGTATATGCGCACACCATTGCTGTCTTCAGAGACACACCAGAAGAGGGCATCGAATCCCACTACAGATGGTTGTGAACCATCATGTGGTTGCTGGGAATTGAACTCAGGACCCCTGGAAGAGCAGTCAGTGCTCTTAACCGCTGAGCCATCTCTCCAGTCCCTTCTATTTTCTTTTCAATGACAACTCTTTGTTCTTAGGACCAACCTTATCATCAATACCACTGTCTCTTTGAACTGTCTTTAGAACCACATTCTTTATGCTGAACAGTGGCTTCCTGGTTATAGAAGCAGCTTTATTTTTGTGTCTGTCTTTATGTTTCTGTCCACTAGTTCAACACACCCACCCCACCCCACCCTACCTCCATACACAAGTCCCACCCCCCACCCACACACAAGTCCCCCCACCCACACACAAGTCCCACCCCCACCAGACCCCCCCACACACAAGTGCTACTCACTTATAGTCACTTCCATTTATTTTTCAGGAAGCATACAAGGTAATGGACTGTACTGTGGCATTTGCATATCTGTGTCATACTTCAGTCCTGCTTTTCTCTCCTCCCCACACCCCCCACTCCCTTACTCTACCTCTTGCTAATCTTCTTCCTGATAAAAATCATTGGAATTCCAAGTGGCTGTTTTCCTGTTGAGTCTGATCAAGGTAGTCAGGTGTTCACTAATGCGTGCATTCATCTGATAATGGATTGACATCTGTTCTTACTATAACTGGAAATTTATTTTGATATTATCAGGCTAGATGAGCTACTTTTATTTTCTGTGTCTTAAGCGTGTTAATTTCAAATGGATTCAACCTAGAAAGAGCAAAGATTAGAAATCCAAATTTCAAAAGAACCTCTCCTAATTCATTGCTAAAGTTAGACAGACCGGAGATATCAGATGAGATGCTTTCTGGATTAGAATTCACTAAGAGATGTTATTGGCTTTCTAGACAAGAACAAAGACCATTTTGGAATCAGTATCAGTTTTTTATAGGGACATATAAATGCAAATTAACCTTATGCATTTTATGGGCAATTTTTTACATCTTTCAAAAGCACATGGAAACCCATACATGAACCTGCCAATGACTTGTTATCCGGTTACACTAAAATTGATGTAAAATGTTTGCATCCTGGTGAGGCTCCTAATGCTCCATCACAGTGTCCCATTTATATCACACGTATAGAAGCTACACTGTCAGAACAACAGAGAACCTTTTATACTATTAAGATCCGAATATATGAAAGGCTATTGACTTTTAAAAGTAGTCATGGCAATTTTCAAACATGCACAAAAGCCGTCTGATGCATTCCGTCCACCCACAGCCAGTTTAACTCTTACCAGCACACAGCTGCTCTTGGGTCTGTTCCCTTCCTCTCTCCTGTTGAGTTATCTTGAACATATCCCAGACATCTTACCATTTTATTGGAAAAATATTTCATTATCGTTTTCTGAAGGAACCAAGTTTTTCATCTCTGTAATGTCATTCGTTCACCCAAAACATTATTGACAATGGTTACTTAAAATCAAGCTGTCCGTGTGTGATTGACAATGATTATCCTATAGATACCCTTGATGGTTGTTTTGTGAAAATAGAGTCCAAATAATTTTATATGTTGCCTTTAATTGGCGTATTCCTGAAGACCATTTTAACTCTAATGTTCTTTTGCCTCTCTCTTTTAACGTACACTCTTAATATTCAATTTCTTTGTTGAAAAGGCAAGTTTGACTTTTCTGGGTAAAAAAAAAAAAAAAAAAAAAAAAAAATCCCCATTCCAGAGCTTGCTGATTGCATCCCCATGGTACCCATTTAACATATTCTGCAGCTGTATGTAGTTCCTTTGGCTGAGCATAGACTTTTGATGGACTTGAGGCCTCTATCCTATATGGAAGTATCTCTATGGATGGAGCTGTGCGTATTCTTCTCATCCTATGATGGGGCACAGAGTTTCTGCTTCCTTCCATGAGTTTGATGCAGAGCCCTGGTCCAGCCTGACCTAACTAGCCATTAGAGAGTTTCCTGCTAGCTTTTTTTGTCATCATTTCAGCAGCCATTGATGAGTCTGGCCTTGCTCCGTGTAGCTCAGACCTTCTGAATTTAAAAGACCTTACCTACTTCCACTCTTTCACCCAGGGTTTATTCTGGCATCTTGCTTATTTGTTTTCTCTGCATAGTCTATAATGGGTTTATAGTTGTCTAGTGCTGTAGCCTGCATTTGTTTCACCAAACAAAATATTGTCCGGGACACAGCGAGAAGAGACTGTGAGAAGAGACACTGTGAGGAGAGTTGAGAAATGCCTAATGCTAGCTTTCCTCTGAGGCATTGGTGACACCTGGCAGCTGAGCCCATTCCAATCCCAAGGAGTCTCCCAGTTCTTGTGCCTGGCTTAAGCTGGTGTTTCATCAGCTTGACCACTGTTTGCTTTTTATCATGAATACCTGATGGCGTCTTATGGAAAACACATATCTCATACCTTGAGATGCTTCTCAAGGGTGTGATGAGGAACATCTCTTGTGGAATTTGATGAAGTCAAGGTCATGGCCACTAATTGGTGATGAGCGACAAATATAAGAGCAAACTCGGGTTTAGACGGCAGATGGCCATGCTGTGGCCTGCGGCATTGTACCTTTGGTGAACACGGTTTAATCTTCATGGTTCTGATTTTCTCCACTCCTTTGTTGCTTCTTGGCTTTGAGTACATCTCCGATGTTGACCATCTCAAGTGCATTAATATCGCCAAAGTCCAGTTTTCAGGCACAATGTTAGGAACCGTTGTCACACAGTTTACTTCCTTAATAATTTCAATATGCTCACACCACATCTACTGTCTTTGTCTCCCTCTCTCTCCCTCCCCCCCCCTCCCTCCCTCTCTATCTCCCGCTGCTCACGACTTTATTTTAGGTGCAGTATTGGTACACAAGGACTAGGGGAAGAAAGAGTCAAAATACTGATTTAGAATTTGGTTTGTTTGTTTCAACTGTCAACTCTAGATTGCTTTTCACATCCTGTTTTGTGGCTCACTATGGAAAATCGAATTGAGCAAAATTAGGGACAAAGACCAGTTTCACTTTGCTCTGAAGATACCTCAAGCTCTGTACAATAAATGTTTTCCATTAGTGGGAAAATGTTGTGCATTAATGCTCCTGAGAAAAAATAATGATTGCCAATGATGGCATCAGGAAATGATTTTTTAAATGTTTCAGAATGTAAGCATAAATCAGTGACTAAATGAGAATACAAATGATTTTGGAGAATTGGAACATTAATGATAAAGTCATCTCTTGGAGAAGAAGTTATTTTAGGAAAGTGTGACTTTTGAATTTGGGGACATGCATGAGGGACATAGTGGTGGTAGTAAGACCCACAAGTCAGAAGGCTTGATTAAAATAAACAAGGGTAGAGACATTGCTCAGGAGACATGGAGTTCTGTTGCATGGGATAGGAAGGGTAAAACAGTGCCTATCAATGATTTCAACAGTAGACTAAACATGCTCCGTGCACCCCTAGGCATCTGAGTCCTCGGCCATTGCTATGCTGCTGGGTTCATTCAACCTTGGCACTGATGTCTATGATGAAAGTTAATAGTGTTTTTAATGTTAAATAAAGCTTTCATTTCAAAATGGTCATGATTACAAAAGGCTTTTCCTGAAAGATGTGGCAGCACATGCTAGTGATCCCAGCATTTGTGAGGTAGAAACAAGAGAATCCTGGGTTCAAGGTCAGCCTGAACTACATAGTGAGACTCTATCTGAAACACACACACTCACACACACACACACACACACACACACACACAAGAAAATAAATATTTAAACAAATAAAATGTTTTCATATACAGTCAGGAAAAGGCAAAGACTATGTTAAGTAAATGTCTTCAGACTAGAGATGAGCCTTGTCTTGTTGGCAAGTGACTCTTTTATTTGCTGGTCATGAGCAGAGATCAGGTGTATATTGTAGCTATGAATGGTACTGGTTAGTGTCCCAGCTCTTTAAGGACAATGTGTGGGCTCTGTTCAAACATGTGTTATTGAGAAGGCTAAAGACAGGCGAGTGGAAAAAGGATGACTCCCTTATAAACATTAACTTAAACGCAACTTCAAGTAATGGATTCAATTGCATTGTGCATTCTTTTGTTTTGTCTTACCTCTAGAATGTTGTTTGTAAAGTCACTGAACCCAAACAGAAACGTAAGAGGATTTCATGATTTCAGCCCAATCCTTCATGACTTGCCCAAGGCGACATTTCAGCCCGTGATGTAGCATTGAATCATTTCACAGTTTATACGTCACGTTGTTCGTTGTAGATGTAACACGTTGTTTTCTAAACCATCGTAGGCTGGTCATGAAAACAGCTAATTATCAAGTTGGCTCAAAATGATACTCATTATGGTGGGACAGCGGAAGGCCAAATGTCTTCAGTGTTTGCTAGAAATTCCAGTATTAAGGAACAGAGGAAAGTAACAAAAAGGCAGGCTGTCACTGAGGGACCCATCTTGGGATGTGCATGCTCTGGGCATGCATGTCCCTTAGCAAGAAGTGAGTTCTTTTGTGCAGAATGTCTATAAGAAAAAGAAATGATACCAGTCAGATTGAGAAAACCTCTTCCATCTTAAGCTGCCTTAGGGGGCTGGCCTGGACCCACAGTGGCCCTCACAATGTGGCTGTGGAGATTGCTTTTGGTTAAGGTTTTAGTGTGTAACCAGTAGCTCAGTTATGAAGCAGAAAAGGCCCCGAACCAAGCTTCTACTTTTCCACTTGGTTCGGCCAGACTTTGGGGTTTTTAAATGTGTTTCAGTTTATTTGTCTCTATTTTAGGCTCAGTAATCTGTACTCTGTTCTGTTTCCAGAGATGTGGTGAGGTTCAAATTATTATGTCAAAAAGGAGAGTGTTGCAGTTTGCAATTGGATCTCAGAATCATGTCTGCCTTTTAGTTCACTAGATCCCATTAATATTTCCTTGTTTATTAAAAAATAAGGATGTTTTCTTTTCCTCTTCGTGAATTATCAGACATTTTGATCACCAATGAAACTGGATAATTTCATTTTAACTCTCCAAGAATTTTTCTTTCTGAACCGGTGAGGTTCCATTTGAAGAAATATACTTTCAGTTTCAGGTTCTATTTGAGGATCATATTCTTGTGGTAAATATATACATATATACATATATACATATATACATATATACATATATACATATACACATATACACATATACACATACACACATACACACATATACACATATACACATATACATATATACATATATACATATATACATATACATATACATACATATATATATATATATTTGGTGGCTGGCTTTCAGAAACCCACAGTTGCTCTACTAAAGTCCTCTTGGGGGTAGAAATAGAGTAATAAGATCAGAAATCACAGAATGGCTTCTATTTCAAAACCAGACTGCCTGGCCTGGCCTACATAGTTCACGTAGAAAAGAAGAAGGAACAGGAGCTTGAATTCTGTCTGGGTGATAGAGGGCCACAGGCATCCATCTGGGATGGCAGTGCAGGCCATCCTTAGGGCCCAACATCCTGGTAGAAAAAGTGTTCTCTTATGTTTTTGTCCTCATTCCAAAATATTCTGATTAAAACCCTGCTCCCTGCTATATATGTACAAGTGTGCATGCACACACACACACACACACACACACACACACACACACACTCCTGCCCTCCAGCCATTATTGTATCTCTGTCTTCTGGAACTACAGCCAATCAGTGAAAGATCGGAGAATTATTTTTTCCAATATGCACTCAGTTCTTTGGCTTGCTTTTTGCTTTTCTCCTGAAGCCATTAATGAGACATCCCAGATTGCCAGACCCTGGGCATTTTGGACTCTGCTTCATCCCAGAGTCCAGGAGCTTCGTGGATTACAGGAGTGAGCCCAGAGCTATCAGATTTCAGCAATCAGCTCCCAATCACCTCTTCTCATGGGTGATTTTTTTTCCATTCTCAGTTTAATGGTTTGTGTGTCCTGGCTGGCCCAGCTGGCCCGGCTGGCCATTGGCAAGAGGCAGAGCTGCTGCAGCATAGGTGACCCGCTCAATCTGCCAGTATTTGCTAGATGAAAGTGTTGAGAAGTTTTTCCTTTGAAGTTGCTTTGTATCAACATCAGCTGTTCCAACAGCTGGGGCGAGGAATTGAGATTGCGTGAACAACATCACGTCAGCAGACAAACATACCCTGTCTCTTAAAGTGGTAAAACAGCATGGAGAAGCACTTGGCGCTGGTTTGGAGTCTTCTCCGGGTTGATTTTAAATCATTGCTTGGGATCTTTGTGTTTGTCTGACTGTGTGCGGGAGGTTGCTAGGTCTGTAATTATTGCCCTGTTGGTTTGGGGGGCTCAGTACATCTTTTTCTTTGCTATCTTTTAGGAGGGTGAGCAGAGAGAAAATATTAAACATGTAGGATCTTGTAACCTGAAAGAGCTGGGCAAGTCACTTCCAGCTCCCTGAGAAGTGAGGTCATGAGACCTGAGGAGGGAGGTGTCTTTGTGGAGTCGCAGTCCTCTAAGCTGAGGTCTGGGATACTTCCAGCTGTGTGATGCTGGGCAAAAAGTTGAACTAGCCTGGGCCTTAGTTTCCCAACTTCTAAACTGTGGGTTACATTTTGAGATGCAAAGAGATAGTGAACTTAAAAGACTTGGCACAGCTTTTGGGCTGTTGTCAAGAAGATACTGACAGGTATGATGGTGCGTGCTCAGAAGCACCTTCAACAGCCAATGGATAATGTGTTCCTTGGGTTTGAGTTACAGGACTTAAGGTCACATTGCCCCAGCGTAAGAGGTTTTCTTCCTGGGTTGCTGATGAAGCTCAATTGGTAGACGACCCGCCTAGCATATATCCAGAACATCATGAGTTGATCCACGGCACCACATAAACTGAGCATGGTTGCTCATACCTGTAATTCCACAACTCAGAAAAGTAGAGTCTGGAGAATTGGAAGTTCAAAGTCATCCTTGCCTATCCAGGATATCATCGACCCTGTCTCAAGGAAAAGAAAAGGAGAAAGAAGAAGTTAGGCTTAGCCCGAGACTTTGAGCAAGCTGAATCAGGCAGCTTTGCCTCCTCACTCTACCCTCAGGGCTCTCCTTTGCTTCAGAGTCATGTGATCTGACTCTACTTCCTAAGGCCCTGGCTACTGCTTCCCAGTCATCTCCACCTCTTATTGGAAAAAAAGAAAGATCTGAGGGGTAGAAAAAAGATGGAGCCCTGTGGGGACATTCTGCCCTTCATTTTTTACCAAGCCATCCGTACTGCGCTCCCTAGCAGCCAAAATTCCTGTCTGGAGGGAAAGGTTTGAAGCATTTTATCATTAGAATGGAGACAGATTTGATATCTGTGTAAATAATGGTGGCCTAGGATAAAATGTGCAAAGGTGATAATGGCTTCTTTTTTGATGACTGAAATAGAACTGAGTTCCTGAGGTGGAACTCGGAATGACCTACACATACTTGCCATACTGATCTGTTTGCCTTTAACTAGAAGCTGCTTACCTGTAGTTTTGCTCCCTCCGGGAGGTTGGATATTGGGAGAAATGCCATGAAAATGATTTGTAGGAAGTATGTTTCGTTCCTCAAATCAAAGCACCTCTTCATCTCCCCCCTTAAAGCACAATATAGAAGCTTTTATCAGAAAAGGGGAGACAGTGCCTGCTGTTGCTAGGCAACCAGGAAAAAAAAAGCTGCAAGGCCAGCAGTTGGCAAGATTTTCCCAGAACCCTAGCTGCTCTTGCAAAGTCCTTTGTTTAGCATTAGCAGACATGCATAGTGGGTGGGTAGATGGTCTTCTTCATTCTTCAGCCCCCTTTTCCAGAGCCCTTCCTTACCCACACTAGTGAATCCCAAGATAAATGGAGTCTTGAGACCATGTTTTGGTTGGTTGGTTGGTTAGCTTTTCATTTGTTTTCTGGAGACAGGATTTCTCTGTGTAGCCCTGGCTGTCCTGGAACTCACTCTGTAGACCAGACTGGCCTCGAACTCAGAAATCCACCTGCCTCTGCCTCCAGAGTGCTAGGATTAAAGGTGTGTGCCATTAGGCAGCCTGAGACCAATTCTTGACTTGAGCATTCTGAAGGAAGATACATACAGAGTCTGTGATGCACACAAGGCTGTCTGCATTTTCAAGGCCTGAACCTACTTAAGAAAATCAATGGGAATCCCTTTCTCTGGCAACAATGAATGGGACCAGTCTTTACGCAGTTGACACTCCCTTAAGAGTGAAGGAAATTTTCACTCCTAGGATGCTTGTGCCCACAATGAAATACTGAAGACCTCACTAAATAGCAGCTGTGTTCCTCTCTTCCTGGGCTTGGGCATTTTCTCTTTGGTTTACCACAAGTTGCTCTATTTCCTAAATCTGTGGCAGAAAGTGTCATCTGCCTTGTGGGTCCCAAGTGGAGTCTTCTGTAACCTATGATGTCTTTCAGTTGCAGATTTGGACTCCTTCCAGAGTGAATCCCCAGATCCCCAGGACTCAAACCAACACGGCCCTCAGCCACAAACACTCATAACAGAGGCAAAACTAACTCTCCCGATGGTGGCCAGACATGGTGGAGATGCAGGAGATGGAGCTGAAGAAAACATTGTTTACCTCTGATTGTGTGGACATTTGTTTTTTTTCCAAGCAAACAAACAAAACTACCATCGGCACCTTGAGGAGAACCTTTCCTCAGCCCCAGTCCTCATGTGTGTGATTCTCTGTGCCCAAACTGCTTTGAGAATATTTAATATTTCATGCACGTTCAATTTTTGGCATGAGTGTAATAATTAAATTATTTTAGAAAAACAACTCTCTGTGTGTCATCTTTAACTGATCTCACCCACGTTCAAGTTTCTAGAGGAGGAACTTCACTTGAGAAGGATATGAAAAAGTAATTTTCACTTTGAAATTCCATATTACACCGTGTACTCATTCATCTGGAGTGTAAAATACATTTCAAGATAAAGATGAAACCATTTTGATTTGGAGAATAATCTTCCCCAGGGGCGAACTTCCAATATCACAACAGTTGCTTACTGAGAGTAGCTTTGATACCCCAAAGAAAGCAGAGGAAGGTATGAAAAAGACCTTTTCTCACTTGGTTCTTATGTGTGAATGTTTGGGGGGCCTTCAGAGTTGGGGTGCTGTCACCCTCACCGTGCAGCCCTTGTGTCCTGTCTAAGAACCTGTTCATACCGGGTGAGCGCTGTGGACATGCTTGGGACCCGAGTCACCCTACTCGATGGATCACTTTCTTGAACGAAGGCTGCTGGGTTCTGAGTCTTTTCAGTGCCATCTTTTAGGCCAGCCCAGAGCCTCCAGCATGACACCCTAGCTGTAAATAGTGAAACTCTCTAGAGAGCCCTCATTTGGGCCTGCTGGGCAGGACTAAGTGTCAAGGACTACCATCATTTGTAAGGAACTCAACCTGCCTGCAGGTCTGAAGGACAAAGGGGATAGCTCTTGGTGAATCTTGCTGCCTGCCTGGGCTTTTCTACAGAGGGACAAAGGGCACTTCTTGATGAGAAAATAAACCAGGAAATGTTCTCATCTTGTTCTTTGGAAATATTTGTCTATGTTCTGGCCAGTGTCAATAAATATCTTTTGCCTCATTATTTTACCATGTAAATTTAATTTTAAACATAGGACCATAGCAAAACACACATTTCACACACACAAATCTGTCCCAATGGAAACTGAAAAGAAGGGGGGGGGGGACCATAAACTTCATCCAGAATTAAAGCAACACAAGGGGAGATGTGGGGTGTGGGGGAAGGGCAGTCACTTGGATCCCAACTTGTTATTCCTGAAGTTATAAATTGTCTCTACATTATATTTTCACAGGTCAAATCTTAAGATTTTAAAGAATCTCTTTGGAGAGGTTCTCTTTTCTAGCTCCTGTATATCTATGCTTTTCTTAAAGTGCATTAAAGAGTCCTGTGACTAAGTTTTCCCCAGAAAGTATAGTCATTAAAATTCAGATAAACCTCTGTTATTTTACCTCTGAGGCAAACTCCAAATGACATGAGCCCAGCCCCACCCCAAAGACACCTAGGAAGAAAAGTTTCTTTCTGTCTCAAAGTTGATCTCAGAATCCTGTATCCTCTGATTGGAAAGTTTAGAGTTATTTCCATCTATATCTTTGCTCCGATAACTATAAATATCTTTCTTTTTCATGATAGAGGAGATGGAAATAGTAAAAATATGTAAAGATGTTAAAAAAAAAAAATCCCCATAGAGTTCTGCTTTAAAATCCGTACTCAATTGACCTTCAGATTCTGAAAACCAAGGCAAACTCTTGGGACAGCTTGGGCAGTTTTTGAGATGCTGCTATTGTAGGTTCATCTTGGCTATTCTGTTTGTTATTTAATCTTTCAGTGTTTTAACTGATGCAGATAAATGTCCAAGCTTCCTCAGGAAGTTCTTCCTTTTCACATCTTTACTGTGTAATGAGCACAGATTAGCATCTGAACGGCTTGTCAGTCCACCAGACCCACTCCTACGTTAAACACGTCGCTACCACTATCTTGATAGCAGATGGGGCCTTTGAAAAGTGATTCGATTATGAGAGTAGAGCCTGCATAGATAGGGTTAGTGCTTATAGAGGCCATGAGAAAAGCCCACAGTCATTTCATCATAGGGAGGACGACGTGGCAAGAAGACCTTTTCTGTAACTCAGGAAGTTGGCCCCCATCAGACACCAAATCTGCTAACACATTGCTCTCAGACTTTCCAGCTTCTGGACTGTTGAGACATAAAATTCTTTTTTTCATAAGCTGCCTAGCTCATGATATTTTGTTAGAGTAACCTGAACAGGCTACGCCAGAACTCAACAGAGGTTGTTGACTCCCACACAGATTCACTAATCTTCAGAGAAGACTACCGTTTCCCAGAGATCATAGATGAGTGTCTCCCACAAGGATCTTCTGTGCCCCTCAAGGTGAAGCTTAAAGGAAGCTGTTATGCTTTTGTCCTGGACTGAAAAACATATTGTTCTGTCCTTTCCAGACGGCGTGCATTTATGCTTCATCTCAAGTCCAAGTTACTCTGCATTTCATCAGGGTGTGTAATTGCTATATCCATCCACCTTCCGCTCACTCACAGCGGGAACCCAGTTCTTTAAAAAAAAATATAGATAGATAGATAGATAGATAGATAAACGCTTGCTGCTAAAGAAGTGTGTGTGTGTCCACATGAGCATGTCATGTAAGTTAAGAGAACATAATTCAGTCACAAGATAACAGGTAATAAAAGGGAATAGGCATTCCTTCCTGTGACCTGAGGTCATTCTTCTTCCTCCACTCCCTCTTACTTTCCCATCAGAAGTCCGCAGCTCCCAACACTTGAGAGAACGGGTTTTGAAGCAAATGCTCCACGTAACTGACTATGTGTCCTTGATGTTCTGCTTCGCCTCTTTGTTTCTTCCTCTGTAAAAATAGGATAGTTGCCTTACAGGATTGTTGTGAAGGTTAAACTAAACAGTTAAGCAATATGGTGGGCGTAGTCATTTGATATATGGCGCCTGCCATCACTAACAATCTACTTAAATTTGCTCAGCTTTGCCCCAAAGGTTGGGAAGATTGCTTTTGCTTCCCAGAAGATGTGAGTGGAGAATTATAAGTGTTTAGAGATGGCTAGTGACCAGACTGGAGCAAATGCCCACAATGTTAGCTTTCAACTCATTTGCATCCCTAAATGTCCTGTCACTCATGTGGCCAACAAACGTTTACTGACTGCACGCAAAAGGCAAAGTGTTCTGTCAGGGACAAAATGAAGATGAGCAGGCATGCATATCTGCACTAACTGATGAGCAGATGATCCTAACAATGGCACGGAAAATGACATGGAGACATGCAGGTTGCCATGAGAACTCATAGGAAGAGGCTGCTGGGGGCTGGTGTGTGTAGGGCTGGGGGGAGCATGCTAAAGAAAGAGATGCCTGAGGCTTGAATAATAGAGAGAGTAGGTAGAGAAGACATTTCCATCAAGGGGGAGAGAGCCAGGTGTGAGTCTGAGTCTGGAAATATAAAACAGGAAGACAGAGACATGGTGGCAGGCATTTGGAGGTGCCCAGAATGAGTTTCTTCTTCTGGATCAGGTATCCTGTGAAAATGTCTCTGTACCTCTCTAATCACCCTTACACACGTGATTGGAGCTGGGAAACAATGAAGTCACCCACTGTTCCCTGGTAATTGACCAGGTTCTACAAAAGGCCAGACTGTGGACTGGAGAGGAATATCAGTTTCCATATTAGCATGCTCTCAACGTGTGATGCAGTTTCTGTTGTCTGCCCATTCTATGCCAACCTCTACTAGCAATGTGGATTCTAGTCAAACGGGCATTGACATGTCTGCCTCCTTGGTCCTACGTTGTAATGAAAGTAAACAGGAACCTGGGATCCCCTGAAGATGCAGATTATAGTGGAGTTTCAGAAGAGAGCATCGGAATGCTTCTTTGGGATGAAGCTGCAAATTTGTGTGATGACACACAACGCAGGATTGTGGAGGGAGGGGGAGAAGCTGCTGTGCTTCCTTTCTCTGCTTTCTTCTCTTGTCAACTCTGCTTCTGCCCCCTGATCCCATTTTCATTTTTCATAGATAATGGTAAAGCAAAAGAAAGAAGGGTGGAAGGAATGGAGGAAGGGTGGGATGAGGCACATGGATAGAAGATTCCAGAACCTTATGATTGACATGAAGAAACACTAGAGCTCTTTCCAGACCGGCTCTTCGGCACAGATATTCCTGTGGTAGTTTGATTGAGATCCCCATAGTCTTGGGCATTCAAGTACTTGGGTCTCTAGTTGGTGGCACTATTTGGTTTGGTTTAGGAGGTATGGCCTTGCTGTAGGAAGTATGTTACTGGAGGCTGCCCTTGAGAGGTTAAGGACTCCTGCTATTTCTAGTTTGTTCTTTCTGCATCATGCTTACCATTCAAGATTCGAGTCCTCGGCTTCAGTTCCTAATGCCATGCCTGGCGATTGTGGCCGTGTCTCCCTACCACGATAGACTCCTTCCTCTGGAATCATAAGCCTAAATAAACTCTTCTCTAAGTTACGTTAGTCATGGTTTTAGCAAGCAACAGAAAAGTAAATCCCTTTACCATGGTAAAAGAGGCAGTTAGAAGATACCCAAAGCCAAACAGACCTGAGCTCTGCTTCCTAAATGTCTCCAGCAGCACTGGTTTCTAGCACCCCAAAGATCCTATTCATAGAGTGTAGGCTCAGACTAGGCAACACCTATGCTCCTGGAGGCCAACAAGAGAGGAGCCTGCTGCCAGCTGGACAGTCCTTCAGCTTTGCTTCTGGGCTAAGTTGCTTATCTATAAAGTGGGCGCATTGGCAAAAGCCATACCTTGCAGAGTTATATTGAGAACTCTACGAAACAAGCCCAGGACAGAAAATGGTACACAACAAGCACTCTAAAAGTGACATGTGTGGAGAAGAGGGGTGAGGAAAGGAAGGTATGATTGGTTTGGGAAACAAACCAGCCAGGGGCTTCTTCAGGTTTTCAAATCTCATGTGCCTGAGTCCAGGAAAGACACCCAAGTCCCAAGGGTACAGGACGCTCAGCTCAGAGGAAGAGCTCCAAGCTCGACACTGAAGGAGGGAATGGAAGTCTCAGATCAGCACGAGCAGAACAGGGACAAGAGACCCAGCCATAGATCCCAGACTCTGACTGCTGGGTCACTTCAAGTGGCTGATCACACATGGCTTGGGGCAGGGGAACTTCAAGTGAGACCACGGTTCAGTGGTTGTGTAGAGGGCTTCATGGCTGGGAAAATTCACCATGGCATTACTTGAATTCCAGTAATCTGACCAGGGTATAACTCTTAGAAAGGTGGGCAAGTCAGGAGCTGCCAACAACAAAGACGTTTTTTCTTTTTTGTTCCTTTTCTTTCTTTCTTTCTTTCTTTCTTTCTTTCTTTCTTTCTTTCTTTCT
>JADRCH010000005.1:15329264-15395640 GCA_019843965.1 Rhynchomys soricoides | reverse complement strand
TCTTTCTTTCTTTCTTTCTTTCTTTCTTTCTTTCTTTCTTTCTTTCTGCTAATTTTACTTTCTCCCATAATTGTATTAAAGAAATGTCCTATATTCCTGCAAAAGTCCCAGCTCCCATTCTCTCAATGAATTTTAATTCCTAGGCCTGGCAACCATGCTGATTAACTTATCTCCATCTCTAGCCAACTCAGGTGTCAGCTGTGCCCAGGGATCCATGGAGTCTCAGCTCCAGGAACACTTAGGAAGCTCTCCCCATCCAGGTGCTCACTGGAGGAGGACCTTTTTTTTCTGTAAAAGGAATCTTATTTGTCTGTTAAAATTATTTTTCAACTTACCTGTTAGTTTGCCTGGCTTTCTGTCTTCCCTTCTCTCTCCTCAGATGACTTCACTGTGTGACCTGCCTGTGTGTGCAAAGTGAAGGGGGAAGGGGGAAGGAATGGGACACTCAGTGAATGGTTTACTTCTGGTTAGCAACTCAAATTAAACATTTAACGATGGATGTTGGTGTGATTTGAAATACCACTCAGGGGTGAGTGCCTGACTCCTGTTTTTTTCTGTGTTCTCCATACCTCTTGCCTAAGGGCTCTGACACCGTGGCTGATGTCTAAGCAGGTTTCCTGGGCACTTTTCAAAGCTTATTTTTACAATCTCTAACCTAACAGCCTCAAACATAAACATAAACACAGCCAGCATCAGCGAGAGGATCTGCATGGGCCAGGGAGCTAAAACATTCTCAGGAGCGAGTTTGCCATTTCCCTTGGCAGCTCCACAACCTCCTTGGAAAGCTTGGGTCTACCTCAGGCCATGGCTGGCAAGGTAGACTGTGATTGGTGTAAGACACAAGCAGGTGCCAGCAAAGGACAATGGGTTTTTAATTAAAGTTGGAGGAGCCAAGGCTCAGAACACCCCTTGAAGATCTACCTTTAAACACTTGGTTCTCCTAACTATCCTGCCAACAATAGCCATGTGCCTCCTGAAAGTCATCAATCTTAGCATAGGAATCTCTTGCAACATAAAGGTAGCTGTGCAGGTTTTTTTTTCTTTTTCTTTTCTTCTTCTTCTTCTTTGCAATATCTTAAAAAAAAAAAGAAAGAAAGAAAGAAAGCACTTTCTTCTATTCCCGGTTTAAAGCTGTTGTTTTTAATCATGGCAATCATACAACTTGATCTTTCCAGGCAAACCTTCCGGTGCAAAGCTTTCATTAGCTCTGACCCTAGAATTAATGCAAACACATCTTGGGTAAGGCCATATTTTGAGTCACTCACTTGCAGGAAGATTTTCCTAATGTGGAGTCTGAGCCTGCTAAGCACTGTTGCTATGGAGACGGTGTGAGAGATTAATTATGGCTAGAACAGATGTTGTGAAGTGTGTGGAATACGCTGTTTGCTGTTAGTAATTAAAGAGGGTGTGTTTGTACGTGCGAGGGGGAGAAACATTGAGCCAGGCAGGCAAAGCAGTCAAGGCAACTGGCCGAGTAACCTTTCCCCCAGTAAAACTCACCACCACTAAGACTGCTGACACCACTGAATTTCTCATCCACCCAGGCCAGACAGAACAATTACTTGAAGTGGCCAAGTGGTCTGCCCAGTCTTCCTTTCTTGGTCTGATTTATAAGAGACGTAAGGATATACAAAAACATGCTCTTGGACAACTAGGTTCAAATGACCTGTCATCTGTCTGAACCCTTGAAAATCAATCCGGACTATGTAAATGGTTTTTAAATGGCCTAGCAGGGAGGCCAAGTTTGCAGATTGCAGTTAAATTAGTCATCCAGCCTGCCAGGGGTAATGTTATCAGTGTGCTAGCTACCAAGAGGGAGACTGGCTGTCCACTGTCATGGGCAAATTGTCATGGGATGCCTTTGGGACTAGAAAGGGAATTAAGCATCAATCTGGTTCAGGTTTCATTTGGAGAACATTGATTTCAGCTTGGACTAAACCTTCTGATTATAATTTTAAAAAAGGAAAAACACTGTATTTTTCTTTTTACTTTAACTTGAATAAAATATTAGTGATGATCAAGATCTCTGTAGATCAAGATGAAGACTGAGTTTAGCAAACTGGGGTCCATTTGCATCTGTTTAATGGTCCCTGTGAGTAGCACTCTCACATTGCCTCCTGGTAGGTAAGGAGTGGCTAATGGCTTGAAACCGCTCTAGACTTTTCTACTGGGGGGATGGGCAATTTTACTTGGACTGGCAGCCCCCTTTCCCTCTTTGTCTCACAGCAGTAGAAGTCGAGTTGTCTGAGATGGGGAAGCAGAGAGCATCATAGAAGACTTATTTTGGTGTGGGGCGGGGCGGGGCTCATTATCCTGGTGTCCGAAACGCTCTGCTCCCGCTGCCCACAGACTGTGGAAAGTAAGTCCAAATGTAATGACATAATAGGCAGCTGTAAGGTCTGAGACGTTACAAATGTGTATGTTGGTAGTTGAAGGCACATGCTCTCAAACAAAGCTTGGTGTTTGCTCCAGTGTGTAGGCTTTCGACAGACAGGCACCCTAGAGACTCCTTATGCCCAGACTTGCCTGTCACAAGAGGGATGTGTGAGGGATTTGGTGCATGAATAGAGTCAGTTCTTTCTCTTCCTCCCTCCCTCCTTCCCTCCCTTCCTCTCTCCTGTCCTTCTCTTCTCCCATGTCTCCCTTTTAACTGAGTACCATCTTCAAGAAACACGCATGGCAAGCAGGTCAGATGCTTTCCAGTTGAATGCTGCTTAAAGTCATAGAGACGGAGAAGAAACAAACTGGATCCATGGGAGTTTGTCCCTTTCTGTATTTCTGCAGGCGACCTAAGGTTCCATTGCTCTTAAACTTGATGGTTGAATGTGTTTTGCTTCTCATTTTTCCTCTTATTTGAAGGTTGTCCATGTTGAACTCACGAGATAAGACTTTGAGTCCACAGAAGTAGAAAGAATTTGGCTTTGCTCTTTGACTCAGCTGTGATTTCTGTCTCATACTGTGAATAAGAAAGATGGTCTTTGAAAAACACAAGCCGACCACCTTTTCTTTTTCCAAGCACATATAGATAGAAGGGAATGCATATTCTGGGTTTGCTGTCTTAGAATGAATGTGGGCCACGAGGAAGAAACATCAGTGGTTTGGGACCCCTGATTTGGTAAAAGAGAAACAATGGAAGCCTTGAAACATGGATAAAATTATGGAATGGATTCAAAAGGAAAAATGTACTCCTACATCAATCATCAAGTTTTAAGAAAATGTTTTATTCCTGGCAAACACTGGCATTTTTCATGTGTGTACGTGTGTGTGCATATGTGTAAGTAGCACATATATCTGTATGTGTGTGTAAGTAGCACATGTGTCCACATGTGTGTGCATGTGTATGCAAGTATGTGCATGTGTGTAAGTAGCCTTGGTAAGTCCTAGCCTAAGATACCTACCCTATGGATCCATATCCTTATGGATAGCACCTGTCAGGATGCTACTATGTTACCAGGCAAGGCCAATATCAGCTGCAGATGAATAACACCCCCAGGAAGCATCAAAGCAGCAGACAGAAACAAAGGAATGAGCAGTTTCAGGGAATGGCACAGGGACACATGCTCTGAAAGTCCCCATGTGGAAATTGTCACTGGCAAAATCTTTGAGTTTTTGTCTGGTGTTAGGATTTGGAAGTTTTGGATTTAATTTAGTCTCAATAAGTGTGCACTACAGCTCACAGACATTTTTGGAAGTGTATGAAAGTATTTTCGGTTGTCAGAGTAAGGACAGAAAGATGAACAATCTCTCCTGGACTGCTATAAGTCACAGGCAACATCACCACCACAGCAAAGGACAGGGTAGTAAGGGACAGCATAGCAAGTTTAGTTACTCAGTGTTTTGCGTGTGTGGCAGCCTTCAGAACTGAGGACCCCACGCTCAGGGAAAACTGTGTTTTTATGCTAAGGTTCTATGAAACATTGACAACCATGTAGACATGGAACTGAGCAACAAGGTTGAGAGTGGGCTAGACCAGGGTGGGGCAGCAAGATCTGATGGTTGGGGTCTTCTTGGTCTTTGCAACTTTTCTTCTTCTCAGGAATAGGACAAGGACCCTGGAGTGAGACTTCAGGAGTGGCCTTTTTATGTCTACAGCTTGGTTTAGGGCTGAGTTCTAGCTTGGGGGAAAAGAAATTGTGGTCATTATGACTCACGCTGGGGAAGAAAAAGAACATGGGGACATTGGGACAAGAGGTGGGGAGTTAGTAACACCGTACTACCGGGTCCTTCAGGTTTCTGCCAGTTCAAAGTGTACAGCAGACCAAGGTGCCATACTTTAAGGAATCATGTTCTGGGAACCCAAAACCTCAATGACTGATAGGAGTCCTGGTGTTGAAAGGGCAGGAGATGCAGGAGAATGAAAGGTCAGACTATGAATGAGACTGTCCTGTCCAATGACATTTACTAACCCCCAAAAGGCCACTGAGCAATGCCAGTCAAATCTCAGTGTAGCTAGTTTGGAATTAGCAAGCTTGAAAGTCATTGAGGGTAGACATCTCCCTCTTAATCCACTTAGGGCTCTGCCTCCTGTGTCATTGGTAACACACCCATTTTAAAAAAGGAAAACTATCACAATTGCTCCCCTCCTCAAATTAGCAATGGCAAATGAAAGTGGAGTGGAGACCCACTAGGGGAAAGCGATAGATTACAGGTGACGGCAGCTTTTAGGGTACTTATTACAACGTCATTTCAAGGTGGCAAAGCCTTAGAAACGGTCTCTGCATTCCGGTGAGTGGCAATTCACAGACAAAGGAAATTTGGAGCCTCTTGCTTTTTGAACCACATCCAGGTTTTTAGGGACAGTATCAGAAAACATCAAGCAGGAAACCTAGTGCTTGAATTCCTAGTATTTAACATCGTCAAGGAAAAGTGACATTGTCAAGCAAAGTTAGTGAGGTATTTTTTTTTTTAAACACACTGTAACTTTAGCTGACATTTAAATTTAAAAGCTCAGCAGCATAGCAGGGAGCTGATTGATTTGGAAAGCATGGATAGGGGATAATGAGGTCTCTGCCATGCTCCTCTCTGTGATGGGTTAGAAATGATCTATTCCTGGCTAAAAGTGAAGGGGGTGGGGCAGTGTCTGCGTTGAACTTAAGGGATTTGCATTGCACTGAGAAGGCATGTCTCTCCTCTGCTCCCTGCAGCGGATTTTTATATCAACTTTGATCATGGTTAGGAAAAAAGACCCTGGTAGACATTTCGTGTGTCAAAGACGTCAACGATTGTTTTCTCAATCTTTTCCCAAAGCGCTTCAAACACATTAGACTTGCAGACAGCCAAATGAAGACTGGATCGGCAACCTATTGGTTTTTTCTTGACCCGGTATGTGACAGGTGTTTGAAGAACCTTAGGTTGGAAAATTGAGTCGACCTTTGTTCCTCAGGAAATTTAACTTTCTTTCAAGAAAAGGCTGATTCTGCAGAGTCCCGAAGCATGGAAGCATCCTGTAACCAGGTGGGAGGAAGCTCTGCCTGGGGGCTGGATCTCAGGCTCTTCATGGTTGCTATAAAACTCCCCAAGTCAGTTTTCCCTATCCACATAATGGCTCAATTGTAAAACTCACCCTCTCACTGAAGATTAACGAAGTGAGCTGTGTAGACGGCTCTCGCTCAAGGATCAACTTCAAGTCCTTGAAATCTCTGGAATAAAACTACTCCAGGGATGTTTATCTGGAAGCCTGATTGGCCAAGCCTTCTAGAAGGCCAAGGGAAAGGCAGCACAAAGGGATCAGTCCTTTCTTTCCAGAAAAAGTGGCTGCTTGCTTTATTTATTCAGGGGAGGCTGATGCCAGAGGGTTGTTCAAGTCACATCAGTAGGCACAAACGTAGTTGACAATAGGCTCTGTCCTTTTAATCTGGTTCCATTCATTGTCCTATATTAACTGCAGTTCTGACTTGACAAGAAGCCATTCATTCTCAGAATCTGACTTGGAGCAGGATTTTGGTCTGTTAAATAATAGCCTGGTACTTCTCTTAAAAAAGCAGATTGTTCCTGAGCATGTAAAAAGAAAGAGAGAAAAAGATTCCATAGAAGCTTGGAGTATAAATAATGATTTTTTTAAAAAAAGAGTCCCCCAGGTCCTTGAAATGTGGTATGTATTATACTAATTGGGCATTTTTCTAGACAGATCTATGTGGAAAGACTCTTAGGGTATTTATCTTAATTTGCTCCTTGGAGAAATATTTAATTATCTTTTTTTAGGTAAATTTTAAGTTGGTCGCCCTTAGACTTTGTCTGATAATAAACTCTTTCCTCCTTGGTTTTCCCTCTGGGATCCATCAAGGGACTGGCTCACAGGCAGTTTAATGAAAGACAAGGGTCCATCAATGTTGCTTAAGGAGCCACGGGGAGCTCTGCTGATTGCCACAAGGCTGCTGGCTGCCTTGAGCAGCTTTCTGGGTAGAATCGTCCTGCCATATTACTTGAACTCTGACTGCAGGGCAAGGGAGAGTGGACGGGAACTGTGGAATTCTGACAGGTGCAGATGGACCCATCTGGGCTATCTCCCATTATAAATTAACCTCTAGGAATGGCTGGCACAGTGCCAAGTCCACAAACCTTCTACAGCGATTGACCCTGCCAATGTGGACATTTGTGTTTGAAGTCCCAAAGAATTCCTCCAGAGGAAGTAGTGAGGTCAGCCAAGTGTCGGAGGTGGCGGGGTAAGGGAGGTAGAGGGGCTGGGGACAGAAACCACTTAAGGTCAACTCATCCTGAGCTTGTTAGATTCCTATCAGCCAGAATGTGTTGGGGAGAATCCTGGCTTCTGAAACAAAATTTATCCACATACTTTTTCCCCTACATTACAGAAACAGCCTTGAGAGGATGCAGTTGACCCAGGGGCTGTAACAGACTCACTGAAGGCAGCTATGAGCCTAGTGTAGAGCCTAGGTGTGGAGTGGGTATGAAGGGCAAGCTCGACTGACTATGGCTTATGTGGCCTTAAGTTGTTATTTAGTGTTTCTGTGTCTCATTTTCTTATGGCAACTAGGGATCAAAATTGCATCTATCTCTGTTATGGATTGAATGCGTTCTCTCAAAATTCCTCTGTTGAAATCTTAATCCCAACATATAACAAGGACACATGCTCCACTATGTTCATAGCAGCCATATTTATAATAGCCAGAAGCTGGAAACAACCCAGATGTCTCTCAGCAGAGAAATGGATACAGAAAATGTGGGACATTTACACAATGGAATACTACTCAGCTATTAAAAACAATGACTTCATGAAATTCACAGGCAAATGGATGGAACTTGAAAATATCATCCTGAGTGAGATAACCCAGTCACAAAGGAACACACATGATATGTACTCACTGATAAGTGGATATTAGGCAAAAAGCTCAGAATTCCGAAGATACAATTCACAGACCATATGAAATTCAAGAAGAAGTCCAAAGTGTGAATGCTTCAGTCCTTCTTAGAAGGAGGAACAAAATACTCAGAAGGTAGAGGGTAGCAAAGACGTGGGAGGAAGAGAAGAGGGGGAGGGGGAAGGGGGGGAAGATCAGGTGTGGGAGGAGACAGAGGTGATATACAGAGGGTCAGGAAATTAAACAGAGGTGTGTAGCAATGGGGTTGGGGAACTGGGGGTAGCCACCAGCAAGTCCCAGATGTCAGAAAAACAAGAGGCTCCCAGGATGGGAAGGGAAAATTCCCACCCAGAAGACCACACCCAGAAGTTAGGCAAGGCCCCTGGTTGAGGGATGGGGCCATCCACTCATCTCCAAAATTTTAACCCAGAATTGCTCCTGTCTAAAGGAAATACGGGGACAAAGAGTAGAGCAGAGACTGAAGGAAAGGCCATCCAGGGACTGCCCCACCTGGGGATCCACCCCATATACAGACACCAAACCCAGACACTATTGCTGATGCCAAGAAGTGCTTGTGACAGGAGCCTGATATATCTGTCTCCTGAGAGGCTCTACCAGAGCCTGACCAATACAGATTCGGATGCTTGCAGCCAACCATTGGACTGAGCACAGAGTCCCCAATGGAGGAGTTAGAGAAAGGACTGATGGAACTGAAGGAGTCTGCAACCCTATAGGAAGAACAACGATAGCAACCAACCAGACCCCCCAGATCTCCCAGGGACTAAGCCACCAACCAAAGAGTACACATGGAGGGACCCATGACTCCAGCTGCATGTGTAGCAGAGGATGGCCTTATCTGGCATCAATGGGAGGAGAGGCTCTTGGTGCTGTGAAGGCTCCATGCCCCAGTGTAGAAGAATTCTAGGGTGGTGAGGTAGGAGTGTGTGGGTGCATGGGGGATCACCCTCATGGAAGCAGGGGGAGAGGGATGGGAGGGGAGGATTCCAGAGGGGAAACCTGGAAAGGGGATAACAGATGAAATGTAAATAAATAAAATATCCAATAAAAAATTTAAAAAAAAAAATCTTAATCCCAACCTAACAGTACGTGTAAGCAGGGGCTATGGGAGAGGATATTAAGTTATGTGAAATCATGAGGGTATCCTATCTTCATAGGATTAATGCCATTGGGAAACAGGAGGAGAAATGGGTGCAATAGCTCACACTTATAACCACACCATTGAGGATACTGAAGCAGGAGGATTGACATGAGTTCAAGGCCAATTTGTTATATGTAGTGATAGTAGGCCTGGATACAGTGTAAGATCCGATCTGAAAAACAAAAACAAAACAAAAGAACAGGAGACACGTTGTTTCTTGCTCATCTTTATAGCACACAAGAGTGCAGGAAGACACCCGCGTGCACTCCAGAAGAGGGTGTGCCCCTGAACCTGACGGTGCTTACACCATCAGACTTCACCCTCTAGACCCATGAGAAAATTAATTTCTATCGTTTATAAGCCACTTAATCTGCAATACTGTGCTATAGCACCAGGTGGGTTAAATCAACTTCATCAGGTCATTTTGATGTCCGTCTCAAGCTCTAGATGGTGCCTAGTAAATGCTTGGTAATCTTCCATGATCTTCGGCATGGCTGCTGTTTGGGGCTTCCTGACAGATCCTTCCTGGTGCACCAGCATCCACTGTCCCCACCACTTTTACTCACAGTTACTATGTGACTTTTAGTCACATAGCAGAGGTTTTTTGTTTGTTTGTTTTAGTTTTTTTTTTTTTTAAATCTGAGGAATTAGTTGTAGCTGCCAGACCTCTTATTAATGCTCAGAATATCATTATGGGGTAGCAAAGAGGGGAGGGAGAAAGCACTTTCCCACAGCCAAGCAGAAAGAGAGGCCCTTCCAACTGACTCCTCATCCTCATTAACTGGCTGGCTCTCTGGTCTTTCATCATTTCTTTCTTTTTGCCCTCACAGCAGGTTCATGAGTTTAGGGAGGTCATCTGGGAAGTGATGGAAGCTACTTTACCAAGCATCAAGAAGATAGGAAAGAAGGTGGGCAGCCGGAGCTGCCATTCCTCCTCTGGAGAAGTTTCAACACAATGGCTTCCGGTTCTCCACTTCAGATCACCTGCCTGTTCACCATGGAAACTCATAGACAAAAGGCAGTGACATTCATTATTGTTCTGATGCAAACTACCTTCTGGGAGGAATGTGGGCTAATTGTTCCAGTATAGACAACTCATCTGGAGGATGGAGACGTCGACTGGCTCTTAGTTGAACATATGAATCATTTCCTTCTAGCTGGGCCTTCTGCAGGTCTTAAATTTGGGTATCACAAGAACTCCTAATGGGTTAAGCCCAGTGAAAGATGTTGCTGAATGAGACAGAAATATCCCCGATTCTCAGCCCTGATTTTCTTCCCAGACTTGAACAAGTGGCCACAAATACCATGAAAATCACTCTGAAGTCGTGAGTTATATACTATCAAAAGAAAAAAGAGACCCCAAACTTGATCAGCCCATTGGGCTCAGTACCTTTTCTTAAGCCCAGCTACTAAAACAAATTCTCTCCTTCTACTCGAGGCTTCCATCAAAAAGAAGGGACCCGTGTCCCCCCTGTCATTTCTGGTGAGAGTTAGCTACTGTAGCAGTTACCCATCACCAATGCAGTTTGTGCACCTTGGCTTTGTCCCCATCTTCTGAGCTGATAAGCCCTGTTGATCTCAATGCAAAGATTGAGCCACATGTGGCAACTTGGGAGCCCGCTCTGTAGAGCCAGAAAGATGAAAGAGAGGAGTGGGCCTTTGATTTTTCTCAAGAAACTTGGCGTGTTCATGCAGATTTTTTTCAGCGATGACATAACAGGTTTCTTAGTAGCAGCGTGTAATCTGGGTGCAGGGCTGTTGGTATCACTCAGCTACTTACTTGGAAAAGGCACAGGCCAACCAACCTTAGCCAAACCACCTCCAGACACCAGCCTCCAGACACCGGCCTCCTTTGTGCCCAGCGAAGTGTCTTACAGGCTCTTTGCACCAAGTTCTTTGATCCACCTACACATGGAAGAAGATGGTCTCATTCTGCTCTAGTGTGACCCTCTTCTGAAGCATTAATATTCTTCTTGAGAGCCATATGTCCAAAAACCCAAGGGGCCATAGATCTCCTGCTGAGAATTTCTTTCTAATCTGAAGTTCAAAGGCCACAAACAAATCAGAATTGTTTTGAGTCACCTGGTCATTTACATGACATGAAATTAGCAGCTTCTCACCCAGATTTGATCCTGGCATGTATGCAGTAAAAACCAGGGCCTCTCTGCATGACAAGTCCCAGGGTCTAGAGAAGTTCAGGATAAACAAAAGCACTTACCATTCTTCCCATGGAAGAGTTGATATGACCTCATACTTGGAGCTATAATCCAAGAACAGGTCCAAGTCAAAACTAAGAGCTCTGCATGTGATGACTCCATTCCTCACTGACCCACATGGACCCTGTGTCGTGATCATACCTCACATGTGAGTCTGCTGGAGCTGTCACCCTTGGCTTACAGAGTGGCTGAGGCTTGGAGATACGGATGAGAAATGGCCAAACTTATTCAGCAGTAAAGGGGGGAATCAAGGACCATGTAGAATTTTAAACAAGAGCTCCACTGCAGTTGTGTTAGAGACCGAACATTATTTCACCGTGGGCTTTGGAGCACTGAGTGTGTTCTTTGTATTGCTTGGTGAAGAAGCATCAAGCTCTAAATTTGATATTGAAATAATATTCTTACTGAAAAAGGCTAATATTTATTGATGTTTTACTAGGTGTAAAGCACTCTTAAAGTATACATCTTCATGTACTTACCACCAACTGATGCTATTATCTGCCTTTTACAGAAAAGCAAACCAAGGCACAGAGAAGCATGCTAATGTTCATGTGATATCATATAGATGCATCCTTTTTAGATAAATACTAATCAAATACAGTTCAATTTCCTACTAACTTGTAAAATTGGATCTGAGTCCAAGTTTACCACCTAACTTATTTATTGTTGAAGAAATAGTCACGGGGTAAAGTTTAAACTCATTCCAACCTCAGACCAGAGAGAATAAGTAGCAGAAGCCAGCTATGGTGGTTTTATACCTGGTGGACACACACACACACACACACACACACACACACACACACTCATGACAGAGAGAGAGAAAGAAAGAGAGAACGCTGTCTAAGCAGTAGAATGCAGTCTCAGCCCTTGTAGATCACTATACAACCCACCTGTCTTCTTGTTTTACATGTAAGTCTCTCCGTATTCCTCCAGTTCTACTCTTCCATTCAGGAATTCCTTACTCCTGCCTCCGGACTCATCTCTTACTCCTGCTTCTCCTGCCTTGACTTGCTCTGCCCAGGCTCCTCCTTTGCATGTCTCCAGGCATTATGTTATCCCGTGTGACTCATTCCTTCTCCAGGTTCCCACCTCACCCCACCCGGGACCTGAGCATTTTTACTCCTGTTCAACCCTCTGGGGCTTCTGGCTACAGCTCTCAGGCTCAGTCCCGCCCAAGCAGCTCTTCACCCTGAAGCTGACCTCAATGTTCCTCTAGCTCCCGGTACTCCCCACCAACCACTTTTCTATCCCAGGCTCCAGAAGAAACGATTTCCCTCCATTCCCCTCAGCTCCTTGTGTGGGTTGGGCGAGGACAAGCTTTGAAGGTGTCGGTGATAAGTCTGGAAGAGGCAGGAAAGTTTGCTAGCTCAGTTTGGTTCCCACGAGCTTGGAACAGTTCTTCAACAACGGGACAACCCTGGGAAAAGCCATAAGAAGCTAATGGCTGTGGTTTTAAGAAGAGGTCATCTATAATAAAGGGTGTGTGGTAAGTCAGGAAGGGAAGAAGCATAGAGGGTGGGCATGATTGGTTCTCTAAGTATACAAGTCACCTAACAGCTTCAAACTTAGCAGAAATCACTAAGATGGCATAGAAATGAATGAGCAGTGCCTCTAAGGAGCAAGGACAGGGATGATGAAGCAAACTCCTGAAGTTTGACTAAAGAGGACAGTGCATTGTATCTTCCTTTTCCCTGAACTTAAAAAAAAAAAAGGTTACGCAGAGATGGGACAGATGTCCCACCATCTCTTTCCTTACAGAGCATGTCTTCATGTTGGTCCTACTGAGCATTTGGCCCCATGTCCATAGGACAAGAATTCAAAGGGTAACATTGTTAGAGAAGATCTGGGAATTAGGACCCAAGGGAAGATGATCTCAGTAGAAAGAATGAATCTACTTTATAGGGAAATAATTTTTTAAAAAAAGAAGAAAAGGCACGAGGGACATGTGTGGGCTGAGTGGCAGGTGGCTAACAGGAAACCAGAAAGTGTTGGGTAAGCTTACCTCCAACTGACTTACTAGCTACGGCTGGGTGCCTGATCCTGTGCACAAGACACAGCCAACGAGGAGAGTCCTTTCCTACGGTTCAGTCACCTTTGCCCTTTACTTACTCCATTCATGTGGAAGTTACAGTCCTTGCACTTGGGCGTGGTTCAACAGGAGATCTAGAGGACAGCAAGGGACTAGGCATTTTAATATGGAGAACAGAGGCCAGAAAGAGCAAAGATTGGTGGATTTGGCATCGGATGTCTGGGTTCAAATCTTAATTTTTCCATTTGGGCAAGTCTCCTTATTCTGTTTCCCTGAGAATAAAAATAATAGCCCCTCATAGGATTAAATAGGAACATCTATGCATGTAAAGTGCTTGGCACAGGGCTTCATTCAAATGAAATGCTGTGAAAAAGGAACAGGTAACACCATCATTACCAAGATGACGAATCCGGGTTAATAGTGAGAAAAGTTTTCCTTTGTTCTCAGCCACAGAGCCCTCCTTTAATCTTCTGCTTTCCCCAAACCTTGGTCTTTCTGCAGATGCTGGGCCCCAGGCAGGTGGCTATTTCTTCTTTTTTCTATACCACCTCCAGTGCAATGGTCTTGGGACAGGCAGTGCCACCAGACCTGACCAGGAACTCCTAACAGAAGACACTCTCTAAAGGCTAGGACCTCCCCCTCTGGCACTAGGGAAGAAAGCGTTCTTGCTATCAAAGGCAAGTGAGAAGGACTGGTTGCCAAGTAACCCAGTACCACGTCCCGTCGGGCTACCAAGCATCCTATAATGCATTTCTTTTTAAGCATCAGGGTTATTGAATAGAGAGCTCATCTGGGAAGGCCTGATTTCGAGACTGTTACTTGATACTTCTCTAATGGGAAATACTTAATGTGTGTTTACTGGAAGAGAAGCATTGCCATTCTGTGGCTCGCTTGGATCATGCTGATTAAAATATGTTTGAGAGCTCCATGTGCTTGCGGTAAATGAGTGATATATTTTGGTTGCTCTGTTTTCTGTCTGGTCCAGCCAAGCCTATGTTATATGTGGGAGGAAAGGGGGGTGGGGGCTGCTTACAAGTGTTTTGGAACCAGTTTGCACTGGAATCAAATGAATTTAAGGAGTTGGTACGGGTCCATAAATGTGCTTGTACATGTTTATTTGGGTGTGTGTTCAAGTATGGCCATATTTACAGTCTGACTGAAATAGAGAATAATTAAAAAGGGGTGAATACCTCTCTGAACATTGATTGTTTTCTCGTGTTTGTATAAATTGAGCATACACACAGACCTTCAGTTACAAGACTGCAGTAACCTCTTTTCTGATTTTAGCCAGAAACTGAGTTCTCCATGAGACCTTTCCAGATAACTGAGGTTTATTCTGTTTAAGAGAAATATTAGGCATTTAAATAAAGCTCTTTCTTGGAATGTAGGACCATATTTCTCTGTCTTCTTACTCACTGATCTTCAACTCAAGTCAATCTTTCTTAAAAGAACTGGTGGGATCCAGTGTCCATGATGTGATGCTTTCTGTGTTTGATTTTGTTGTTTATTTGTGTGTCTTATTTTTGGAAGGGCAAAGGTGAGATATGAGGGAAGGGGAGATGAGAGGGACTGGGGTACATGGTGTGAAACTCACAAAGAACCAATAAAAAGTGTTGTGGCAGAGGTATGCACAAGCATGCCCACATGTAGTGGTCAGAGGGCATCTTTGGGGAGGTTTTTCTCTCTTACTGTTTGGGTTTAGGAATTGAATTCAGGTCAGCCATGTTACCAGCCCCAGGTCAACCTTTTAGTGTCATTGAACATTGGAGTGTTTTAAAACAGTAGCCACTGTAGCAACCCAGGGGTCCCTTGAGTATTAGTAATGTCCCTTCACTAATGGCACTACAGAGCGATGCCTTTGTAGTTCTTGGTCTTGGATTTTAGAAGATTCTTATTTCTTCCTTGGGATCATTCTGCTCTGACAATTTACTGCTGCTATCAACAGACCAGCTTTTTTTTTCTTGAACTTGTCATTCGACTCTACTCAGCTTTGAATGAAGAGATCAGACAATCGTTCCGAGCAAACTTTTAAGCAAAGCCAGAATAAATAGTCTCATAGTGAGGTCTCCCTAGGAATAAAATATTTATTCTTCAGTACATTGGCTCTGTGAGACCTGTTTTGGCTATCTTAGTGGTCTTTGGGGCTGTTTTGGTGGTTCCCCAAAAGCATTCCAGAAAGAAGAAGTTGACATGCTTCTGAATCATGGTGTTGTCGTTCCGTTGGAAATGTAATCTAACCTTTAAAAGCATCTTCTTATGTGCTCATTAGAACTCTCCAGAAGCAAGTGGTGAGTTTTTCTAATCAGGATAGCCCACATTTATCTCTGCCATGATCCTCTAAGGATAGTACTGTGATCTCCAACCATACAGCTAGTGGTTTATTATACAGACGAGACCCTGGAATTCACCAGAGAGACATTCTGAAGCCTTGATGAAGCTGTAACACTGCCAATGTTATTACAGTCTAAGAGTGTCCTCTATGCTATGCAATAAAGTGTGATCGAAAAATTCAAGTACTCTTAATGACTCTATAAATACAGGACTTAAGTTACTTATAAAGCTTGTTGGGATTTTCTCTAGGGTGATTTCTTACAAAGAAATAAAATTTTATTATTTATTTAATAATCCTGCAAGCAACCTGCTGAAAGAAGGCACAGCCTGGTGTTGAAGTACATGCAGTGCGTTACTCTGGGTTCCGATAGTCATTGAAGTGACTCCTCCCACACACGACGTTTCTACCTGGGATGATTTGAGTTACTGTCATGGTCCAAGAGTGGCAATTTTACATGCTTAGAGGTCCATGTAAGCGCATGACTTGGAGTGTTCACATCTATCTGTGTCTCTTTCAAACACAGCTTTCGGTATTCCTATTACGTATATGTCATGTTACGTACATGACACGAAGTTGCATTCATATGTCACACAAGTGTCTTCTTTTCCTTTCCGCATTTTTACCTTTAGTGGCTACAACTCAATTTCCAAATTTTCTTGACCCCAGTGGAGCTGTGTGGGTGTGTCCTGTTAGCAGGCCATGACAGAGGCTCCTAGGGAGGGCTGCCATTTCTCCTTTTTTTGTCTGCCTAAAACACGTGCAAGATGTTTCTCGATCATGAACATAGGAAAAAACCCTCCTAATTTAGATGATAAAATAGCAAGGCAGATTGGACAGCTGCGTGGAGTCCCCATACTCTTCATTTGGCCAGTGCTTTGGGATGTTCTATTACATGCAGCTGAGTGTAGTCCTAAAGTTCACTGGCTACAATCTTTACCATAATTATCAGGGAGCATTTATCTATGTTCTTCACTCAGAGACAGCTTTCCCTTACTTAAGGCATGGATGTGACTGGGTATTTACAGTGGTACATATCTCTAATTTTAGAAGAAGCTGAGGCAGAAGGATTTGTGAAGTTGAGGCCAGCCACAGCTATATACCAAGACACTGTCTCAAACAAGCAAAAGGTGAGAGGGGCGATAAGACATAGATTCTTATCTACAATATCTGTTCCCTAACTCCAAGTAAACAGTGTAACTCAATCTATCTTTCCATATTTTGAAGAGGAAACCTCTGGGGCATTTCCCTATATGTCTATGCTCCAGTTGTATATCTTTATGATGGTCAGTTTCATTTAACAGAAAGATGATTTGACGGAGGTTACATCAGATTGACTGAATACGTTAGTGCCCTTTCCCTCGCTACTCTGTCGTTGTCAGCTTTGTTTTCTACATGAAATAATAAGTTGGAGAATGTTGAGTCCTGTGGGAACAGAAGCTCATGCCCATCCAGACAGAGAGCCAGATGGCATTCCCAGTCAGCAGTTTCTGGGAAAGGAAGAAAAGAAGGAATGAATAAAGAAAGGCAAAGCAAAGAAAAGAAAAGAAGGTGTCTGACACCAGGAGTAGTCCAGGCCACCATAATTCCAACCCTGGGGAGATGGAAGCAAGAAAATAAAGAGTTTAAGCCCACTGAAGGCTGTGCAATGAGTTCAAGGCCAGCCTGGATTATGCTTATGAGACCTTGTTGAGAGAGACAGAGACAAAATAGAAATATAGATATTGGTTCTGGGTCCTATTTTATAACTATGCGTGTCTGAGTGATGAGGCTTGGGGACAGCTTGTATCATTTAGCATGTTCCACATAGACGCTCACTGAGCTTGTACAGCGGAAAACACCAAGAGACTAGTGTTCCATCTTTAAATCTTGTCTCAGAAGGTCAACACTAGGCAACTAGAAATAAGGAACAGCTT
Organism: Rhynchomys soricoides; assembly: GCA_019843965.1. Lineage (NCBI taxonomy): Eukaryota > Metazoa > Chordata > Mammalia > Rodentia > Muridae > Rhynchomys > Rhynchomys soricoides. Next base: position 15,378,675 of record JADRCH010000005.1, on the reverse strand, counting down.
TTATTTATTTTTTCATGATTTAGGACACTCTCCCACAGCTGGCATAGCAGGCTTGCTCTGTCTGTTGGTTTTTGAGATGTCCAGTGGACAATGGTATCCTGGTGCTAAACCATAGACATATATTTATACAGTATAAACAGAGGTCATACCGCTATTAAAAAAAAAAATCAAAAAAATGCAAGAAAAAACAAAAAGGAATAGGGTAAACCACAGCGTAAACTTCCGTGTAACAGGAGGGACTGTTCACAGAACTTAGCAACCTGCTGAACCAGCAACCACAGACTATAAACACAGGAAAGAGTGCTGTGCAAACTGTAGACACATATCCCCAGGGAATGAGAAGCGGTGATGTTATTACTTGGAGAACTGTCAGACAGGCTGTGATCCTGTGGGTCCTCAATGGGAGGAGGCCTCCCCAGGGCTGGGAATCCCAGTTACTCAGACTCAAAACACTGGGAATCTTCTCTCCTAACACAACATGAGCCTTGACTGTCTTTCCTGAGACAAGGGAGAAACATTACCTCTGCCTGAATTGTTTATATGTATATACACAGTATATTTCACGACAGGTAAGCAAATATGGAGCCTGTGAAGGCCGAGATCATGCCAGCTATGTTTGTTAAACATTAACGTGATGTCTATGATAATGCATGCATGCTTACCGAGCTGTGAAAATGTTGAGCAAGAACAATTACCAAGTATCTCAGTGTATTTAACAATCCTGGGATGCTAACGGGACTGGAAAGTTTAAAGTTAATGCCATATACTAGCCAGGCTCCCAAGCACCCAAAGAATGTGGAGCTAAGGAGCCAGAGATCTTTTGACGAATCTTCAAACTTGACCAACAACATGTGCTTGCTTGACTCCTCAAGTTTCACCAGGCTGGGAGCCAAATTTTCTACATTCATTTCATACCTGTGACAGTTCCCCCAAACTAATGGTTCTTGCCTTTTGGTTTGGTGCACAGCAGTCAGGGATACCAGCTCAAGCAGAATAACAAGATGGGATGAAGGCCAGAAATGGACAGAGCAGCTTTTGGAGGTTATATGTACTGTCCAGCTGACTGCAGAAACCATAGTTCTAAATGACCAATAGAGAAATGAAAACGAGGTTCAAGTCCATGCTCAGCTGGGTACTGGGTACTGTGAGGAGGCCCAAAGTACCATGCGTGTTCATGTTTGGCCTCCTGAGGCCTACAGCAGGACGTTTTAAGAATGGAGAGGACTCAGTCTTTAGAGGAGGGCAGCTCTTTTCAGGTCTATCACACTGTATTTTCAATTGTATTAACTTGGGCTATGATGTCTTTAAACTTCAGCATTCTTATATACAGAATAGGACTGGCACCTATTCCTGCTGGCAGTTACTGCAGAGCTTGGTGGGATAAAGCAGACAAATGCTTAGATGAATTTGCCTGATCAGAGTCCCTACATAGTGAGGCAGACTGATATGTTAACAGTGATGACAAGCAGGTATCACCAGATTGATGTTACACAATGGTTTTGTTATTCAGACATATGTTTTAAAATTACTCTCCTCAACAGGCCATAGGTTCCTACACAGAAAGACACAGAAAGGTTAGAGTAGTGGCTCTCAACCTGGGGAATGACTCTTTCACAGGGGTCACCTAAGACCATCAGAAAACCCAGATATTTACATTAAATGTCATAACAATACCAACATTAGTTTGAGTTGGCAATGAAATAATGGTATGTTTGGGGGTCACCACAACATGAGGAACTGTATTAAAGGGTCTCAGCATCAAGGAAGGTTGAGAACCACTGGGCTGGAGTGACATTTCTAGGTAATGTTGCTGGCTTTGGGAAAGAAAGCGCATAGTTTCCATGATCCATCTTAAAGAAGAGAAATTCTTCCTGTAGTCTGTTTGGAGAGAAACCATGAACAAGAGAAAAACAGGTCATGGGGAGGTCAAAGGACTCACTTCCAAGGCCCTTCAATTTCCTTCAGTTCAAAGTATCAGCATGAGATGGTACCTTGTTATGAAACATTGTGTTCTGAGTCTTGAGCTATAAATCACAGTGCCTGGCCCAAATTGCTTTTGAATGGTATTGTGCAGGCACTCTGATGGATACTTTCTGTGAGTACAAAGCAGGGAGGGGCCTGGTAAGGCTTTGATGTCTGCCCCCTTGGATGTTAGCAGATGAATTTAGAACAGAGCTAGAAAAAATTTAAAAGGGAGCTGTCTGCATGGCTCCCGTGTCCTTGAGATCTCAAAGTTTCAAGCCAAGCATGATCAAAAAGGTCACATCATCTGAACAGCTGATTTTATGGAAGAAGAAATCTGTTCACCTCTGCTCATGCTCTGTCTCTCAGACAGGCTGTGGTTTGCTGAGAGCCTGGGGGACGGGGTAGCTGTAGCTTGTCTTTTAGGAGAGCCCTCTCTCCTCTACACCAGTCCTACTTCCCAGCCTTCCCTTAACCATGGCTCAGTTAAAATAGCCTAGCTTTCTCAAAAGAAGCTTCCTTGGCTGTTCAGATAGTGTAGCTGCCCTCTAGTCTGGAATACTTGTGGCATGAATCTGCCTAGATACAGACGAATGAGCCCAAATGAGCTTTCTAAGGTACTGCTAACACAGTGGGCCAGGATTTAGCACGCCATCAAATAAAAAGAAGTAAACCCTCCTTGGAAGGCAGAGGAGGGAGAGCACGCCTGGCCCAAGCCTGGGAATTGAGAAGCTGATGAAACTAGTCATTTCATTTGAGCCTGTGCCTCTCTAGTTACCTTGTGTTTTCTAGGAAACAATTATGTCAGAAAATTTCATTAATTTTATGTCCGTGGGTAACTCACTGACTTTAATTGGCTTTGAGAGTTGGTGACTGCAGCCTCTGTGGCTGAACACACGAATGGGAAAAACAAACCTTTTCTCAGCTGAAATGTAACTGAGTGATCATTTTCAGTTTTAATAACCCCCCCAGAACACGTGGAGAGTACAGCTACTGAAATGAGTTACAAGATGGAACATCACCCATCACCCGTGGATGAAGAAGTCACTGGGGTGTTGACAATGGAGGCCTCGCATGTGCCCAGAAGTAACAAAAACCACACTAAAACTAATAGCTAATATCTGCCAAGAGACAGTTATCATTTTGAAAATTTTATTTTTCATTGGAATTGGAATGACAATGGTGCTGTGGCTCACACGTAAAGAAACCAAGGTACAGAGATTGAACATTGTAACCACGTGCATATAGCCAGTGCACAATAAATCCAATGTAGGAAGAATTCCAAGATCCACCTCCACTCATATTTCCCCCTAAATGCCAGATCATCAAGTGTGTTGGTTTCTTGCCACTGTCCTAGACATTCTTCATACACACTTCACTTTCTAGGGTCAACCATGTGAGGCTTCTGTCTATGAGTCAATGATGTTTGGTTGTTAATAGTTCCCTATGCTCCAACCTAAGAGTCCTTGATCTAGGGATTATCTCCAATTAAGTAAGTTAATGAGGACAACCAGCCTTCTATTTACTTGATCATAATCACCTAGAGGAGGTTGTATAGACCAATCAGGATGAACGTCAGGAGGGACACATCACAATGTCTAGAATTCTGGTAGTTGTATCTATAATGACTTAGAAAAGAAGTCAATTTGGAGAGATTTTTATATCTCCCATAGCAAAGACAGTCAACATACGGAGCCATGACTGAGGATGAACCCAGGGTATTGGTTAATCTAAATTTTCCCAGAGCCAATCCATGGTCTTTTGAGTTTAAGTTAAGGGGTTTGGGCTTGTTTATTCTCAGTCAATAGCAGACACTCTTGAGTGGATAAAGAGAGGAAAGGGATTTCCAATTTTGTAACTGACATGAGCAATAGAGATTGCAGAAATGTCCGATGAGCCTTTAGACTTAAGACTTTTGGCTCTGCAGCCCATTGCTGTACAGTGCAGAGACTACTGGCTTTCACCTCTATGCTGTCTCTAAAACAGTGTTTCTCAACTTGTGGGTCATGACTCCTTTGTGGAGGTATCTAAAGACCTTTTCACCGGGGCCAAATATCAGATATCCTGCATATCAGATGTTTACATTATGATTCATAACAGTAGCAAAATTACAGTTATGAAGCAGCAACAAAAATAATTTAATGGTTGGGGGTCACACAACATAGAGTTGCAGCATCAGGAAGGCTGTGAACCACTGCTCTAAAGTGACTGGTGCATGAGGGAAAAGACATAAGGAAGTGTGCTTTTGCCACCTTATAAGGTGAAATCGTGGAGCTGAAGCAAAAGAGCTTCCATAAGACACGGAACAGTGAAGCTTTACATTATTCAGGCAAAGCAAGAGGAAAGGCATTGAAGACATGGTACTGGTCTCCGTTATGACTTTACCCTCAAGTTTACAGATATTTTTTCAAGCAGAATTTCTCCATTTGAAATTGACAACCACTTATATTTTCCTCCAGCTTATAGGGTACCTAGAAGACTAATGGAGAGCAACAGTGGCTTACCCGGTATCTGCCCATCTTCCCCATTCCTTCCTAACAGAATCCTGGGTTTGCATAGGAACCCACAACAGCCATCAGTAAGAATGCTTTCCAGTTCTTTGTGCAGAACATAGCCTGGGCAGGGCCTTTTTTCATGCATTCAAGGAAGTCAAGCCAATTTCTAAGATGGAAATGATTGTCCGATAACTTAAGGGCATTGCTTTGGTGGGAACTGATGGTGGCTCTGTCGAGGAACATAGAAGTGGTGACGCTGTAGTGTTCTTTGATCATGCAGGATTCAATCACAGGCTCAAGGACTTTAGGCTATGAAAGAGAGTCTTTCAATGACATTTCACAGACAGGGTGTTACAAACCACATACCATTCAAAACGGGGCTGGCTCCCAGACAGCGATTTTATTTCTGGTCCTGGGTGGGGATGGGAGTGAGAGGAGGAACTCCTAGAATGTATCAGCCTAACCTCATTGCCACCCATCACAGCCCAGAAGAGGAAAGTATAAGCTGGGCAACAAGGAGGCTGATCCTCTGGAGATCCTGAATTCCCATCGTACATAGCAACAGGCTTCCCTCTACCTCCCAGAGTCCACACCATGGTTTTAGTCAGGCAGCACCAACATTGAATGTCCAGTTACTAAATTCACTGGCTTCCCTGTCTGTTCATCCGTCGTAAGTCTTCTCAGGACTAGTGAGGTTGAGGGCATGATTACCAGTTTTGGATAGGAGGACCAAGGGAGGCCTGAGCAGGAGTCTTGAGTAGTCTGGAGAATAAGCAGGCTGTAAACTCTGGTGTTTGGGGCTGATTACATACAGGACAATGATTCTCAACTGGGTCACGACTTCCACGGGGGGTCACATATCAGATATTGCTGCTACCATACATTACAATTATGATTAGTAGCAAAATCACAGTTATAAAGTAGCAACGAAATAATTTTTTGGTTGGGGTCACCACAGCATGAAGAACTGTATTAAGGGGTTGCAGCTTTAGGAGGGTTGAGAGTCACTGATGCAAGAGAATGAGAGCCCGGCAGTAAATGTGGAAAGGGGCACCAGTGTTCAGGATCCTCCTTGTTGGGATGGAGGCCCACGTGTACGCACGAAGAATCGTTGTAGACAGTGTGTAGAAACAACATCCGGGGAAACCTTTGGCAGTATATATAAATTCAGCATTTCATCCAAGACCATACAAAAATGCATCTGAGAATCCCCACCCAGCTGGTCTTAAAGATAGTGGGAAGTAGTTATGAGCCTCAAAAAGTTTAGAAAACGTTGTCTGCTTCTATAATTTCTGTAGACTCAGAAAAAAATAGTCACCACCAACTCTGATTTCATGTCCTGGCCAGCTAGGAAAATGAGAAAATAAAATGAAAATTAGAATGTTCTTATGAAAACCAAACCCATTACAGCCAGGTGTGGGAGCGGCTCTCCATTCAGGCCCTGTGACCAGGTTAGAAAATGAGGGGCACAGATAGCCTTTGTCAACACACATTGACGAGATGTCAAGCTGACTTGACAGCTGACTTGACAGTTCCACCAAAAAGCTGATTTATCTATTAGTGGGGAATAAACTTCCTGAAGACAAGGTGTTTGGCTTGCCCTAGCTTGTGCAAACACTGAAGTCACAGCAGCCCAAGCTGGCCTGGAAACCATCATAGGACCATTACGATCACGCCAGTAACTAAGTTGTCACTGAGGTCGCCCCATGCCTGAGTTTATGCTAGAGCCTGATGTACATTGTCTTATGCAGGTCTCACTCTGCTGTAGTTATTATTTCTATTTTTTAGATAATTTGAGTGACTTTCACACATCACAACTGATAAGAGGCAAAGCCAAAAGGCAATCATGGGTCACCGTGACCCTTTACCGGTTCTGATGTTCACCCATCAGTAATCTGGGTGAGAAGCCTTCAGGGTGCTCTGAGCCATTCAAGTCTCTCAGATGTAACTCCTGTCTCAAAGCCACTGTGGCATGTGACATCTCATGCCCATGTGGACTGAACAGAAGGGTGTCTGCAAAAGGTACCCATTGTATATGAGACCCAGTATTTCAGCAAAGCCCCCCAGGTTCAGACCTTCTGCATTTTTGTGTGTTTTCTCTTTCCACTGTTCTTTTGGAGAGGGTATTCAGGCTGCCAGGCTGACATGCACATAAGCTTGTGGCATGAAGTATCATTCTGTCTAAGACAGAGTGGAATGTCTCTGAGCCCTCTCCAGTGTGGGCTCTGCACTGCCCTGCAGCATTTGCCCTCTCTTTGCCGTGAGCAGCCACCCTGGCCAAACCAAGATGTTCAAGTTAGACCGGAACGCTGCCCATAAGATAATCGACCACTATCGGAGTCTCCCAAAGGTTCTCCCCCACCCTTTCTTCAATTGATTCATCTTGGGCTTCAAGATAGGGACAGGTGGGAGGCAAGAGAAAATTTATAGGCCTGCTTCCCAGGGCGATTGCCAGTGTTTGGTTACAAATATTTTCAAGAGGGGATAAAAGCAATCAGTCTATTTCTGAGGGCCCTGTGCACACTGCCCCAGAAGCAGAAATATGGAGCCAAGAATGAAGTGTGGGCAGACCAGTCTTACTTACTCTACAGCCACTGTGCTCAATGGAAGCTGGAGAAAGGAGGGAGCCAGAGAGGGAGAGAAGGCTGCTGTTGGAAAGTACAGAGCGCCCTGACACCCACTCTCCCTAAGTACGGGTGTTCTGCTGCTGCCAGGCCATAGTTAGACAATAGCTCCTCTCCATTTCCTCTCCATCACCCAAAAGTAGAGAGCTAGCTACAAAGGGAAAGGCACGCTGAGATCCCACGAAATGTTTTTATTGAAACCAGCTCTCCAGAGAGAGATTGAGGAAGTGACTTAAGCAACCTTATTACAAAATAAAAATGTATCCTCTGACTTCATGACAGGAAATTCGAGAAAGAGAGACAAGCTCATAAAAAGGTACACACACACACACACACACACACACACACACACACACGGAGTAAGTAGCATTCAAAAGGTCCGGAAGAAAGAAGAGATGATAAATCATTGTGTGCAGAAGAGGCAAACACAGCATGAAGCTCTGAAAGGAGTTTTAAAACCCCCATGGGTAATTTTGTCTTATATTTTGGAATATCATGCACTCTAGTCTGAACATTCTAATTAAAATCGATTCATCAAGCTGTGGAAGATGGCTGGAATTCCGTGTTGTTCGCACCATGGTTTGTAAGAACCTCCCAGACTTCACCGCTGACAGTGCTGAGGGGATCTGGCAGTGCTGCCAGAAAGATACAGGTGTTCGTGCTTTGTTTCATGACACATGCGGATCATCATTTAACGGTGTCTCAGGAGATCTGCTCATTAACGAAGCTAGTCAGGAAACAAACACGACTTCACAGAGCCCTACTTCCAGACTCACTTTCCACTGACCCCTTCACCCCGAATGGACTGAATAACATGTTCAATTAAAGGGCACAGGAAGTGCTCAGCTTTGTCATAGGAAACATTCTCCATCTCTGCTCAGCTTTGCCATCAATCATTGATGGCTAAGCTTTTAATAGATCATTTGGGATTTTAGAACTCAGGGTTTTGTGGATTTTTTTCCCTGCAAGATACCCTACCTTTTACATGTTCACATGCATTGTCTTGGGACTATAAAGTGGTCTGGAAAGGCATAAATGTGCCTCAAAGCAAGGCCTTTATCCCAGGACCCATTCATTTTCCAGAAACCATTTCTCCCTCTGAATTAGTCTTTCTTCTTCAGGTACAACTGCTTGATCCCAGTGAAGAGCGAAGGCCAAGGGTAAACTCAAGAGCCAGGCCTCTGCTTGCTCACCAGTTAAAGATGGAAGGTATATTTTTTTGGTTTCAAATAATGTAGTTTACAAGTGTTTGGTCATGGGAAAAGCACAGAGCTTGTCCCTTGCTGTGTGGGTTGGGTGTGGGCAGGAAGAAGGGTGAGGGGAGACAGTAGATTGGAGCGGGAGAGGGTAAGGCTGCAGGGAGAGCACTGAGGTTTCCTTTGTGGAAGGAGGTGCCCAAAGAAGCCTTCTAATGGCATAGAGAGAGATGACAACCCTCAGCCCCTTATGGCCTAGTCTTACTAATCCTAACTTCTGGGGATCCCAGTGCAGCTTCTCCGAAAACATGACCGCACACATACAGCTCTCTGGTGGTACCCATCCTATTTGGATACAGGGGCCATGCTGTAGGTGAACAGCTCAAATCTTAAAGTGCACAAGGGAACAGGTACAGAATCCGAGCCAGGCTTCAGTATTTCAGTGGCCCAGTTTCTCTCTTAAGCTTCTTAGGATGCATAAGGCCACATGAAAATCAAGGTCAGAAGCAACATTATTTCTCCAGGTGTGTTTGAGTCAGAAAGATCTCAATTTAGAAGCAAAAAGCCATTGCCTCGATTAATGGACTCACTCTCCTAATAAGCCACCAAGCCACTACTGCTCTGCTTGGCCAGTGAATATACATCTTGTTGAGACACGTACATTCAAAGTCAGGATATTGTCTAGGAAACTTGAGCCTGCAGCCTTCGCAGAAGCAACCATCACTGCGTAATTCCTTCCAGAGGAATAGAAGCCCAGGCTCCAGGCAGCAGCATAGTCCCCAAAGGAGACATCATCATTGATTTTCCATGTGGCTCTGCACTTGGTGCTCACTCGTGTGTTTTGAAGGCTATCTTACATTCTTTTCATGTCCCTTCCTTTACTGTGCCCCCAGAGACAGTCAAAGCCTCCAGGCCGTTGGGCAATAAAAACTCAGCAAGTTGGAAGAACACAGCCCAAAGCTTTTCAGACAGCCAGGAAGTTCTGCTGACGGCAAGAAAATTCAGGATCTTCGAATAGCATCTGAGGCAGGTGTGTTTATCCAGCCGAGTGGAAGCCGGAAACATATCCTCTGAGGATGGCCTTTCTGTTTCCTGTGGGCTGAAGACTTAGTGTGTTTTCCTGCTCCCTGACCTTGAACTCTGACTTTCCACTTCTGGATCTGCGATCAGATTGGATCCTTGGGCTTTGTTTGGATTGTGGGGTGATGTCCCTCGGGAACCTTTGTCTTGTTGCAAGCCAAGGATGCGCCCTCTCAGCAGGATGGGTGGGGGTTGCTTTGTGAACTGTGGTCTAAAGTCAGTGTCTAAAACAGTCATATTTCAGCCCCAGATCAGCAAGCACAAACCATACATTTATATATTTATACATGCATTCATTTGTATACAAATGCATTCATAGCAAAATAATGATTTGCACCAAAATACACATAGACCCAATGTTTGAGGATAATAGCCCAGCCCTTTTTTCTAGGCAAGTTTTGCATCATGCTAAAGAGATGGATCCCATTATTTTTATAAATTTCTGCACTGATATAGTCTAGTAGATTGCCCAAGTGACACTAGAATCAACTACTCTCAACACTTCCATTATCAGAATCAGTTGTGCTTTCCCCAGCACACATTCGGTGATAGAAGTCACTGAGCCAGGAGCCTTGGACAGCTAGGCAAGTTCTCTGTCACCAAGATACATCTCCAGCGCTCATGTCTGAATCTGGATTTGTTGACATGGGCCTCTGATTGAACATACACTAGGGAAGGCCAGGGCAGCCACAATCACAACTACTTCTTAGATACGCTTGGCCATATTAGTCTGTTCAGAAAGATAACCAAATGTCCATTGATTGGGAGCTTCATAACAACAGACATTTATATCTTACACTGTTGGAAGCTGAGAAATCAAAGATTAATGGTTGCTTGATTTGGTGTTCAGCAAGGGCCAAGTTCTTGGTGTGCCCTCAGGAGGCAGGAGAGGTGAGGAGCTCTCTGAAGTCCCTTTTAGTCTCAACCCCCACAGTCCCATTGTCTAGCATCACCACATTTTAGGGGAGATGAGAGTATTCCAGATATTTCGATTACAGCACACCAAAATTCATGACTTTCCCAGGATCTCCAAATGGTGATTATATAGAAATAGGATTGAAATGACTAGTCAAGATGGCATCACACCGGTTTACACCTGTGGTCTGTGCCAGGCGGCTCCATACCCAAATACTCCTGGGTGCTACCCTCCCAGGAGTGTGGACAAGCTTGTGATCAGGGGGTAAGGCCAGCACCTCCACTCAGAGGGATCTGCCTTGAACCTCCAGGACACAGGGACCTACAAACAGCTTGGGACAGCAGCCTTCCGGTCTCCTTCTGCGGCCAGGGACTGCAGTCTGTGCCACAGAGCTCCATAACCAAATAGAGCAGGGAGAAGGCTAGCATCCAGGGAGTGTGGACAAACCAGTGAGTGGAGGTAAGACGGGCACCACTGCCCAGCGGGACCCACCCAGAATCTGTAGGACACTGGGACAAAGGAACAGCCTGGGACAGGAGCCTTCCGCTTTATGCCTGTGGTCTGTGCCACACAGCTCCATACCCAAATAGCACAGGGAAAGAGCTACCCTCCCAGGAGTGTGGACAAGCCCATGATCAGGGGTAAGGCCAGTACCTCTGCTCAGAGAGACCCGCCCGGAACCTCCAGGACACAGGGACTGAGGAGTGGCCTTCTGGTTTCCTTCTGAGGCCAGGGAGCTGATCCTGTGACAAAGGGCTCCATACTCAGTGCCAGGAGAGAGCTGGTCTCCCAGGAGTGCCTACACACCTTTGAGTACAGGAAGACTACCACTTCTGTTCCTGTTCAAATTCTTCAACCAAGAGGAACCTTCAACCAGGCAGTGGTGGCACATGCCTTTAATCCCAGCACTCGGGAGGCAGAGGCAGGTGGCTTTCTGAGTTTGAAGCCAACCTGGTCTACAGAGTGAGTTCCAGGACAGCCAGGGCTACATGGAGAAACTCTGTCTCGAAAAACCAAACAAAAAAACAAAAAAACAAACAACAACAACAACAAAAGGACCCTCACAGATCACAGGAATCAGAACACAGGACTCAAGGAACAGCTGGGGACAGGAGCCTTCTGGTTTCTTTCTGCATCCCAGAGCTGACCCTGTATCACAGCTCTCCAAACCCAAATTTCTCTCAGAGAGAGCTGGTCTCCAAAGAGTACCTAAGAAACAGCTTGCAGGAGGGACAAACCACAGTCAGAGAAAGCAAGACCAGCTAACACCAGAGATAACCAGATGGCAAAAGGCAAGGGCAAGAATATAAGGAACAGAAACCAAGGCAACTTGGCATCATAAGAACCCAGTTCTCCCACCACAGCGAGCCCTGGATACCCCAACACACCAGAAAAGGAAGACTCAGATTTAAAATCACTGCTCATGATGATGATAGAAGACTTTAAGAAGGAAATAAACAACTCCCTTAAAGAAATACAAGTGAACACAGGTAAACAGCTAGAAGCCCTTAAAGAAGAAATACAGGAGAATACAACCAAACAGGCAAAGGAAATGAACAAAACCATCCAGGATCTAAAATGGAAATAGAAACAATAAAGAAATCACAAAGGGAGACAACCCTGGAGTTAGAAAACCTAGGAAAGAGATCAGGAGTCATAAATGCAAGCATCACCAACAGAATACAAGAGATAGACAAGAGAATCTCAGGTGCAGAAGATACCATAGAAAACATAGACACAACAGTCAAAGAAAATACAAAATGCAAAAAGCTCCTAACCCAAAACATCCAGGAAATCCAGGACACAATGAGAAGACCAAACCTGAGGATAATAGGTATAGAAGAGAGTGAAGATTCCCAACTTAAAGGGCCAGTAAATATCTCCAACAAAATTATAGAAGAAAACTTCCCTAAAGAAAGAAATGAACATAAACATTCAAGAAGCCTATAGAACTCCAAATAGTACCAGAAAAGAAATTCCTCCTGTCACATAATAGTCAAAACACCAAATGCACAAAACGAGGAAAGAATATTAAAAGCAGTAAGGGGAAAAGGTAAAGTAACATATAAAGGCAGACCTATCAGAATTATACCAGACTTCTCACTAGAGACTATGAAAGCTAGAAGATCCTGGACAGATCTCATACAGAACCTAAGAGAACACAAGTGCCAGCCCAGACTGCTATACCCAGCAAAACTCTCAATTATCATAGATGGGGAAAACAAGATATTCCATGACAAAACCAAATTTACACAATATCTTTCCACAAACCCAGCCATACAAAGGATAATAGATGGAAAACTCCAACACAAGGAGGGAAATTACACCCTAGAAAAAGCAAGAAAGTAATCTTTCAACAAACCCAAACAAAGATAGCCACAAAAACATGAAAATAACAGGAAGCAACAATCACTATTCTTTAATATCTCTTAACATCAATGGACTCAACTCCCCCCAAAAAAGACATAGATGAACAGACTGGACATATAAACAGGACCCAGCACTTTGCTGCATACAGGAAACGCACCTCAGTGTTAAAGACAAACACGACCTCTGAGTAAAGGGCTGGAAAACAATTTTCCAGGCAAATGGTCCCAAGAAATAGTCATTCTAATATTGGATAAAATCAACTTTCAACCAAAAGTCATCAAAAAAGATAAGGAAGGACACTTCATCCTCATCAAAGGAAAAATCTACCAAGAAGAACTCTCCATTCTGAACATCTATGCTCCAAATGCAATGGTACCCACATTCATAAAAGAAACTTTACTAAATCTCAAAGCACACATTGCACCTGACACAATAATAGTGGGAGACTTCAGCACCCCACTCTCAGCAATGGACAGATCTTCGAAACATAAACTAAACAGAGACACAGTGAAACTAACAGAAGTTATGGGCCAAATGTATTTAACAGATATCTATACATTTCATCCTAAATCAAAAGAATATACCTTCTTCTCAGCACCTCATGGTACATTCTCCAAAACTGATCATGTAATTGGTCACAAAACAAACCTCAACAGATACAAAAAGATTGAAATAATCCCATGCCTTCTATCAGATCACTACGGAATAAGGCTGGTCTTCAATGGCAACAACAACAACAGAAAGCCCACACATGGAAGCTGAACAATGCTCTACTCAATGATAACTTGGTCAAGGAGGAAATAAAGAAAGAAATTAAAGACTTCCTAGAATTTAATGAAAATGAAAGTACAACATACCCAAACTTATGGGACACAATGAAAGCAGTGTTAAGAGGAAAACTCATAGCTCTAAGTGCCTCCAGAAAGAAACTGGAGACAGCATACACTAGCAGCTTAACAGCACGCCTGAAAGCTCTAGAACAAAAAGAAGCTAATACACCCAAGAGGAGTGGAAGGCAAGAAATAATGAAACACAGGGCTGAAATCAACCAAGTAGAAAAAAAAAAAGAACTGTACAAAGAATCAACAAAACCAGGAGCTGGTTCTTTGAGAAAATCAACAAGATAGATAAATCCTTAGCAAGACTAACCAGAGGGCACAGAGACAGTATCCAAATTAACAAAATCAGAAATGAAAAGGGAGATATAACAACAGATTCTGAGGAAATTTTTAAAAAATCATCAGATCCTACAACAAAAGCCTATGCTCAACAAAATTGGAAAATCTGGATGAAATGGACAATTTTCTAGATAGATACCAAATACCAAAGTTAAGTCAGGATCAGATAAACCATCTAAACAGTCCCATAATCCCTAAAGAAATAGAAGCAGCCATTAAAAGTCTCCCAACTAAAAAAAAAGCCCAGAACCAGATTGATTTAGTGCAGAATTCTATCAGACTTTCAAAGAAGACCTAATACCAATACTCTTCAAACTATTCCACAAAATAGAAACAGAAGGAACACTACCTAACTCATTCTCTGAGGCCACAGTTACACTGATACCAAAACCTCACAAAGACCCAACAAAGAAAGAAAACTTCAGACCAATTTCCCTTATGAATATAATGCAAAAATACTCAATAAAATTCTCACAAACCGAATCCAAGAACACATCAAAATGATCATTCATCATGATCAAGTAGGCTTCATCCCAGGGATGCAGGGATGGTAGAATACCCGGAAATCCATCAATGTAATCCACTACATAAACAAACTCAAAGAAAAAACCACATGGTCATTTCATTAGATACTGAAAAAGCATTTGACAAAATTCAACATCCCTTCATGATAAAAGTCTTGGAAAGATCAAGAATTTAAGGCCCATACCTAAACATAGTAAAAGCAATATACAGCAAATCAGTAGACAACATCAAACTAAATGGGGAGAAACTTGAAGCATTCCCACTAAAATCAGGGACTAGATAAGGCTGCCTTCTCTCTCCTTATTTATTCAATATAGTACTTGAAGTTCTAGCTAAAGCAATCAGACAACAAAAGGAGGTCAAAGGGATATAAATTGGAAAAGAAGAAATCAAAATATCACCATTTGCAGATGATATGATCGTATACTTAAATGACCTGAAAAACTCCACCAGAGAACTCCTATAGCTGATAAACAACTTCAGCAAAATGGCCAGATATAAAATTAACTCAAACAAATCAGTAGCCTTCCTATACTCGAAGGATAAACAGGCTGAGAAAGAAATTAGGGAAATGACACCCTTCACAATTGTCACAAACAATATAAAGTTTCTTGGTGTGACTCTAACCAAACAAGTGAAAGATCTGTATGACAAGAACTTCAAGTCTCTGAAGAAAGAAATCAAAGAAGACCTCAGAAGATGGAAAGACCTCCCATGCTCATGGGTTGGCAGGATTAATATAGTAAAAATGGCCATTTTGCCGAAAGCAATCTACAGATTCAATGCAATTCCCATCAAAATTCCAACTCAATTCTTCATAGACTTAGAAAGAGCAATTCTCAAATTCATATGGAATAACAAAAAACCCAGGATAGCAAAAACTATTCTCAACAATAAAAAGACTTCTGGGGGGAATCAGCATCCCCGACCTCAAGCTGTCCTACAGAGCAGTAGTGATAAAAACTGCATGGTATTGGTACAGTGACAGGCAGGTAGATCAATGGAATAGAATCGAAGACCCAGGAATGAACCCACACACTTACGGTCACTTGATCTTTGACAAAGGAGCTAAAACCATCCAGTGTAAACAAGACAGCATTTTCAACAAATGGTGCTGGCTCAACTGGCAGTCTACATGTAGAAGATTGCAAATTGACCCACTCCTATCTCCCTGTACAAAGCTCAATTCCAAGTGGATCAAGGACCTCCACATAAAACCAGATACACTGAATCTAATAGAAGAGAAAGTGGGGAAAATCCTCAAACACATGGGCACAGGGGAAAAGTTCTTGAACAGAACACCAATGACTTATGCTCTAAGATCAAGAATTGACAAATGGGACCTCATAAAACTGCAAAGCTTCTGTAAGGCAAAGGACACTGTCAATATGACAAAACGGCAACCAACAGATTGGGAAGGATCTTTTCCAATCCTACAACTGATAGAAGGCTAATATCCAATATATATAAAAAAACTCAAGAAGTTAGACTCCAGAGAACCAAATAACCCTATCAAAAAATGGGAAACAGAGCTAAACAGAGAACTCTCAATTAAGGAAACTTGAATGGCTGAGAAGCACCTAAAGAAATGTTCAACATCCTTAGTCATCAGGGAAATGCAAATCAAAACAACCGTGAGATTTCACCTCACACCAGTCAGAATGGCTAAAATCAAAAACTCAGATGATAGCAGATGCTGGCAAGGATGTGGAGAAAGAGGAACACTCCTCCATTGCTGGTGGGATTGCAAGTTGGTACAACCACTCTGTAAATCAGTTTGGCGGACCCTCAGAAAATTGGATATAATACTTCCTGAGGACCCAGCTATTCCACTCCTGGGCATACACCCAGAAGATGCTCCAACATCTAATAAGGACACAGGCTCCACTATGTTCATAGCAGCCATATTTATAATAGCCAGAAGCTGGAAACAACCCAGATGCCCCTCCACAGAGGAATGGATACAGAAAATGTGGTACATTTACACAATGGAATACTACTCAGCTATTAAAAACAGTAACTTCATGAAATTCACAGGCAAATGGATGGAACTTGAAAATATCATCCTGAGTGAGGTAACTCAGTCACAAAAGAACAAGCATGATATGTACTCACTGATAAGCGGATATTAGCCCCAAAGTTCAGAATACCCATGAATCAATTCACAGCAACTGTTGGACTGAGCTTGGAGTCCCAGATGGAGGAGTTAGAGAGGGACTGAAGGAACTGAGGGAGTTTGCATCCCCATGGGGAGGTAGCAACAGTGTCAACTGTCCTCGCCCCCCACCCCCTGTGCTCCCAGAGACTGGACCACCAACCAATGAATGTATATGGAGGGACCCATGGTGCTGGCCACATAAGTGGCTAAAGAAGGCCTTGTTGACCATCAGTGGGAACAGAGGCCCTTGGGTCTGAGAGTGTTAGATGCCCCAGTATAGAGAAATGCCAGGGAGGGAAGACAGGAGTGGGTGGGTGGGTGGGGGAATACCCTCATAGAGGCAGAGTGAGGGTTGATGGAATAGGGGGTTTCCAAAGGGGAGACCTGGAAAGGGGAAAACATTTAAAATGTAAATAAGGTATTAAATAAAAAATCTTCAAAAAATGACATCACACTCCCTTGGAGTGGGTCCCTGAACCCAGTTTGACTGGCACCTTTACAACAATAAATAGGAACGGATAGTCAAAACCAGAGACATGGGGTGGAATGTCATAGGAAGACAGAGGCGTGATTGGAGTGAAGTCTTTAAAACAGAGCATGCTAATGATTACAAGCAAGGACACAAATAAAGGAGATTGAGACTTCTTGAGAATCTTTTGAGATAGTCTACCCCCCACTGATGGTTTGATTTCTGACCCTTGACCTCCAGCACTATTTAGGTATAAATTCCTTTGTCTTAAGCACCAGTTTTGAACAGTTCATTAGGTCAGTGCTAGGGAAGGCACAAGGCGGTCTGACGATGGCTCTGAAACCACTTTAGAGAACCACTAATCAAAGTTAACAGCTCACCTCTTTCTTTGGCTCCTATTCTTTTCTTATCATGCCCATGACAAAGTTTCTTCTCTGGAGTAATTCTTTTTGTGTCTATTGGTGTCTTCCCTAACCTGATTAATTCCCTAATAAGAATTTCACTAGCTCCTGATTTTTTTAAATATTTTTTTCGTTTTTTGTTTTAATTTTTTTCTGCTGACATTTTTATTCCTATATAATCCTAGGAGTTCACATACATTAGGTTGTGGCAAATGAGAGTCTCTGACTACCTCCTGCCACCACCATCCTGATAGAACATGGGTTATTTCCTGTGGTTGGAGTTTCATTCCCTCTGGTAAAGGCCAAAGACATAGGAAGCACAAAACTTTTGCAAGCGACTTCAGGGAACTGGAGAGATGGGCTGGGAAGGAGGGGGTTT
Organism: Rhynchomys soricoides; assembly: GCA_019843965.1. NCBI lineage: Eukaryota > Metazoa > Chordata > Mammalia > Rodentia > Muridae > Rhynchomys > Rhynchomys soricoides. The sequence goes on along the minus strand of JADRCH010000005.1, from coordinate 15,360,922 downwards.
CAGCTCTGAAAAGACAAGCATTACGAGGGATTTCTTTGCCTTCAAATATATGAAGTGTTACCATGAATTTGATGCAGACTGCCTGCTTCCCATCACAGGAGAGTGAGCCAGAGGAAGGCAGCCTTAGGAAGGAGAGCTTTGAATAGAAAGAATTTTCGAGGTAGGTTTTTAAGTCACTGTGACACCAAAGAAGTTTAGATATACACAGACACTTTGTCATTCAGTTTTACTTAGGCAGAGTCCTTCCTAGAGCCAAGTGAATGAAAGAGGTGCATTTTGGAGACTTCTTGTGGTGGTTTGAATACGCTTGGCCCAGGGAATGTCACTATTAAGAGGTGTGGCCTTGTTGGAGTAGGTGTGGTCTTGTTGGAGGAAGTGTGTTACTGTGGGCGTGAGCTTTAAGACCCTTGTCCTGGCTGCCTAGAAGCCAGTCTTCTCCTGTCTGCCTTTGGATGAAGATATAGAACTCTCAGCACCTCCAGCCCAACATTTTCTTGGATGCTGCCATGTTCCCACCTTGATGATAATGGACTGAAGCTCTGAACCTGTAAGTCAGCCCCAGTTAAATGTTGAGTTTTATAAGAGTCGCCTTGGTCATGGTGTCTGCTCTCAGAAATAAAACCCTAACTAAGACACTTTGCTCTCTGAGGTGACAAGCTTAGAAAAGAACCAAAATGTCCACTTAAAATTAATATCAGCTCCAAGGGATGAAACACTTCTTTGTTGGTGCAGTTGTGTTCCTAGACAGGGAATTTGCCTCTACTTCATCTTCGACTTTTAAGAAAAATACATATTTTTATCTTTTGTGTATAGGTCTTTTACCTGTATATGTGTCTGTGGAACACATTCATACAGTGTCTTTGTAGGCCAGAGAGGGCATCAGATCCTCTGGAACTGGAGTTACTGATGGATGTACTACCCCATGACAGTGCTGGGAGCTGAACTTAAATGAGCAATGAGTTCTCTTAGCTGTTGAGCCTTCTCTCTGGCCCTTGTATTTTACATTTTAAATTGAGCTCTTGGGAGTCAATTCTCCTATCTCTCTAGTGTTATCCAGTCTTGCCAAGTCCAGCTTCTCTACCAACAAAAGTAGTATATGTTTGCTTTTTCTTGTCGTAAGCAAAAGTATCACAAACCAAGCAGCTTCAGATGGCACAGATCTGTTGAGTCAATAGTGTGGGTCAGGAGCCTGCCTGCACATGACTCAACTGGATGCTGCCTCAGGGCCTCATAAGGCTGCCATTAGAGCACAGGTGGCCTGTCCCTTTCTGGAGTTTGGGATGTTCTGCCAAGCTCACATGAGTTAGCTGGCTTCTGTTCTTTCAGTTGCAAGGCTGGGATCTCTGCTTCATCACTGCCAATCAGCTAGGGGCCATCCTTAGCATCCTTAAGTGCCCTAGGTTTCAGACCCCGACAACAAGCCTACTTAGTTTCTCAAGGCTGGTAGGAGTACTAATAGTCATGTAATAGTCATGTCGGCCATGCCCTCTACCAGCTGGAAGTGGGTTACATGCTCTGCCTGTATTAAAGAGGCTCACACTGGGTGTGGGGCCACTTTAGGACTCTGCTTACTTTACTGGTATTAGAAGGGGCTGCTTGCTCTTGTTCCTCGTCATGCCCAACTGAAGGTGAGGTCCCAGCTTATCTGATGCTAACCTGGTCATATAAATGTAGAAACTAAGTTCAAGACGGAGAACAGAAACTATGAATGGTCCTGGTTTTGTACACCAGTTCTACTCTGAAGTTTAATTGCTAAAGGTTAAGTTTATTAATTAAATCACCATTAAACAGTGGTTTTTTTCCAGCCATCCCCTATTATTGCTAGGCTATGCCACACAGAAGGCTGACCTTGAAGCTAGACTGTCTGAGTTTAGATCTTGACTACAGTAATAGCTCTGTAGTCTTGAGAAATTGTTTAACCTTTCTGTGCTCAGTTTTCTTCATTTGTAAGTCATGGGAATTCTGCGTTTTGCTTCTCATAGGTAGTATGGTAAGATGATTGCATGTGTAAACACTTTGAATAATGCCTGGCACTGCGTTTAGAATAAACTTCACACATGCACTAGCCATTGTAGCTAGGATATCAGGTACCATATACCATTTACACTATTCATTTTTAGAATTTCTTGGCTGATAGAGGTGGCTCTGCTCTTTTCCACTTAAGGAAGCATTCCATAAAGCAAAGAAAAGTTATACTGCTATGGCCATAATTTTGAATGAGGATTTACTTGAAGAATTAAATTACTCATGAATTCCATTTCTCTACATTAGTAGCAATAATGACAATAAGGAATGGTGATGTATACATGTAATTCCAGAACTCCCGAGGCTGATGCAGGAGAATCTCAAGTTCAAGGCCAGTCTGAGCTACACAGTGAGACTCTGACTCATACAGAACAGTATTGGCAGCTGAAATGTGTTAAGTGTTGACTACATGCTGAGGAGCCCATCCAGTGCAGTGGTGTGATTATCTCAGTTGGGCCTCACAATACTTCAACAGTTATTGTTATTGCTTTGATAGAGATAGCAAAAACAGATACTGTTATTGCTTTGATAGAGGAGGGGTCAGAGACTCAGAAGTTCTGTGTTTATCCAGTTGGTTAATGGAAAAGCCTGAGGTGCAATCAACCAGATTCTAGAACTATCTGACAGAGCCTATATCTTTCCCCCATTTTACTGTTAGCAGCTCATTTACTAGTTTGCATTTTGTAACACTTAATGAATGAGAAGTGGGGTCAACAAAGGGAGTGCTCTACACTCAGAAGGAAGGAAACAGCTGAGGATATACACACCGGGAGTGATGTTAGCCTTGACTGCTCCCTTGCTCAGACTTAGAATCGCCTAGGAGACACACTTCCGGGTGCGTCTGTGAGACTGTTTCCAGAGGTGTCTGAATTTGGAAGACCAACCTGAAATGTTGACAGCAACATTCCAGGCTGAATAAGAAGAAGAGGGGCTGGAGTGATAGTACAGTGGTTAAGAGCACTGATTGCTCCTTTAGAGGTCCTGAGTTCAATTCCCAGCAACCACATGGTGGCTTACCATGATCTGTAATGGGATCTGATTCCCTCTTCTGGTGTGTCTAAAGAGAGCAACAGTGTAATCACATACATAAAATAAATAAATTGATGGTGATGATGATGATGAAGAAGAAGAAGAAGAAGAAGAAGAAGAAGAAGAAGAAGAAGAAGAAGAAGAAGAAGAAGAAGAAGAAGAAGAAAAAGAAGAAGTCAGTGCTCCTCTCTCTTGGCTTCCTCAAGCAACTCAAACAATCAACTTTCCCACCCAGACGCCACTCTTTCCCCACCATGACAGACTGTACACTCAAACCCTTTCTGCCATAAGTTCCTTTTTCCTCAGGCATCTTGTCTCAGCAACAAAGTAAATAACACATCAGGCAAGCACAGAGTATGCATCCAGTCTTGTGTGCAATGTGCTTATCAGTACTGTCTAATCTGAGCCCCAGAAAACACTGTGACTGTGGGGGTAGGGGTGGAGTGGGATGTTGATACCTTCTCTTTCTCTTTTTAGGATGCTGAGGCTCAAAAGTTGCAATAAGAAGCTCCATGGGGTCAAAGCCAGCAGGGTTTTCTCTGTTGTCTTTTTTTAAAAAAGATTTAATGTATGTGAGTACACCATCACTGTCCTCAGACACACCAGAAGGGGGGGATCAGATCCCATTACAGATGGTTTTGAGCCACCATGTGCTTGCTGGGAATTGAACGCAGGACTGCTGGAAGAGCAATCAGTGCTCTTAACTGCTGAGTCATCTCTCCAGCCCTCCACGGTTGTCTTAATATTTCCAATGCTGTCTTAATGATATATAACCAAAGAGCCGAAAAGGACCAAGGTTGCAGAAAGGATCTGAGTGAGGAGAGAGAAGTGTGCAGGGCAGGCAGCTGTGGCTCTCACTAGCTCAGCTGAATCTGCCACGGGTTGATTGGGCAAAAGACTCTACAAAGACCCAGCTCTACAAGGTGTCGCTGCAGTAACTTTTTTTCAGCTCACTTCCAGAATATAGAGATTAGATTGAAGAAAGCTTCACAAACTGCTATGGTGAGCATTTCATGGAGCATGGGAGGCAGAGCCTAGAGCTCTGGTGTTGGGTGGTCAATGGTTCTACTGCCAAGGTTCGTTCTGCTTCTTTGCTTCCCAGTGGCACCTGCTGCTGCTATCCCTCCGCTGTGCCATCACTGTTAAAGCAAGAATGAAGTACACAAACGGTGAGCAATATACTGCTATATATACTGTTGTGAGCAAACGTTCAGATTTGAATCTCATCCTTGGCTGGCACTCTGTGAAAGGGTCAGGTACAGGGTTAGGGACCAGGCAGAAACACGTGTCTAGATGTTCTTGGTGCCGGGGACTCTGGCTATGGAACTTAAGGGCATTTAAGTTTTAGGGGTAACTGAGAAATGACCTTAGAATCAACATCCACCTCTCAAGTAGAGGTTAACAACGACACCGGGGGAGGCAATGGGGTGGAGCTGGGGATGTTCTTTCCTATGTCTGTTAGAATCTCCTGCAAGAGGCCTCAATAGTGCTTGCAGGGGAAAGTTCTGCATCAGGGTGTTATCAGTGGCCTTAGGGCATTCGGTTGGTCCCCTGCCACTTCAACTCTATCAACACCCCACCTCTCAGACTGACATGGTGTTGAGTAGTGCTTGGCACCCAGGCTCTTGCAGTGACCCAGTGAGTGACCCATCAGTGGTGACCTCCCCTTTGAAGTGAAAATGATTAGACCCCTATGTATTTTAAATATAATATATTATGTAGAAAGTCCAAAGGCTGATTCAGAAAAAACCTTTAAGCCTATCCAAAAATGAAGCAATTGCTTTAAGCTCACTGGGAAAAATGACTGCAATGTAAAGACAGACATTCAGACAGACCGACAAAAACCTAAAACAGGATGGTCAGCTGTAGGGAGCAGAGGAAGCCCTGAGTGGAGCAAGTCCTGAGTGAATGTGCATTATTCATGAGCAAGGCAGTGTTGAGGATGCTAAGGCCTCAATCCCAAGGGAAACTGGCGAGCCATCCTCATACGGTCAAGGGTGGCTTAGAGGGGTGGATGGCAAAGCTTTTCTTAGAGGTTCACATGTGAGGGGGTAATCAGTGAGTACAAAGACTAGAAATACAACCCCCTCCTCCTCCCAGGTGTTCTGAGCCCTAGACTGCTCCTTCCAGGAGTCTCCTTCCGAGAGTAGCCTCCCTCCCCACTGTACTGTCCAAAATAAGCAAGCTGAGGTTCAGGGTGGCAGTAGGAGGTGCCCTTCTACCAGAGTACACACACTGCACCCATCTCCAGCTTTTCTGTACATGTATCTGCGCGTCTTCCCTTTCTTCAGTGCTCCAGACAGATTTCTAGATCCAAGCCGCTCCAGCTGCAGATTTCGCAAGGTTCGGAAGAAAAGAGAAAGCTGGGTGTGCTGATACACAGGTCTGATTCCAGCCCTTGGGAGGGAGAGGCAGGAGGATCAGGAGTTCAAGGTCATCACTGACCGTAGAGTCGATTTGAGAATAGCCCACACTACATGAAATTCTCTCACGTGCCAATACCCTGAGATAAGGCTGGGGAAGCCCAGGCAGGCAGCCTGAGTGTCAGTCCTGTACCTAACGCTAGGCTCTAGAGGTTAGAGTCTCGAGTCAAGAGCTTATCAAGTACGATGTAACTTGGAAATAATGGCCACTGGATTTCAAATGAGAGCGATGCACGAAGTTGGTGCTTTGCTTTCGTGAGAAGTAGGATACTAACCCTACCTCATTTCTCTATGCACCCCTAGTGTCCAGTTTAACTGGGTCCTGTGAAAAGCAGAAGGAACCCTAAGGAACAAAGTACTGAGGGAATGTGTGTAGTTAGTACATTGGCCAAGTCAAGAAACCCACTGCCTCAGGCCTATGGGAGTGGCAAAACCTTCCCTGGGTGAGGCTCATAGCCTTTCTACAGGGACCAAGTGAGAGCATTGGCCATCTATGTAGAATATTTCCATTGTAGCTTCTCCCCCCCCCCCCCCCCAGATGTTTAGGGCTTGAAGACTGTTCTCCTACAGAGACCAATCCTGCTGAGATGAGCTAAGCCTGCCTCCCGGTTCAGCTGTATGTAAAATCCTGGCCTCCTTATCTGTATGTAATGGGCCCACCTGCTTGTTCAGCTGTATGCAATACCCCACCTCCCTGTTCAACTATATATAATAAACAGGCCGAGCTTCCGGTATGCTGAGGTTTCTCCATCAGAGAGCACTCCGGCTCTTCTGCGTGTGTCTGTCCTTCCTTCGTTCTCTCCCTGCCTCAGGCAGGTCAAGTCCCCAAAGCTGTGCAAGCACTTGGCAGATACATGAAATGTGCTGTCCAAGCCATAACAAGTAATCAGGGACCCTGTTTTAGACTTCTAGCTAATCTTTCCGGTAGGCAATGTCCCACTTCACTGTCCCAATGGTCTAGCCTTGGTTTTTCTCAACTCCACACTCAGCAGACAGCTTTTTAATAAGGAGAAACTAGCTAGAAGATGAATGCTTTGGCTTTTATAGAGATTGGGCCAAAACAGCTCAAGAAGAAGTTACCTTGGCCCGGTGTATCAGAACTTTAATGATCCCACTGTGACTACTCAATTGCTCTGTTTCTCCTCTGCTGAAACATAAAGCAATGATACTCCCTAAGTCACTTAATACTTACTTTAAAAAAATAAAAAAGGAGGAAAGAATTCAGGACTTGCAGCAGGGACTTGGAAGTCCCATGACTATACTCCACAGTCTGGAGGGCTGGGCCAGATGTGGAAAGGGCACCCTTCCCAGGACAGAGTAGTACACAGCAACCCCCAGAGCAGATCAGCTCTGGTTGTCCTGACCTGCTTCGCCAGCAGCCAACAAGGAAGGCTTCCAAGTCTCGACTCTTTCCTCTTTTATCCCCATGACTCCCATCCTGTCCAACCAACTTTCTACATTGCAGAAAAAAAAAAAAAAAAAGCACATCAGACACATGTAACAGGAATTCACTTTCAGTGGCTTCAACAACTCAGAATTTATCTTTCTTTCCATACATCAAATTTAAGAAGAGTCTTAAGAGAGAGTTTTGGCCTGGAGGTGGTGGTGCACACCTTTAATCTCATCACTCGGTAGGCAGAAGAAGGCAGATTTCTGTGAGTTCAAGGCCAACTTGGAATACAGAGCTAGCTCCAGGCCAGCCAAGACTACACAGAGAAACCCTGGAGAGAGACACAGAGACAGAGGTGGGGGGGAGAGAGGACACATGGGGGAGAGAGAGAAAGAGAGAGAGAGAGAGAGAGAGAGAGAGAGAGAGAGAGAGAGAATGAGAGTTAGTTGCAATTCTTTCGAGATTTTTCCAGCATGCTTCCCATCTCATGGTCACAAGGTCACTACTGCAGTCCCATGTATGAGATCTTCCTTCCAGCCTCATAAAGATGAGAAAGGGATTAGGAGGTACCTGTTCATGTCTATAGTCAACCTAGCAAAAACCCCACAAACCACCAGGCTTCCTCTTACATCCCACAGCTCAGCATCAGATCCGTGGCTACCCTATCTTCAGGGTAGGCTGGGAAAATGAGTGTTGGGATTCTCAGCCTCTGAAGCAAGAAGTAAGACTACCCTAGGTTCAATCAGATCGTAATGTTCATCATCAAAGGCAATGTCGAAGAAAAATGACCAATCCCCTGTCATTTGTCCTAAGAGGCTGAATTTGAATCTCAGGAAGCTCTTGCTTAGTTTTGATTATAATGAAGATCAGTCGGTTGTTGATCTCCCCAAGGATTTCTGCTTCCACATAAAAACTACATGAGTATTCATCCTGTAGACAGCGTCAGCTAAACATTAGTCTGGAAAAGCTGGCCCCTGTAGCGCAACTCTGTTCTCTAGGCATTACATGTTCAGCTTGGCCCAAAGGAAACTCTCACAAGCTCAAACCTATTACATTTCCCCACAGAAGTGGAAGGAGGATTCTTACTTGAGATTCCACCTTGTACCTCCCAGACCCTCTCAGCTACGTCCATAGTCTTCTCTAGCTGCATGTAGTCTTGTGAGAGGGTCTAGAGTACACAGGAAGTGTTAGACGAGGTGGGGCCTCCTGTGGTCAAGTGAGACTTTGGTGAGAACAGAGACAGCTACCATTAAGTTACCCATTCTCCTGTACGTAATCCTTCACCTCCACTCCTGAATGTAATCCAGAGAAATCCACTGCTTTCCCAAGGTAGGCTTAGATTAACTAGTTTCTTTGGTTATTGGTGTCTTACCTGTTACATACAAGTGTTTCCATACCTCTTGACCTAGAAAAATTCACTTACCACCCTCTTACCCCTCCTGTGATGATGGGTAATAAGTCAGTCCAAGGTGAAATAACCCTTATCTTTCTATATGACCCCCAAACAATAGGAACCCAACTTGCTAACCTATAAATAGAAGAGAAGCCTGGAAGCCAAAGCCTTTTAGTCCATAAAATACCACAGTAGGAAGCAAGAAGAATTCATTGTGAATCCCTGTGATATGCAGAGTTGGAGAGGGAACTGGGTCTCAGGGCACACATAGTTGGATTGTAGGCTTAACCCTATGTCGGAGAATACCAGCTCTGACCTCTTCAAGGCCAGAATGTCACCAACTGACTTCTCACACAGCCATAAGAAGTTTAGGCACACATGGATGCTCCCTGTTCCCACCCTCATTTCTCAGCTACAGTTTAATTCTGATTCCTTGCTCAGAGCACATGCTCTTCTCATCTTGGCTAGTGAGAACTTTGTCTGCTATGTCCTGAGATCCAAGACTGCATTCAAAATGACAGCTCCAATGGGTGCTCACCAAGGTCTGGGCTTGTATGCTAATATAGTATCTTCTCAAGAACTGGACCGGGAAGGATTTCAGCTGCCCATGGTTCTGGATGAAGATTCTGATGGCTATGAAAGGAGCCACTCCATCCCAAAGCCTTTCTCCACCAATACAGATCTTCCTACAAAATGAACTGTTTCATTTCCCCTTGAGGTAGATAAAGAAATCACTCATTAATTGCTCACCAGGCAGGCATTGGGCAAAACCCAACACACTGACTCTCTCATTGGTCCCCTAGTGGCTTGCAGCAGACCCACTTTGTAGATTAGTAAACTAAGGTACAGGATGGTGAAAGGCCTTGACCTTTGGAATAAAATGAGAGAAAGATTTGAACCCTGCTCATCTCCTTTGGATGCCCAATTCCTCTGTCTTCCATTCCTTGAACACAAAGAATGGGTCAGATCAGGAGACATGGTTTTGTTTTGTTTTGTTTCTTCTTATTTACTTAGTGCATGTGAGTACACTGTCGCTGTCTTCAGACACACTAGAAGAGGGCATCAGATCCCATTACAGATGGTCATGAGCCACCATGTGGTTGCTGAGAATTAGCTCTGGACCTCTGGAAAAAGTAGTCTGTGCTCTTAACTGTCAAGCCATCTCTCTAGCCCCAGGAGACATGTTTTAAGAGGTTTGAAGATTGTGGGCATCCTTATAGTAAGAGCTTCTTGATCATATCAGAGTCTGATTTGTACCTCTTCACTTCATTTGATTGTAACACTGTCATCTGCCACTCCCCAGTCCCCCAAAATCAACAAGCATTAGTGCCAGACCATCTACCATCCAGCTTGTGGCACTGAGAGAATTTATCAAACACCAAGCATCCAGATTGTTCTCACAATTTAAATGCACATGGATCATGTGTGGAAAGAATTCCATTTCACTTGCACTCTAGCAGAACATATTTCTGTTTCTTCTTTGTTTGAGTGGTGTGGTCCTTGCTTTGTACGTCGATGCTTGCCATCTCTCTCACTCCCAAAGATATAAGCATCTGTCCTGTGGCTCTGCAGACTGACCCCAGAACCTTGTTACTTGAGAAGAGACATGGCTAAGAGCCCTGTATTTCTGTTGATCGTTTTGTTTTGTTTTGTTTCTCCGAGACAGAGTTTCTCTTTGTAACATAGCCCTGGCTGCCCTGGACTGGATTTTGTAGACCAGGCTGACCTGAAACTCAAAGAGATCTACCTGCCTCTACCTCCTGAGTGCTGGGATTAAAGGTGTGCCCCACCATGCCCAGCTCTGGTGAATTTTTGCAGCATCTGAAGATCATTAGATCTTTTTACTGTTCTGTGATCCTGACTCCAATCAATGTATTAGAATTGTGAGATAAATCTGAACTCATCCAAGTTGCTATATGACTTTTAGAAGGTCTCTGCTCACATCCTGCCTGGATTTTATGGAACCATATTTGCTGCTGGTTTCCCATAGACTCCAGCATTGATTGGTGGAGAGAGAGCAGCTGAGCATGCCTGACACACAGCATTGACTGCAAACACTAACCACTAGCCTCAGCTCTGGTGTATTTTACATATCACACATGCTTCTTTCATTCATTCATATATTACCAGGTTTAGGTAGGCCTTGGCTCCTGAGCCCAGGTGTCCTGAAGGTCTACATATTGACAGGTGACCTTCACCATATGGCCAACCCCCATCATCAACATGAAATCTGTAAAATTTTCCAGACTTGGAAACACACAACATGGAACTGCAAGCTGATCATGACTGAGGGTTTCCTTTGTGCTAAGCCACATGGTAGGGCAGGCATACATGACTGTCCTTCATCCTCACAATGAACTAGAGGTGGTGGCACACTCTCAATTTATAGGTGAGGGAGCAAGTTTGATGAATATAATCTAGTGACACAGCTGGTGATCAAGATATTAGATGCCCGGGTCCCCTCTGCCTGTCACTAGGCTACTGCTAAGGATAGCCCTCAGGGTTATCCATGTTCTCAAAGGGCAAAGTAGGATGCTGGGAACAGGATGAGTGAGTCATTTAGGGAGAAAAGGAAAAAGAAATTTGAAGCATTAAAAATACAAACAGAAGGTTGGGGCCGGAGAGGCGGCTTAGCCATTCAGAACGCTAGCGGCTGTAGCAGAGAACGTGTGTATGGTTCCTGCACCCAGGTGGCAGATCTCAGCCATCTGTAACTCCAGTTCCAGGGGATCTGACACCCTCTTCTGGTCTCCATAGACACCGGGCACCACATGTGCTGCACACAAATACATGCAGGCAAAATACCTATATGCACGTGATGATAAGAAAACAATCTCTGCCAAAGTGTACACCAAAAGGGTTGAGTGCCCAGACGTAGAGCAGCTGTAAGTGAGATGTTCAAAATAAAATGGAACATTGATCAGCAAGTGTGTTTCAGCTGTGGTTGTGTGGCTTCTGTTAATGTTTTACTCATGTTATTGATTTTTTTTTTTTTAAATCTTCACTGGATGGAGAAAATCTGAGAACGAGAGAGGTGGCTTCCCCTAAGGATGAGCACTCAAGTTGGTCAGCCAGTGCCAAACATTCAGCCCTGAAAACATACAGAAAGGTAGCATCATACAGATGGAATAGATTGTATTTAGCAATGTACATGTGGGCTCATAGACCTATATGCATGCAATAGCAATATGTAAAAAACAGGAAAGGTCATGAATGTGAAGGAGAGTGGGACGGATAAACGGGAGCATCTGGAGGGAACAGAAGGCAGGGAGAGAAAGGTTATAATTAAATTATAATCTGACAAAACAAACAAAAAAACCTTTGCTAGTCAACATACCTAGAGTAGCTTATCCAACCATAAAACCAGGATTAATGGAATTCTGGAGGAAAAAACACAGAAAGCAATTCAAGGCAGGACATGTTACACTTCCTGTCAAACCGGGACATGCTTTATTTTTTAAAAGATATTTATAAAGTAAGCAGAAGATGTCCAAGCCGAACTTTGCTAATCCTTATTCAAGAAATGTTGAAGCCGGTGAGTGCAGGCCTGGCTTCAGCTCCCACACTATGCCAAATGTGTGTGGTTGGGAGCCCATTCCAGGGTCCAGGTTCATTCTCTGTTCATCAGCCCCCGTGTTTTGTTATGAGGTGTCCTGATCGCAGGACATGGTCACCTCTCCACTGACTGTCCTGCTGACTTTGCTTCAGTAAGTCCTCTAGTCTCTGGGCTGGTATTTGAATAGCTCAGTGCTGGGGGATTTGGAGCATCCATATGAATCCTGTGTCACTTCGTGTTCTCTCTCAGTGTTAATCTAAACTCTGCCTCTCCATGACAACATTGACAGATTGACCTCAGTCCTGTGTTCTTGGCAGTATGAAGCACAGACCCGCCCTGTCCCACAAGAGGCAGATAGCACAGAAACCCATTATTCAGGTTGCTGGCAACTTGTTACTTTTAAAGATTTGTTTTCTGGGGAAAGTGGTCCAGCCCTGGGAGACAAGCCTCAGTCTTATGCTGGGAACAATGTGCTTACTGTGTGGACTGTGGTTTTGGACACAAACAACTTGCATTGCTTAACAGTTTTGTACAAACATGTTCTAATAGGCAGTAGTATGAGATTTGGTCATTTTAGCTCAGGGCCAAACTGGCTATATTTCAGGCTCATAAGAGACTCCCTGGTTCCTAGGTGCCCACATCACCCAACTTATGTGTTTTGTTTTCTGTAATGAAACCTGTCACCTATTCTGATACCAGTAGGACCTGATCATCTTTGACTATACCCGTATTCAGGACGGAATTTTCCCTTCTAGTCCAATAGTCCTTGTGTTCAGAAATAGAGAAAGCTCCCTGCACAGAGCTCTGCCGGCGACTGTTTCACAGGGCTGAACTTAGCTATGAGAGCGTTGCTTCAGTATTTAAGACAGGGCTAGCCAGACATTCCCACTAATAATAACTTCTTCACTCAGTCACTTCTTCTGCAACGGAGTTCAAAGTGCTTGCAGGAACTGCCTAATTAGACCATATTACGTTAGTAAGTCAGAGTGATGTGCTGTACGATTAGCCCCATTTGACAGAGAAGGAATGCTGGGAACCTTGAGCATGGGAAAGCTGTAGGAGCTGGGAATCTGCCCCAAGACCTAGTTCAAGCTGTTTGGCAGTCTGTCCTGATTTCACTCCTCCCTCAAAAGCTACTTCTAGAGGCCTCACCTTTCTGGGAACTTTCTTTCCCTAACAACGTGTTGTAGGTCATCACTCTCAGCCTGATTCATGACGTTGGTTTCTAGGTAGGTGTTTGGGGGACACTTCAATTGATGACCATTTGGTATTTCAATTGTCTCTTATCCTTCAGGTGGGGGATGAAAGTTCCTTACGCCAAGGACTATGTGTTCTATATTTCTTGTTTATCCCAAATTGCACTTGCATAAGACGGATGTATCAGGGCAGGGGTGGACATAGCTTTTATTTCATAAAATGTTAAATGGGTCTCTCCTGATCGTTTAGATGGTGGGCTATGGCACTATCAGTGGTTAATAATTCACACCCAGCATGTGATCCTGGAAAGCACACCGCTCAACAATCACCATGGCAATTGAACACCTACTGCATTGTGTTGCCTTGTATGGAAGATGCAAAACTCTGTTTCAGGAACCTCCAGTCTCATGGTCTGGGTATTCAGAGGATGCTCTTACAAAATACCAAGTGCTGGGTGGCTTAAGAACCACAAACATTTATTTTTATAGTTCTGGGGGCTGGGAAATCCAAGACGAAGAGATCAACAACGCTGGTGTGTAGTGAGGGCAAGCTTCTCAGAGCCTGTACCTCCTTGCTGCATTCCTTTGTGGTGTAAAGTGCTAATAGGATCCTACAAATATCTTTTATGAGGACAATGATTCTACTAGTGAGAGTGGGGTGTGTCACCTTCCGGGGAGCACACATCTCGATACTGTTGAATAGAAAATCAATGTGGACAAATGGATTTTGATACAGAATTGTACTCAGACCACAGGACTCACAGAAGAAAGACACAGGATGGAGTGGTGGGTGGCATGGGATCTGCAGCAGAGAGATGTGGCTCGGAGTCTCTGGCCTGCCATTCATGTGTGGTGTGGCCTTGACAGATGGTTTTAGTTCTTCAGTCTCTAGGTTTATTTTTTAAATCCAAACGTTGATAGAGTAGAGGTAATAGGTGACATGATATCCACAGAAGCACTTAGCACAACGATTCATACGGAGCCAAGAATTAATAAATAGATTTTTGAACATTATTATTATGAGGCTGGCAAGTCTAAAACAACAGCAGTGGATACTTACAGAAGCTCACAGAATGGCTGGTGAATGGCATGAAGGGGAGATCTGCCATTGGCCTGGAAAGGCAGCTGAGGACCGCAGTTCTGAGAAGTCAGAAGGTTGGAGGATGTCTAAAGGGCATGAACCAAGCTCTGGGGACAGGCAGGGACACTGGGCTGGACTGGCTGAAGCGAAAGATTTCCTGGAATAATGCTGACAGTCATGCAAAGCATGAGCAAGGCTACTCCTGTGAAGAGAGCCAGTTGCTTTCTTCAGTAATAGGATGAGATAAGACATGCCTTAAAGATTAGCAACCAATGTTCTGAGACAAATTGAAAAACAAGTCCAAGCCATCCGAGGCCACGGCCAGCATTGCTGGGGATGGGCCCACGGATGTGCTGCTGGTGGAAGGCAGCTTGGCTTTCCGGAGAGCACTTTGATTGCAGTTGTTAACAATCATTCATTTCTCTTCAAAGTACTGATCCTGGAGCACATTCATTTATAATCAAACAGGCATGAAAAATTATGTGTGTTAAACAACCCTAAACACTTGGATACACCTCAAATGTCCACTGATGATGGAATTCTGGAATATTCTAAGCACCGAAATGCCCATATTGTGGGTTTTGGGTTTTTGGGTTTTTTGGTTTTGTTTTGTTTTCAGCATTTCAATATAGTGAGGTAAATTTACATGGCTGATGTGGTACTACGCGTAAAAGAAGTTGGCTGGTGAAAAGCTGTGAGTCAACAAAATGTTACAACAGTAAATCTGAGAACCCTATGCGTGCTTCCTAATGCACAGCAAAAGATCTGGAGGAAGACAAATCTAACTATTCATGGTAACCTCTGGAACGAGAGAGACACAGATAGGAAGGTGTGGTAGGCTGGTCCTTGGCCCGGGGAGTGGCACTATTAGGAGGTGTGGCCTTGTTGGAGGAAGTGTGTCACTGTGGGGGTGGGCAATGAGACCTTCTTCCTAACCAAGTAGGAGCCAGTCTTCTCCTAGCAGCCTTCAGACGAAATCTCAGCTCCTCCCGCACCATGCCTGCCTGGATGTGGCTATGCTTCCACCATGATGATAATGGACTGAACCTCTGAACCTGTAAGCCAACCCCAATTCAATGTTGTTCTAAGAGTTGCCTTGGTCATGGTGGCTGTTCACAGCAGTAAAACCCTAACTAAGAAAGAGGCCTGGATGAGACTTTTGTTTTGATCTACATTTTTTGTATTGTTTTCAAATTTTCTATTTTTGCAGCAATGGGAGACTGCAAAGGTGTGGGTGTTGCTGCCAGTGCACAGGCAGTTCTGTTGACCTGCTCTCAGGGACCTAGTCAGTCACCGGCCACCATCACTTGCAACCCCAGAGCTCTCTCTGTCCCCCTGGTCTCTCTCTCTCTCTCTGTTCTAGGTGCCCACACAGACCCCTTCTGTCCTCATGTCTCTGTCTCTCTTTGTCTCTCTCTCTCTCCCTTCCCCCTTCCCCAGGTCCTCACTCTTCTCTTCTCTCCCAGTAGCCTGGTTTACTCCAGATCTGTTGCACGGAGGATAATTTCTCAGGTGTGCATCTTGGCTCCGCCCGCCAAAACCTCCTTGCCACATTGTACTTTGTGACAGTCACCCGTGCCATCCTGGACACATTCATTTGGAGTTGGCGCACTGTTCTCTCTGCCCACATGACCACACCTAAATCAGTGGGAGGGAGAGGGAGATTGTTTCTCGCTGCAAAGTCACGTGGCAGGGGCCAGGAACGAAGCCTGGAGTAAGATTTGGGACCTTTAATGGGTGTATCACAATTTACAGGAGTTTCCCTTTCTGTACTAATGTTTCTCTTCAGTGAGTATGTACTACTTATAAAAAACCATTTAATGTGAACTTCGTGAGAAAATGAATGATAAAGAGTTGGGGAAGTGGTACTTTGCTTAATGCTTGTCTGGCTTGGCCCCAGAATCTTCTGTCTGTGGACTGTGTCTAGCCTCACCTTTTCCACCGGTTGGCATTCCTTCTAGGCTCCTCCCAAGCCCACCAGTTACCTAGCAACAGCCAGGTGGGCCTGGCCTGCTATAGAAGGGACTGTTTGGCCTCCCTCACTGCCCCTTTCTCCCACTCTCCTCTTCCCACCTCCCCTCCTCTCTCCACGTGTTCCAGGCCGGCCTCTTCTCTTTTCTTTCTCTCTCTCTGTTCTTCTGTCTCCTCTCTTTCTGTCTCTACTCCCTTCTCAATTCCCCTTCCCATGCCCCAAATAAACTCTATTTTATACTAGACCCATCGTATGGCTGGTACCTCAGTGGGGAGGGATGTCTCAGCATGGGCCTGCTGAGGTACCCCCCCCCACACACACACACGGCACCACACCATCCTCTATAAAACATCTCCTTGGTTTTATAAAACACATCACTATCAGTGTCCTTTATGATGTCCCCGAGACTCTGCTTTCTGATCTGAGGAGCTTTGGAGGCTTTTCTTTTTTGTATCTGGATTTTCTCCCCTTTTATTATGAGAGGCGAAGCACCTTGGAGAATGTGCCAGAATGTTATATGGCTTCCTAAGAAATAAAAAAAAACATGAGTAAGAATGGTGGCCAGCCATTGCTGCCTAAGTGGGGACACACCAGAGTAACCAGGAGTCCTATCTGGAACATTTCATGTTTCCCAAGGGTTCCACCCCAAAGTGCACATCCTGCTGCAAATAGCTCGCAGTGAAGGCAACGAAGTAGTGTCAGGATGTTGCAGCATTCTGCACTGACATAACTCAGTATTCCAGGCTCTTCTTGCTCTTGGCTTTTCCACATCTGGTTTCACAAAAGCATCAAACCACAGGAAGATAGATGTGAATGCAGCTTGCCTTGTTGTGTCTGTGACAACACCCAAAGTGCTGGGGACAGAGATTGTAGAGGTCAGCTCAGAGCCGTTAGAAAATTCTACCAGGCATGTCTCCCCTCCTGGAAGAAACAGGTCAGCGACCACATAGGCCAGAAGGGAGGGGCTGACTAAGCCCCTACTACATCATTCCCTAAAGACCAATCAGTTTAAAGGGTGCACTGTTCCACCAATCATATTGTGCCTAGTTGCTGATCCTCTACCCTGGAAACTGTATAAAAACTCACCAAATGGGCTGCCCAGGGTTGACACCTCTCCCGTGTGAGCATCGACCCCAGCTCCATGTGGTTCCCTTTCAGAGGGTTTCCAGTAGCTAAGCCTTGGCAGAGTCTTACAAAAATCCCTCCCTTCTTGTGCCTCATTTCTCCCTGCCCCACTCTGAAACCAAACTCGGGGCTCAAATTCTGATTTAATGTTCCTGAGAGGAGGCAAGGGTCCTTTCCAGATGTGTGAGAAATCTCCCACCAGACAGTTAGAGCTCAAGAAAAGACATCTGACCCTCTCTGGGAGTTGGGGGGCAGCGGTGGGTGAGGGCACCGGGTGTTTAGGGGTAAGTGAGAGAGAAAGAAAATTTTGCATGATGTAAATATTCATGGCCCTTTAAACCCCTCCCCTGCTCTGTCTGTTGCCATGGTCACTCAAGTCCGCTTCC
This sequence comes from Rhynchomys soricoides, assembly GCA_019843965.1. Classification (NCBI taxonomy): domain Eukaryota; kingdom Metazoa; phylum Chordata; class Mammalia; order Rodentia; family Muridae; genus Rhynchomys; species Rhynchomys soricoides. The sequence continues at coordinate 15,343,346 of JADRCH010000005.1, read as the reverse complement.
TTTCCAATTCTAAGCTTCTCCTTTTCCTTGTTTCTCAGGTTTTTAGAGAATTTCCTGGCCCCAGCCCCAGCCCCAGATTCTGCCTGGGTCTGAAAGCCAGCATTAGGAGCAGAGTCCTTATTGTGACTTTAGACACTCAACATTTCTATTAAGTAAATCTCCTTTGGGCACCTCATGTGACCTGTGGTGAGAAGGGAGAGAACATACCAGGTCTGTGTTTTCAGCTCCTTTGCCCCAAGTTCGGTCCATGGGTGAGGTAATCACATATTCATGCGTGTGAATTATTTGTCACAAGTGTATGCATGCTCAAAACATGTGCAAGAAGCCACCAGTTTGGGATCATGCATGTGGGACACCAACTCCACCCTCTTTCTACCCCTAATCCCTTTGCACCTGCCACCAATTAATCTTTGGTTCAAATTCTGCAGTTGGTTGTGAATAGGTAGCCCTTGCAGGGCTGCCCCAGAGGAGTCGTGCAGAGAAGGGGTGGGAGAGGCTGCAACAGCCTCTGAGGTGACATAGGTGACAAGCAAGTGTTCATGGGAGGGGATCCCCACAAGTGAACCCTTATGTGCTGAGATAGGTTCTGTCACCATAGAAATCAGCATGGAAGTCCCCCCCACAAAACTGCTGCATAGCACAGCTATGTAAACTGGAAGGACCCAAATCAATGAGGCACAGAGATCTTTGCACACCCCTGTTCACTGCGGCACTACTCCCAAGCTACAGAGCCAGCCTAGATGTCTGTCAGTAGATGGATGGAAAAAGAAAACGTGGTTTGCACACATCTGTGAAGTCTCATGCAGCTGTAGCAAAGGTTAAAATGATGTCATCTGCAGGAAAATGAATACAGTTTAGAAGTTATCATACTAAGCAAAGTGAGACTCGGGAAATACAACATTTTTGTTTTCTCTCATTGGTTAACCCTGGATTTTAGATAGATATGTGAAATCATTTTTATACATGTAACAACACGAGAGTAGATGAAAGAACAACACGAGAGTAGATGAAAGACTGACAGGGGAAAACAAGGCACTCAGGGGGAGGGGCAGAGTACAGGGATCATACCAAGAAGTAGGTGGTAGCTCGTATAAAAAACGTTGTGACGAAACTGTCACTGTGGACAACAAATCTATGCCAGCAATAGTTTTTAGAATGAATGAACCTTACTTGATCTGACACTTCTTAAGTAAACAAGAGGCAGGAAAACAGTTCTTGGAATTTTAGAGAAAACATGAGGGACTGGCTCCAGGAGAGGCCACTAGTTTAGCAAGTGCCCTTTGACCTCTCCTGTTGGAAGACATCATTTCAGGAAGTTTCCAATTCTTTCTCAAGACAGCTGAGGCCCATAAACTGGCTTTGGCAAATTATTTCATCAAGCATGCTTTATTTAAAAGCCAGAGTTCCACGGTGGGGAAAAAGCAAACCCTTGTCCCGATTATTTGGAAAGAAAACATTCTAAACAAATCAACACGAGTTCCTGAAGGCCACATCTCTGGGCAGGAGAAGGCACGCAATCCGGTAGAACAGTGGCAGACACAGGATGTTATTAGAGATGGCGTAGACTGATCGTAATAACGGATACATTCTCTGCTAAAATGAATGCTTCAGAGGCATGAGAAATGGACCGCGGTCAAAGACCTACTCTGGGACAGAAGGGAATGTCGTGGGGGGTCCCTCTTAGCATTCCAGACTGACTCTAGGAGAGCTGAAGATGCTAGTGGAGTAATAGGCATTTATTTCTGAAGTCATCTCTTGGGTCTTGCCGGGTGAGGCTGCTTCCAGGCAGAGGGAGATAGGTGTGAGTTAAGGTGTAGCAATTGTGAAATTGTTGTGCCGGATACAGGCTCTGCAAAAGGTCACCTAAGGTTCTACAGTCTGAATCCGAAGGGAGGGGGTGTGTGTGGGAGAGCTAACGTGTGTGCTAGTGCACGTATTGTTTCAAACATTATCTCACTATTCAGCCCCCTCCGGCCTCTTTGCCTGGAAAATTCTTTTAGAACTTGTGTTTTATGAAATATTCTGTGGCCTCATAGGGCCCTGGACCATGCCATCAGACAGAAAACAAGGTAAGGTCGAGTGGATTCAGAAACTCCGGTAGGTGTTTCACCTACTCCCGACCAGGTTCCTGTCCTGGAACATGTGACTGCGGCACCCCAGTGAGAGGACTGTGACAATCAGTCATGTAGGGACAGCACTTGAAGCCCCTCCACATGCAGACAAGGCATCCCTAACATCTCAGACCAAGCCAATAGAAAGCATCTACTTTTAGACCCCAACCTACCCCAAAACCTATGTAAGACCCTGTCCACAAGGAACAAAGAACACAAGAGTTATTTCATCAAAGACTGAGGGCGTCTGTCATGTAAGAGCTGTGACACTTTGGAGAAGAGAGTTCTCTTCAGAAGTTTTTGCTGCTGGAAGCTGCTGGAGCCTACCACAGTCACTTCCCGCTCTGTGACCCTGACCTTGGCTCTCAGCCAGGTAAGCCGCATGGCCCATACTGATCAAGTTAAAAAACAAACAAACAAACAAAAAACAATAAGCCAACCAACTAAAAAACAAACAAACAAACAAACAACAAAGCTCAAATAAATCAGGGCAGGAACAAGTGTTTCTCAGGTTCCCGTTCTGACCGTTTGACCTGGTCATTTTAAAACTAGTCTTATGTCATCTGCAGTAAGAGCAAGTTGGGGCCAAATGTTCTAGAATCTTGAGCTTCCTATGTGTGTCCTTTTTTCTAGTTCATCTCTTTTTGCCCCAGAATTTCATCTGAGGAATCTTCTCAGGGAGTCAATGTAATGACTCTGTCAGGATGGACACACAGTCATCTGCTACTACCTCTGTGGTTCACCTGTATGCTGGTTTTCTATTTAACCGTCACACTTCTAGTTAGGCATTCTGGGAGCACTAGTTTACTCTGTGAAATGTTCTTTTGACAAACTAAGAAATATAAATTACATCTTGAACTTGAACTGTGAATCCTTTGAAAACAATAAAAATAAATAAATAAAAATCACATTTTGTGACTGGGCCAGGTCTTTTCTACATGGCAGAAGACACGCCTACCTTGGACTCTTGTCAGAATGGTAAATTGTTCTGGAGTAGACAGGACTTTTGAAAATAGTTGTCTAGGAGGCTTAGCTGTGCCTTCACTGTCCTGCAGGGAAAATTTATCACAAGCCATGAGCATGGGTGGGCGAGGTCACTGCAAGAAGAAAGAAAAGTTTCTTGGATTTCTTCTCCATTCATTCAATAACTGTTTTTTGAGCAATGACCGGGTCCCAGAGCTCTGACATCTAACATCATCATCGTTGTGTTCTCACCAGGATAGGCTCCTTTAGAAAGATCCTTGGCAGAAATGAATATTATATTATTAAAAAATTAAAAACCGCTTTGCTAATTCTGGGTGCACAAAGTGGTGTCTATAGTAATTGTAGCTTGAATTCCTTATACCAGACATTTATACTTTTTTTTTTTTTTTTTTTTTTTGGTTTTTCGAGACAGGGTTTCTCTGTGTAGCCCTGGCTGTCCTGGAACTCACTCTGTAGACCAGGCTGGCCTGGAACTCAGAAATCCGCCTGCCTCTGCCTCCCGAGTGCTGGGATTAAAGGCGTGGGCCACCACCGCCTGGCCAACATTTATACTTTTTAAAGATAAAATTTCTTTGCAAGTTTTATATTTGCATGTTAGCATCTTATGTGCCATGTGTAAGTAAAAGCCAGGCAAATAGCCGAAAACCAGTGTCTAGAGCAGTGGATCGCAGCTTGTGGGCTGCGACCCTTCAGGAATTGAACAAGGGGTCATCTAGGACCATGGAAAAACACAGATATTTACATTATAGTTTGTAACAGTAGCAAAATTACAGTTATGAAGTAGCGACGAAATAATTTTATGGTTGGGGGTCACCATGGCATGAAGAACTGTATTAAAGGGTCCCAGCATCATGAAGGTTGAGAACCTTGTACATATTGTTAAAACCAAGAGGCAGACGATGAGGCTTGCTGTATGTATGAACAACATGACAAGCCCACCACAAGCTGGGCTCTCTCCATGGCCACTATTACACTGGTTAGAGCATCCCCACTCTGCCAACTGTTCTTCTTCCCCTGCATGCTCCTCATGACCCAGGGAGTGACTGGTCTTAAGGTATTGAGATGTCAGAATGTGGGCCCCCTTGCAGAGTTCCAACAATTTTGTTACTGAACCGATTTTTCAATGTATTGATATTCTCTCTCTCTCTCTCTCTCTCTCTCTCTCTCTCTCTCTCTCTCCTCCCTCCCCCCTCTATTCTAGACAGGGATTCTCTACATAGCCTTGGCTGTCCTGGAACCCACTCTGGATTCAAACTCACAGAGATCCACCTGCCTTCTGCCTCTTGAATGCCAGGATTAAAGGCCTGCTCCAGCTAGCACCACTGGCACTGACCTCCTTTGCTCAATGTCTCCATGTAATTTAGCATCCTCATGGGGAGGAAGCAGCATTCAGAGCCCATCTGATGGACAGCACTGATGCTTCAGGGACTGCCCCCGTGAACCCAAACCCTCAGCACACTTGGTAGCCAGCTTCTTGCCACCGTTTCATTCTTCAATATCTTAAAATGTCACACACAAGGTACACCCCAAGGAAAAAGTGTCACATGGCTTACGGAACAGCAGCATCCCAGAGGACTGGGGTACACAGAAAACTTCCCGACAGTAGACCTCCCACACCTTACCTCCCCTCTCACCAGCTTTTCTCTTGTTTAACAATAACTGGGGGGGGGGTGTCTCAGTGAGCCCCCAGGCTGTCCAGGAGGCCAGGAAGCCCCTCTCCTCAGTTCTGTTCTCAGCATTGGACGGTTCTTTAAATAAGGACTTGTCTCAAGGAAAATTGTTTACTGATGATGTCTCCTGCCTCAGGAGGCTTAGAGAAGCCCTTCCAGAGAGCTCACTTCATAGATGCACCCGGAGCCTTGGAGTCTGATAATGGTGTCTCCTAACCTGTGACGACCATGGATTAGAACCAGTCTGTCTTTCGCCTCATCACACTCTCCTGCTCCAAGCCGTGACCCCACACGACACCCCAGGTCTGTGTTCTAGAGCAGAATGTTCAACCTCCTGCATTCACGTTCCATGGTCACACATTCAGCCAAGCACGGACTGAAAACAGTTTTTCAAAAATTGCATCTGTACTAAGTCTGTTCAGATGTTTTGCTCTTGTCGTGATCCTTGAAGGAATGCAGTGCAACAGCTGCCTACGCGGAATTGTATTATACTAGATAGCTGATAACTTTAGAGACGCTCCCGGGGCATGGAGGTTAAGTGTTAACGCTTCGTTAGGGTATATACGGGATGTGAGACTTTGTGGAGTGGGTACTCACGGAACCCCAGAACAAATTTCATAGAGATACTGACAGAGACGTCACTGCATCTCACTTTTTCTTACCATTAGTAATAGGAGGAACTATGGCGCTTGTCTCAAAGAGTTGTTGAAAGACTGAATGAGTTGATATGTGAGGAAAAAAACCCACCTCAGAACAGTAAGTGGAATATGGTGGAGAATCAATAATAACAGTCATGGTGATGGCAACGATGATGGTGGTGCTGACAGAGATGATGGTGATGATGGTGATGCTGGTGATGATGGAGATGATGGTGATGATGGTGGTGATGGTGCTGATGGAGATGATGGTGGTGATGGTGCTGATGGTGGTGATTGTGCTGATGGAGATGATGGTGATGATGGTGGTGCTGATAGAGATGATGGTGATGATGGTGGTGATGGAGATGATGGTGATGATGATGGTGATGGAGATGATGGTGATGATGGTGCTGATGGAGATGATGGTGCTGGAGATGGAGATGCAATGATCAGAGAGGCCCCAGTAAACTGAAAATGGAAGCCTCTGGCCACCTTGAAGAGGCTGAGGGTATTTCACTGAGAGGTGTTTCACAATGCCACCAACTATTGTTTTCTGAAGAGCTGACCAGCTGTGATAGAAAATACATTGTTTAGCTTCCTGTTTGGTAAAATATGTGTTTTTTCTCCTTCTCCCTCTCTTCTCTGCCCTCTCCCCATTCTCTTTCCTCTTTTTTGAACACAGAGTCTTGCTGTGTGCAGCCCAGGCTGGCCTTGAACTTGTGATCCTCCTTCCTCAGCTTCAGTGTGTAGATTATAGGTACATGCTGCAACACCCAGCCCCGAGTTTTCTATAAAAACAAATCAGTGATTTTTATAAACCACTTTGGAAAGGAAAATGGAAGACATCATCATCGTGACTCTCTTTCTGTCTTAAGTGTGTGTGGATCTTTCTCCTGCCACTAACTTGAGTAAGGTAAGTTATGTTTTATCTTTTATTGTCTATTAAAGTGCTCTTTAAAATGTTTGGAAAGGAGAGAGTTTCTATCAGAGTTTATTGCACATAGTTTATTAACATTCACTCTTTAGCTCACTACGGTTTGAGCCCAGAAAGGGGTGAGCATAACGAAACCCAGACAGTCGGCAAATGACACAAAGCAACTTACAGGGCTCTGTGTTCATTCAACACCAGAGAGTGCAACAAGTGAGCAAACCACCTGCCTAGGACTAAACAAACAGTGTGCACAAGCTCCTGAAGCAGCTGCCCATAAACATCAGGTAACATCTTTAGAATGGCTAAAGAAAACTGCAGCTGATGGTCATTATCTGCTAATAATTCATGCTAGAATTATTAGACATTATCTCTGCTCTAAGCACTCCCCTGGAGGCTCTATGGCGTCTTATCTTCTTAAACTCCTGACTAATAACCTTTGGAGTAGCTATGACTAGCAGCTCTGTTCCGTAGTTGAACAAAGAGAAGCTCTCAAAGGCCAAGTAGCTTTCTGAAGATGATGAGTCACAAGGGCAGAAGTAGAATTTAATCCAGGCCCACGTGACTCAAAAGCTTACGTTCACAATCACAAGGCCGCAGTCCCTCCCACGTTAATGTGGGGTATCTTGCATAGCCTCTAGGGTACCTGTGTTGGACAAGTAATACAAATGGGCGCCCCCCAAAAGGAGGTCGAATCGTAAAAGCAACAGAACCACATTGCTTCTTACCTTGTGGCTCTTCAGATTGTCCTTTTGAAGTGTGTCCGGAACAGACTTGAGTTTGTGAACCAGTGTCTTTATGGAATACATGTCTGTAGAGGAAAAATAAAGTTTGGGCCCTGTATTGCCATGGTGAGTGAGCTATGCATCACCGCTGCTCAGTAAACCATAAATAATAACAGCAATTCATAAAATCAGACGCGTGTGCACCAATGCCATCGTTCAAATCCAGCCCTTCCAGGAGCCCGGCACATCTGTTGCTATAACTCAGGAGAAATCTGACTCCTGGTATTTCTAGTGAGCAGTGTGGGATAGCTACTTTTTAAGAAGCCTGGAATAATCTTACATACTTTGGTGACTCTGCCATTGACAGATAATTTACTTCCCATTCGTCAACATCCTCAATGAAGGAAAATGTTGTTTTGATTAATTTGATGATTTAATGAGAGAACGAAGGGAAAAAATCAATCTGAAAACCGAGCATTTGGATAATTTATGGGCACAGGAAAGTCTGCATCAGGTTCTGGGCAAGAACGAGTTCTGTGCTTCAATAAAGAGCTTATAAATAAACATGAAGGCCCTGGCAATCCTGAACTTCAGGATTAATCTCATCAGAACCAACAAGAGATGCAGCTTCAAAGAAGAAGATCTGGGGCATGGTGCCCAGCTCAGCTGACAATCGGAGGGAAGAGACGGCTTTTGGAGAAATTAAAAAACCCCTCTTCGTTACTTATCTTTCTTTTTAAGACTATGTAGAAGAGCAGCAAAGGTCTATATGTGCATGCATGTAATCTCACGCAAGTGTAAGACAGAGTGAAAAGTCTTTACAATTTATTAAGGCCAACCTTTTCATGTTGTAGGACGTGAGATCCCAGAGAGCCAAAACTCATACATGGAGAGTTTGGGATGGAGCTTAGTGGTGCAGTGCTTGTTCAGTAGATCCCTGCTCTGTTGGCTCTGGGTTTAATCCTCTCAATCTATCTCCACCCCACTCTCCTCCAGCCCTTCCTGTCTCCCTCTCCCCTCCCCCACTCTCCCTCCCTCCTCTCTCTGTCTGGTACATGCACATGAATATGTGAATGGTACTCTGGTCTTTGCATACATGGAGGCAAGGGCATGTCACGTGTGTTTCAAGCTTGCTGTTTCTGCTAGACTGACTAATGAGTTCTGCCAGTGAGCTCTTGGGACTGGCCTGATACTCTCCCACCCTGGTGCTAGAGTTACGTGCATGCACAGTCATGCCGCTTTTCACATGGGTGCTGGGAATTCAAACCCAGGACCTCAGGGTTGCAAAAGAAGCATTCTCACCTGCTGAGCCACTTTACCAGGCCTCACAGGAAATCTCTTAAAGATTTGCTTGCTCTCCCGTATTTTCTGAGCCCTGTGGGGTCTCTAATGCAGCCTAAGCTCCTTTGGCAATCACTTCCGGGGCTGCTAGGGAAGCTCAGGGGCTCCTTGACTCCTGCTCTCCTTCTCTGCACTGTAGATGTTCCTTTGGTACAAAGATGTGGAACTGAGAAGTGGTCATCCATGTCAGGGAGCAAGAGCTCTCTGTGAATGAAGTCCTATTTCCCTGCTCAGAAACCTGTCTTCTGAGATCCTGAGTCTGCAAATAAGGTGAGCAGTATCAAGGAATGCCAGAGGCTCATTAGCATTCCCAAGGCCTGCTCACAGGCCAGCTCACTACTGCTGCTGCTGCTCGCTAGCCAAGGCCTTTGCAGAGTCTGCCTCCTCATCGCCTCTTTTGAAGGTATGAACGGCTGTTTAAGAGCATTCTCTGCCAGCTTTTCCGTCTCAGACAAATGACCTCAGGTGGAATAATGGCTCCAGTCATGTCAGCCTATCATCAGTTTCACAGATGCCTTTTACATGCTTTTAAGACATGTCTGAGGTTCAGTGTTTGTACATCATGTGGCTGTCCAATTGTTTCAATGCATTTTGTCAGAAAAATCAGTTGTGTATTTGTGAGTCGTCTTGACGCACACGGCTTATTAATTCATCTTGAAATCCAGAGTCTGGAGCTGTCCCGGTTCTCCAGCTTGGCTCCATCTCAAAGTTACCTGGGTTCTTTTGAGTTTGTTGAATTTCCACGAAAACCAGACACCTACTTTGTTAACTTTTATCTATTAAAGGCCACTGGGATTTTGATGAGGGCTGTGTTTTCTGATTTTATATTTCCTTTCTCTTTCTTTTCATTGTTTTCCTTTTGGCTCCTCTTCCATTTCTCCTTTCTGAAGGGAAGCTCTGAGATTACGCATTCAAGATCTTCCTTCTTGTCTTATGAAGACAGCAGTGCCGTAACTTTCTCCTGGCACTGTGTTTGTACGCATTCTTATAAGCTCTCTATTTATCATCATTCGGTTCCAAACTATCTCTCATTGTGTTATCTCTCATTGTGTTATCTGAAAGGGTGCAAATTAATTGTATGTTTGTATGAATCACACTCTTCACATTTACAAGTCAGCTGTTTAGTTGTAAGTCTTTGACGAGCTCTCAGAGCCTGTCTACTGTTAATATCTAATTTAATTCCTCCGTAGTCAGAGCACATATGTGGTCATTTTAGATTTAAACTTTTAATTTAAATTTACTGAGGGAGGCCTCCTTTCCAATTTAGAATATGCTCTTGATGAATGCCCCAAGTACAATTGTAAAGAAGGCAGTTTGTCACCAGGCAGAATGTTACATTAAATGTCAGTAAGTCAAGTCGGCAGAGCGTATGGTTAAAATGCTCCGTGCCCTCATGGTTCTTTTTCTACAATTGTTCCAATCGTCACTGAACATGGAATAGTCGATCTCTGACTGTACCTGGGGCCTCGCTTAGATCTCCTCGTAGCTGTGTATGCTCACGCTTCACGTGGCTTAAAGCCTTTACGCAGGTGCATACACTCTGCACAGGATTCCCTGGTTCTTGGTAATTGTCTGGCTAATGCTAGCACAGCCCAGCTGGCCTGCTTTCTCATTGTCTTTTTATATCTTCTGCTTATTAATTGACAATTTAAGTTGGTTCTCGGTTATGTCCTCTGATGTCCAGTACCACTTTTTTGTTTTATTGAAGTGGCTACTTTAGAATATACTGTAACTTATCATATTCTGTTTTCAGGTTATAGTGTGTGATTTCACACAGCATGAAGCTCACAACCCTTTTATTTCTTTACTCCCAGCCTTCAGCTATTGTTATACGATTTATGCGTTATACCCACTATCAAACCTTGGCTACCATCTTAATTTAAACAGTGAATTACTACCTGGGGGCTTTAATTAGCACTATGGTTTGGATTTTAAATGTCTGCCAAAGGCTTGTGTATCCCACTGATGGTACCGCTAGAAGGTGATAACATCTTTAAAAAGTGGGGCCTAATAGAAAGAAGTTTGGTCACTGGAATTGTGTCCGCTAAGGAAATACTGGGGCCCCGGCCTCTCCCTTCCTCTATTCCTCTTAGCCACCGTGAGCTAAGCAGGACTCCTCTGCCTAGTGGCCTTACTATGTTACATAATGCCACCAAAAAGCAAAAACAAACAAAACAAAATAAAAACCAACCAACCAACTAAACAAACAAAACAAAAAAGACATAATTCAAAGCAACCGTGAAGTAAAATCTCTGCAACTGTAAACAAAAATAAACCTTTCTGCCTTTTAGCTGATTTTTAACAGGCATTTTGTCACAGTAATGGAAAATAGGAAAATGCATTAAGAATAAAAACCATTATTGATTTATTGATTGATTGATATTTATCCATTATAATTTCCACTTTGGGTTTTCTTAATTCATTTGTACAAACTCATATCTAACATTATTTCTTCTTTCATATTAGTTTCAGTTAAGACTTTATGGTAAGCAACCAATCAGCATGCAGTCATTGAGTCCAGTTCCAAATGATCTGTGTACAACACGCCTCCTGCATCTAATGCCCAGGGATTACTTCGGAAAAGGGGACAGAAAGATCCTCAGAGCCAAAGGGGCCAGGGAGGTTACTATGAGATTGCATCTCCTAGGGATGTCAGGAGCTACGCTCATAAAGTCTCACCAACAGGACTGCTCAAACATGAGCTGAACAAGGACACCTCAAGTGATGTGCCAAGGTGGGTGGGGGAAAGACCAGAAGATCTCAACTCTGCAAAGCAAAAAAACAAAAAATAAAACACCAAAACAACAACAACAACAAAATTGTATGGGCGCTTAAAGCATGCTGAGAGAGGGAGAGATAGTCCTCTTTAGAGAGGAGCACAGTAACTGGTTATCCAATTTCAAAAGGTCATCTCTGAAAACAAAGATACAAGTAACGTTACACAGACTGCTTCCCACTATGAAGAGAGGTTTCTCTCTGACCAAGAGTGGGAGCAGCTCCAGCCAATCTACGGGTATAAACATAAATATTTAGAAGGTAATTTGACAGCATGACCATGTAGCAAAATAAAAACAGGAGCTTCCCATCCTAGAGCCTATGATCTCTCAGACACTGCTTTTGACCAGGTTTACTACACCAGGCTTGAGTTCCCTTGTATGAAGCAAGTCTCAAGTCTACACAGAAAGAGTGTGGTTACCCCATGTCAATCATGGCATCACTGCCCCAGTGGGTACATCTTGCCTGGCTGGTAGAGAGTACAACCTCACATAAAACCATCAATATCTTTCTACCCAGAAGCCCTCATAGGACCTCCTGGCACCATGTCTCTAGCCAACAGGGAAAGAAGTTTCATGGTAAGTTTGAAATTGATTTCCCTATGTCCTGTAGCTGAAGCATGTGTTTCTTCTGCAAGAGGGTCTTCCCATGTACTTATAGTTGGTAACTAAGATCAACGACAATAGTTTGTTTTGTTTTGAGGGAGGTTTCTGGGATCTCTCAGACCAATAATTCATAGGGGCATAGCCCATGCCTGGACCTGTCATTTCTAGTTACTAGCCCATGTCTTCTAGGAGAAGTGTTGTCCACCCATACATTTGTTCAAGCTCCTTAAAAAAATAAACATACACATGGATATATAAATTCACCTCGAATAGTGCTCATTCTGGAGCATATTTTCTACTACTGAGACAGGACTCTTTGGTGTACCTCTGAATTATGAAGTTTTCCTTGTTTGTTGCAGGAACATATTCTACATATAGGCCTATGTGAGTGCCAGGTATTTTGAATTCTAGTCCCATTAATTTTTCCCCCAGTCTGGAGGTTTCTGCACACGTTTTTGTCAAATGGTGAAGGATTTGTCCAGAACCTAGTTCTAAGAATTCTACTTGCTATGGTCTCCATGAACATCCATCTTCCTCTATTCAATTCTGGGAAGGTCCAGTGTCCATCCAGGCCCTCCATGCACTGTAGGATGATCTGGTATCCTTAAGGTGAACTCAGAAATCTTGAGGCTCACTTGATTTGTTCCCTGTCTTTTGGGGATTATTGTCATGTCATTGACTGAGATTCAAAGTCTTGAAACTCTTTGTTAGTTCCCTGTGGACTTTGAACTTTTCTTTTCAGTAATTCCAGGATGGAGAAACTTAGTGCTTTTTTACACCATCTTGGCTAGAAGTGGAAAACACATGAACAATTTTGAAGTTTCTGACACATATTTCCAAACTGTTCCCCTGTTCTGATATTTATTATCAGATAATAAATAACAGAACCCAAGAGCATTATGTTCAATATCTATTGTTTTATTACATGTGTCAACTGACAAGTGGTAAATACTGCTTTTTTAACATGTTATGGCTATGAACTAACTACCTGAAAAACTCACTATTAAAAACTTTGCCCTGGTTGAGTTGGTAGGTGTCTTAGTTAAGGTTTCTATTTCTGTAAAGAGAAATCATGACTATAGCAACTCTTATAAAGAACATGAAATTGGGGCTGGCTTATAGTTCAGAGGTTTAGTCCATTACCATCATGGTGGGAAGCATGGCAGTGTGTAGACAGACCAGGTGCTGGAGAAGAAGCTGAGAGTTCTGTATCCAGAACAGAAGGCAGAAGAAAGAGAAGGTGACACTGGGCTTAGCTTGAGCTTTTGAAACCCTAAAGCCTATTCCTAGTGACACAAATTCTCCCTCAAGGACACACCTCCTAGTGTCAGTCAAGTAACACCAATCTAATGACCAAGCACTCAAATAGGAGTCTATGGGAGCCATTCTTGTTCAAACCACAGAGGGGTCCAAACGTTAAGAGGTGGTTATTCTTCTTTCCGTGTGTGTGTGTGTCTGTGTGTGTCTGTGTGTGTGTGTGTGTGTGTGTCTGTGTGTCTGTGTCTGTGTGTGTGTGTCTGTGTGTGTGTGTGTGTGTGTGTCTGTGTGTGTGTGTGTGTGTGTGTTTTGGGAAACAAACCTAGGACTTTGTGCATACTAGGAAAGTGCTCTATCACCTTCCTGAGCTACGTTTTCAGCCAGACCAGGTGACTGACTCATGAGGGCTCTGGCTTTGAACTATCTCCAGGATGGATTCATGATATGGTGCTATTATTTGTATGGGGAAAACGAGGTGGCCCCACTGAGGGAAGTGGCTCACTGGAGGTCTGTCCTGGAAAGATATACCCTGTTCTTACCCTCTTCCTATCTCATTCTTTCCTTCCTGCCAGCCACAAGATGAACTGTAGGAGAATACTCAGCCTCCTCTCAAGCTGGCAATCAGTGGCGGAGCTGGCTGGGGACTGAGGCCTCTGAAACCAGATTTTGGAGGCTTCAGTGTTCTTTTAGGCTGTTTTTTTCCCCCAGGGATTTGTCACAGTGACAACTAGTGTACATATCATTCTCTGAGTCACCAATGAAATAGAACGTACTTTCATCTCTTTGTGAGTCATTCTCAGTTTCTCTTTGGTGGTCTTGACTGTTCATAGACTTTATGACATGTTTATTAGATTCAAGTAACACTTAGGGGATCCAAGTCAGCACCAGGGGTAGAGACGCCATGGAAACATTTCAGATTCCTGTTCCAGAAAGCCTTTCTGTGTAGCAGGAGGCTGGAGAAAAAGAGGGAGCAGGGAGCAGGGAGCAGGGAGCAGGGAGCAGGGAGGAGCAGGGAGGAGCAGGGAGGAGCAGGGAGGAGCAGGGAGGA
>JADRCH010000005.1:15264849-15327797 GCA_019843965.1 Rhynchomys soricoides | reverse complement strand
TCTGTGAGCATGTATACAAGATCCACCCTGAGAGCAGCTATGAGATCCAGGAGGCATCTCCTGGAAGTTTTTTGATGCTCATGGGCCTTTGAAGTTTTAAGTCCCATAAGTTACAAGGTTGACTGCCAGGAGCCGCCTGGCCCAGAACTGGCCCAGAGCAAGGAGCAGCGCTCAGAAAAGAATGCTGATTACAATCTCAGGTAAATACTGAGATACTTCCCCATTCTCAGGTTTTACAACTTTAGATATTTCCCCATTTCTCAGGTTTTACAACTTTAAGATATTTCCTCATCCTTAGGTTTTACGACTTTAGATACTGCCCCATTCTTAGGTTTTACATTAACTCTAAGTCAACTGCTTCGGGAGAATTGAAACCTATACTATAGACCCTCCACCTGCTGACGTCTGTGCTGCCATGGCTACGAAGAATTTCGGTCGCAGTTTTTTGCTTAAAAACTCGTGCTGTTGTCCGCAATAAACGGAGCTTGATCAGAATCCTGTCTCGCTCTCCTTCCTCGAGTCTCTGGTCCCCCGTACTCTTTCTCCAGGTTTGGGGCTCCTGCTGACTGCCCTGCAGGTCGGGGCAGTTGACCAAGAAAATAAAAGACATAACATAAGCTACTCAGCCCCAGATTAACCAATTGAAAGATTAGTGACCACTCAAAATCACTTCCTGCTCGATGATAGTTCTCTATGCAGTGGTGTGCTGGAGACTGGAAACTGCCCTTCAGGAATCAATAGCAGTGCAGCCCCCTTTCTTCCTTGTTCAGTAGTTAGTGTATTATTGGCTTGCAATGGGCCATAGTAATTGGCAAGCCCTATATAAATGAGATCTTTGATCTTTTCTAAGAATCTGTTTCTAGAGTTTAATGGGCAATCATTGGGTCATCTGTTCATGTCCAGAATACCATTGCTGACTTCTTGGTGCTTATTACTAAAAACATCTGAAAGAAAAACAACCAG
The DNA here is from genome assembly GCA_019843965.1 of Rhynchomys soricoides. Classification (NCBI taxonomy): domain Eukaryota; kingdom Metazoa; phylum Chordata; class Mammalia; order Rodentia; family Muridae; genus Rhynchomys; species Rhynchomys soricoides. The sequence goes on along the minus strand of JADRCH010000005.1, from coordinate 15,326,834 downwards.
TAAAAATAAATGACAATCTGGGGGTAGGGGAGATAACTAGTTCCTCACATGCATGAAGAACCTGAATTTGTGCCCCCAGAACCCACATAAAAAGCCAGGTGTGGTGGTGTACGCTTGTAATTTTAGCACTGGGGGAGCAGAGACAGGTAGATTCTTAGGGCTAGCCTCATTGGTAAGTACAAGACCAGTGAGAATCCTTGTCTCAAAACATAAGATGAACAACACCCAAGAAGTGATACCAGGTGTTGGCCTCTGGCCTCTGGCTTTCACATGCACATGAATGTATGGTCACCTATAAAAACACAGACATCGACAAATGAACATGGACACAGATATCTTGCAGGTGTGCCTTGCATTGATCAATCCAGCTCAAAAGCCATCTTAAGCTCTGGTTTCCCTGTGTCATCGTTGGGGCTTCATTGCTGTGAAGAGACGCCATGACCAAGACAACTCTTATAAAGGAAAACATTTAATTGGGGCTGGCTTACAGTTTCAGAGGTTCAGTCCATTATCATCATGGTGGGAATCATGGCATCAGGCAGACAGACATGGTACTGGAGAAGGAGCTGAGAAGTCTACATTTTGATCGTAAGGCAACCAGGAGGGGGCTCTCTTCCACACTGGGTAGAGCCTGAGCATAGGAGGAAACCTCAAAACCTATTCCCACAGTGACACACTTCCTCCAACAAGGCCACACCTCCTAATAGTGCCACTCCCCATAGGCCAAACATTCAAATCCCTGAATCTATGGGGCTAAACCTTCTCAAACCACCACACACTGCTTTGGGAAACCAAAATGACTCTGCTAACACATCTGTTGACCTATGATCTGTGGGTGTTGAGTATCTTGGAATGCTTTAGATGCTGGTAAATGATAGTTGCTTAGAGATGTCAAGTATTGGCTCTTCATAAGGAAGAACCAAGGGAACAGGCAGGTCGCTGCATTTTGAGACAGATGACTGAAGGAAGAAGCTTCCCCTCAGAACTGGAGAGGCTGGGATCTTATCAGATCAAGGATGCAGGATGGCAGCAGAGGTAGAAAGACGAAGCACGTTGGCAACCTAAGCCCTAATCCCTGTCTGCAGTGGAGCAGGTGGATAGGAAGGAAGTGTAAGCAAGCTGTGTCAGTTGGACACCAGCAAGCCAGCCGTTGGAAAGTTCCACAGCCGTTCACATGTCACAGCATAGTTAGGAAAACATCATGGAGTCTTCTCAGTGTCACAAAAGCATCATGAACCCACTGAACCCTGAAGACCAACTAAGACCCCAGTAGCTAAGACTGTATGGTACTCTTCTATGCCTGAGGAAATGTCTATTCTGTTTCTACTGCCTGTACCATCATTACTGGAGTGGACACACAATGGGCATCCCATCCTCATTGCTATGTGCATCCTATGTGCCAGGGCTATGAGAGAGTTTCTACTTACATCCAGACCCAAGAGACAGAGCTCCCTCTGATCACATATTCTTCCAAACCCAAAATAATCTATAGGAGATTACATTATTGTCTTCGTTAGGGTTTCTATTTCTGGGATGAAACACCATGCTCAAAACGCAAGTTGGTGAGGAAAGGATTTATTTGGCTTACACTTCCATAGCACTGTTCGTCGTTGAAGGAAGTCAGGATAGGATTCAAACAGGGCAGTAATCTGGAGGCAGGAGATGATACAGAGGCCATGGAAGGGTGCTACTTACTGGCTTGCCTGACATGTGTTGCTCAATCTGCTTTCTTATAGAACCCAGGACCACTAGTCCAGGGATGGACCACCCACAGTGGGTTGGGCCCACCCCCATCAATCACTAATTAAGAAAATGCCCTACAGCTGAAGTTTATGGAGGCATTCTCTCAACTGAGGTTTTCTCTTTTCAGATGACTCTAGGTTGTGTCAGACTGACATGAAACTATCTAGCATAACCATGGTACTCAGTTGGTAGGAAAGCCAGCATGGCACACCAAACTGTTTATTATAAAAGCCACTTATAAAAGCACAGAAGCAATGAAACTACCAGATGTTAAAATCTTAATATAGGATTATTTAAAAACTGTATTCATCACACATTGAATGTAAGCCAATGCCTACGGCAGAATGCAATAGTAAGCTGGCAATAGGTCCCAAAGAGAACACTGTTGACAAGTGCCTCGTAAGGGCTTTAGGAATGCTCGGAAGGAAGCCGTGAGGATTACAAGGCTGCAGAAAGTTGAACAAAATTAGGGAAACGACTTCAAGTGTGAATGAAAAGTTTCATAGAGATAAAATCTTAAAAAACAAAAACAGAAATTATGGAAATAAAGAACTAAATGAGTATACCTTGGGAAAGATGTGAGGTCGTCTTTTTCCTTTTCTTAAACATTAATGTAAGTAATGCCGGATACTATTTGCCATTGACAAGTAAAGATGAGGACCACTTGAGGAGATGTGACTGGGAGGAGAGCCTTAACCAGGACAGGCTGTTGTAACAAAAACTCATAGCCTGCCTGGATGGCTCATGGCTCAGACAGGACTTACTCATTGTAATTCCTCAGACTGGGAAGGCTAGCTGCAAGGGGTGCTGGTAGGCAGAGTCAGTCTCTCTCTCTCTCTCTCTCTCTCTCTCTCTCTCTCTCTCTCTCTCTCTCTCTTCCTGGCTTGCACATGGCTATCTTCTTGTAAAAGACCTAACTCCCATCATGTGGGCTCTACTCTCATGATGTGACTTTATCTCCGTCTACTTCCAAAGGCTCCACTCTAACATAATGCTTACCGCCACCGCCACCACCACCATCACCACTAATACTAGTGCTACTACTGATAATTAATAATAATAACAAGAAGAAGGTGGATGGTGGCCCATGTTTAACACATGGAATTGGAAGGGATACAAGATTTCAGTCCGTAGCAAGGGGTTTGAAAAAGAAATAGAATTTTCCAAGAAGGTCTGAGGATTTGAAGTGACGAGGAGGGACGCAGAGATGGGCATTTGAAGACAGAGAGCCGTCAAACAGCACAGGGCACACAGCAAGTTCAGGACATGGAGAGAGCAGAGAAGGCTCCTCAGAGGTTGATACATTTTACCCCAACGATTTTCTTTGCCAGAAGTGGAAGTTAGTTGAGGTTTTCACACAGAGATCATACTTACATTTCAGACATACCTCTCACTCTCTGGAGAAAGTCTAGCATGGATTCGAAGAGAATCTAGTCCTAGAGGCAAGAAACTATTCTGACCACCATTGGAAGAGTCTCGGGGACAGAGAATCATGGTTGAAGTGAGGTGTAGGTTGCCTGAGCTATCACTTAGAAATGAACAGAGAGAATAAAGGGGAAGCTGGAGTAGGGACTGTCTCGCTGTTAGAGGCAGGGTTAGCCTGAGGGGGTGTGTGGCTTGGACCTGAGACTTGGAAACCTTGGAAGGCAATTATAGTAGCTGCCAATTATTGAAGGCTTGCTGTGGGCCACCCACAGTTGAAGGTTTTCATTGAAATGGTCAAATTCAACTATCATAAATGAGCACAGCTTATGATTCCAAGCTAGATTTGACTCCAAAGGAACGGTCTCCACCTTTCAGCTCTACTTCCTTCCTTGGTAACCAAAGATCCTATGAATTGAAAAGCTTGTTCTGAGATCTTCTGGGGAAGGCACAGCCTGAGAAACAGGTATGCCATACACACATATAGGCATTTGAGCCTATTTGCATATGCACATGAAGTCTAGGGGAGAAAGCGCAGGTATTCCTGATGTTTGGATCTCTAGAATACTATGCTCACCAGAGACCTGGGAAAGGAGAGGAAAGGGGCATTCTGAATTCAGACCTGAGTCACTGTTGGTCCATCCGTATTGGGCTGTACCCATCAGAATTATCAAAGACTGGGTGGAGATGCTGTCATTTGCATTCTGGAAGGAAAGGACAACCCAAGCAAGGCAGCTCCGGGAAGGTAGACAGCCTGCGATCCAGAGATCTCTTCTCAAGCTGTAGCTCAGCTTTCTCTGAAGAGACCTTCCAGTGGTCCATTTCCGTAAGTATGACAGGTGTCAATATGGTCGGTCTAGGGCTTTGGTGTCCTGGGTTTGGAGCCTCTGTGTGTGGCAGTCCTTTTAACCTTCTTGGGCCTTTGTATGCTTGTTAGGTTCTAGTAATAATCTTTGTATAGTGGAGCACAATGAAGCTTAGCAGAGATAATGGTTGTTAGCACACTGAGCACACAGTAAGCTTTCACTAATGTCCGTCACTATCTAGAAAACTAATTCTGTACTTTAAAACTTTAAAAAATAGTTTATTTAAAAAAGTATTTATATAAGTATGCTGTAGCTATCTTCAGACACACAGAAGAGGGCATCGGATCCCATTACAGATGGTTGTGAGCCACCATGTGGTTGCTGAGACTTGAACTCAGGGCCTCTGGAAGAGTAGTCGGTGCTATTAACAGCTCTCTGGACCCACAAAAATATTTTTTTAATTTCGGATATAATTATATTGTTTTATTTTCCTTCCCCTCCTCTGAAATCATGGCCTCTTCTTGGTCTTTAGTTGTATTGTTTAGTTGTTATTGTTACACACACACACACACACACACACACACACGTGTTTATATGCAAATGTTTGGGATGTTTATGTTTCTCTAGATCCTTCTTTCCTTCCTTTTCTCATCCTGAGAGAATGAGCCAGAGTTCCTGCCTCTCTCAGCTCATGGGGATGGTGGATCTGTGTCTGAGCATATGCTGCATGTCTGGTTCTCCTTTTTTTCCCATGGGTTTATATTTCCCACTGTCTAGGTTTTTTACGTTTCTTAAAAACAGATACCACAACTTAATCTTCATATAGAAGCTTATCAACTTAATTTCATCAATTAAGATCGAGCACTGCAAGCATGCAGTTTAGATGCCCCTAGAATTATATCATTCTTGCATCAAAAACACCATGGAGGTAGAGGCTTTTCCAACACCAAGGACCTCAAGAATTTTTTCCTCCGGCCATTTTGCTTGGATCCCAAGTACTCAGTATCCAGGATTCTGCAAGTGTGAAGCAAATCAGCCATTTATGGCATGAGGCCAGATACCACTCATAGTAAAGCCCTCTCCTTAAAATTTTAATAAACAAGGCCCACAGAATCAACTGACCAGTAGGCTCACAGAGATCAGGGAGCCTGTACTTGTCTGACGTAGGTCCTCTTCATTTATGTTATGGTTGCATAGCGTGATGTTCTTGTGGGACTCCTAACAGTGGGAGCAGGGCTGTCCCAGATTCTTTTGCCTACTTGTGGGATCCTTTTCCTCCTACTGGGTTGTCTCGTCCAGCCTTGGTGTGAGAATACGGGCCTGGTCGTATCGTAGCTTGTTATGTCATGTTTGGTTGATGTTCCTGATTGTGTCTGAGGGGAGATGAAGGAGTGGGTGGACTGGGGAAGGGACAGACTGGGGGAAGGGGAGGGAGGGGACGCTGCAGGGATGCAATATGTGAAAAAAGAATAAATAAAAAGGAAAAATGTGAGAGAGACCTACAAAGGAAATACCATTCATTTTCTATGGACATTACCTCCAAAAAGTAAAATAAAAAACTCTCTCTGGGAGGGAGGAAGCAAGCAAGGGATGAGTGATAGGACCTTCAGTACCCTACCCCCACTGTACACATATTTTTGTTCTCTAAATGTAATTCTCACACCATGGAAGCAGAGACCCAGGGATGGAAATGCTCAGGTACTGCCCAAGCCACCCACGTGGCTGTTGGAAGCAGACATGGATGCGGAGGATAGGAAGAAACAGAAGATGAAGTACCGAGGGGCCTAGCTACCTAATGTCCGTGACTTATCAACACAGGAGCAAGCATACAGACTAGATCCCTGGCAAACACAGTGCGCTAGCGCTGCAGTCTGCAGCTGCCTCACCGCTGCTGAGGAGGGAGACAGGGATGCTTTCTACCAGGGGCCAGTGTGATGTTCCCCGCTCTCCCTCTTTCCTCTTAACGCTGCCAGCTCATATCTCCCGCGTGAAGAGATGGGCTTTAAGACAGCCTCCCTTCTGAGTGGGCGGGGGGGGGGTTGCACCTCCACACAAAGCTGCAGTTGTCCCTCTCTTCACCCTCCATCTTAGAGAGCCTGGGCTAGCTACAACCTTTCCCAGGCAAGAGGCAGATATCCATTATCAGATTTCCCCAAACTACGCCATGATTTCCATTTTCCTTGGTGTTATTTGATACAAGTGTACTTGAATACAAGCGTACTGTACTCCTTTTCTTCTTTTAAACATAGACGTGTACTTTTAAGAAGACTTTTTGAAGTCTATGGAGACTAATAACAATCACGCTGTGAAGTGCTGAGCATCCTTATAGGTCAAGGGTAAGAGCTCTATGGGATTCAGTGAGGACCTTGAGCGAATGCCCGCGTCTTTTACGGACTCCTCACAGGGCAGAGTTGTCTGGAAAGAGAAGCCTCTGCCAGGTGATAATTACACAGACTTTGATGTGGTAAAAAGCCAGCTTAGGAGAAGACTTCTCCTAACCGTAATTTCGTGCCTCTTTGCTCTGGCCCAGTAGATTTTTAGCTGGATTGGTGTTCCCTGTTAGCTTCAGCCTTTGTGAGCTCTCACTATACACATCAACTCTTCTGCCCCAGCTGTCCCAGGGCAGTCATACCGGGCTTCTCTGTTTGATTGAGCCATACAAGATGCTAACATGTGGGTGAAAGCTATGAAGCCAGAGCTTCGGAGTAAGTAAGGCAGGGTGGGCTCAGCCTCTACCTTTGGTACGTGGCACCCATGCCTGTAATGAGCTAGATATGCGAGCAAGAGGGACACGGATTCAGAGCCGGGGAACTCGGTGCAAATCTTGGTCTTCAGGGATGAGTGTGGGCCCTTCAGCCTGTCACTTGCCTCTCTGGGTTACGGCTGTTTCAGCTGTAGAGTGGCAGACCCTTACTGGAACTCTGACAATCTTCCAACTCTTCAAATATGCAATGTTCTCAACTCTCTTCACGTTCTTCAAAGTATGCCGATGTGATTGACATCCAAAGATCCTAGGTCCAGGGCTTGATCCAGGCCCAGGGTTCCCAAAGAGCATGCTGGAGGGCCCTTGTCAAGATCAAGAGGGCTGGAGAGATGGCTTGGCAGTTAAGAGCACTGCTTCCTGAGATCGTCCAGAGGACCAGGGTTCAATTCCCAGCACACTCATGACAGCTTATACTTGTCTCCAAGAATAAGAATAAGCCCCGTCCCAGGGAGTTAGTTTTTCTGGCCTCTGTGGGCATTTTGCACCATGATACACATACACACATGGAGGCAAAACATCCATACAAATAAATAATAAATAACCATTTTTTGAAAGAACAAAATGAGAGTTCACTTGCACAAAATTTCCAAAATCCTCCCGTGGGTACAATATTTTCAGAGCCTCTTCTATCCTACAACCTTCAAAGTGATCTCTGCAACTGACTGACCCCTGACACTGATGACTGCTTCCGAGTGAATCTTGGGGGACGCAGAGATCAGTATGTGCCAAAGCTTCCCAAGCACTGCCAACAGGAACAGTTTCAGTGCAGGGATCACTGACTTTGAATTCCAAGGATAGCTATGAAAACACCCGGCAGTCTGCATGGCTGACAGGAATGTTTGTCTGAAAGCTTCTCACCCACAAACCTCTCTCCTAATCAATCCCCTGGTGCCCGAAGGCTCTCCTTGGAAATTGTCTTCTCCAGGAAGCCTTCCCTGATTTTCTGATCAGCAACTCCTTTCTCACTTGGTTCAAGCCCCTACTCTACAATACCCTATCAGAACTAATCCTTTACCATGTTCCCTCTCCCACTAAACTGTAAGCTTGGGCTGGAGAGATGGCTCAGCGGTTAAGAGCACTGACTGCTCTTCCAGAGGTCCTGAGTTCAATCCCCAGCAACCACTTGGTGGCTCACAACCATCTGTAATGGGATCTGATGCCCTCTTCTGGTGTGTCTGAAGACAGCAACAGTATAGTCACACATATAAAATAAACTGTAAGCTTATTGTGTCTCTAGGCATATGGCATCCCCAGGTCCTAGCATAGTGTCCAGTGCATAAGACCTTCATTGAAAAAAATGACAGGATCAATACTAGTTTACGAAGAAGAGCATCTGCATCTCTCTTACCCTCTGCCTTCCTGGTCTCTTCTAGAAACAGCTTACAAAAGTGCTGTTATGGTTTAAATGTGAAAGCCTGCACAGTAGTAGATTGACTTGCTATCTGGCTTATGGCCCCACTTTGGGAGTCTGTGGAACCTTTGGGGCATTAGGCCTAACAGGCAGATAGATATAGGTCTGTAGAACTGGAACTAGAGGATTCCTCGGGCTCCTGCCTGGGGTCTCTGCCTCTTGATCTGCCAAAATGAAGCCACAAGCAAGCTCCCACTGTGGAGAACAAAGTGTAGCCACATTGCCTTTGGAGTCATGATACCTTGGACCAAATAAATTCTTTCCTGCCCTCAGTTGCTTGTTATCAGTATTGAAGCCCAGCAACAAGAGAAGAACTAACTCAGGTGCCTTGTAGTCTAGTTGGAGGACTGCTTAAAATCCAAGTCTCAACTCCCTACTGAATATACAAGAAGAAGCTGGATTAATCATTAGATAGCATAGGTGCTGGAGCAAAGGGACTTCAGCACAGAATATTTGGAGGGTCACAAGGGATTGTGGGAAGAATCAGAAGGCATACCCACATGAGACCTGGAGATAACTTAGAACATTGACTATAGAAGAGAGTTCAGAATTTGGAGCTTGAGACACCCAAGAACCAGCAATAAAGGGATCCATCCTCTTGGTGACAAGAAAGAGTTAAGCCATGTTCCTCAATCACATCCAGGACTGGACCCTGAAAGAGAGGATGTCCAGTAGAAACTGTAATTCTAGAAAGTTGTCCATACCACAAGAATGGGTATCTTGGACAATGGACCATGGCTCCTGGAAAAGACAGATGATTGGAAGAACGACTTGAGCATCCCTCTTCTGGCCCTCCATTGACCTACTTCCATCCATCCAAACCAACTAGGAGCCAGAGACAAAGGAGACAGCACCATGAGTCATAAAGGCCAGATCTCTTGACCAAGCTCAGAGCCTGGTGGAGAAAGTCACAGTATCTCAGGAAGAAAGATTAAACAGAAGAGCAAAGTAAACTGAGTGATAAGGGTGTCCTGTGGGGGAAATGGTGTGCAGTAAAAATCAGCTATGATTAGATCTGTCCTTAGTATATGTGGTTGAAAGCTGTCTTTCTTATCCAAAGTGAAAAATGATCAGACTCTGCTTAGCTTGTAACTAGCTGGAAAGTCAGAGAACAGAATGTGCCTTCAAATCCAGATGATGCTCTCCAGCAAGCTTTTTTATTTCTGATCATTATTTTTGGATTGTAATTATTCCCATTTATACACAACTCACACTTTTGGTCCCCAGACTCCACAGCTGTTAGAACCCGCTTCCCCACCCCCACCCCCACCCCCACCACCTGGCTCACCATCTAAGGTGTTGCCATTCCCAATATAAGAGGCAAAGCTTGCCTTCCCAAGCACAGCTTCCATGTTGGATCACATTCCTTTACATGGCAAAATAGTCCTATGGACCATAAGACTTGGGGGCTGTTGGTCACCTCAGCCTGTTGGACATCTCAGTGTCAGGAGAGTGCCCATGCCAAAGAGGTATAAAGTGCAAAGAAGACTGTTGGCATCTGGCTCTAAGAGGCAGCATGGCTTCAGCAGTGCTCTTGAGGAGGCCAGGGGGAGACCACCTCAAAGGCCTTCTTGTCCCCACCTACCTTGTCTATAAGACATTTCCTTGTTGACCTGGATCCCTTACACAGAGAGTCACGTAGCAGATAGTAAGGCATACTCTGAGGATGTGTAGTATCTTCCTTTGTTTGAAGTCTACCATCAGCCCTTGACCTCTCCTATCAGCTCTCCATATACGAGGGAAGATAATGTAGCGGTGGAGATACATGGCTCTGACTTTTTAAATTTATTTATTTATTTATTTATTTATTTACTGTGTGTGTGTGAGTGTGTCTGTCTGTCTGTCTGTCTGTGGTGTATATGTGAAAGTCAGAGGACAACTTGCAGGGGGTCAGAGTCTTCCTTCCATCTTGTGGGCCCTGAGGATCAAATTAGGTTCTCAGGTCTTGCCAATCTTTTCTCTGATTTTCAAATGGTCTGGAAGGGAGTTTCTGCATGAGGTTGTGCTGACCCCAATCACTGTCTAACTTTCTAGTTCATTGAGCTCGGGCTCTGGGCTGCCACATAGTGTCTCTCAAGTTGATATTTTCCTCTTCTAGTTTTCCAGAAATGAAGGAGGTTCTGGTGGAGGGAATAGGAAAGTCAGCAGTGGGAACAAAAAGAAAACAAACAAAAAAAAATCTTTTTGGCTAAGACTGACAAGGTAGCCAGGGCAAAGGAGGCTGTGAATGACAGAACAGGAAGCCAGAGGAACCCCTGTGAGAGGGGAGGAGCAGGTGTCAGGAGTCTACCCAGACCTGCTTGTATGGGAGAGCTGCCAGGAGCCTCTTGGACCTGAGGCTATGAAGATGCTTCCTTCTTACTTTGCTTGGGGATTGTGGGTCAGGGGTACACCAGAGGATGACTCTACAGGACCAGGAAAACCTTAAACAATGCAAGTGTACCATTAGGTTGGAATTCCCCAAGAACATGGTCCATGGAGTCTTCATTGTCCTTTAATCCCCAACATATGGACTGCTCAGTGGGCACTGGATGGATATATGTCGAGGAAGCAATGAGGTAATGACTAGGTGAGTGGATGGATGGATGGATGGATGGATGGATAATGGGTGAAAGAATGCACTAAAACAGAGCAATTTCCATTGTCCCTCCCTGGTCCATCTCCTCTCCTTCTTCAATAACAGGTAGACTGGATATAGATTGGGGTCCAGGCTATCTTTCCTTGGTGTGCAGATAATGAATGGTGGAGAAACGCCCACAGATGTCTATGATCTGATGTTTCTTTTTATTCAATTCTCAAATCCACGGCTATAAAACTTGGCCCATAACTCTAGACAAGGGTGTGGCCTCGGCGCTTTGGGCAGATAATCTTCTTGACCACAGGTTTTTTGTTTTGTTTTGTTTGTTTGAAGTCAGTCTCCCTCTATCTGGGAGACAATCATGAATAGCCACGCCCATGCCCAAACCGGAGATTTCGAAGGTCTTGAAAAGCTAATTAAATATACCCTGGGAGTGTGGAGTCCATTGCCATAAAAACCAACGGCCCTGTTGCCTATTCTAACTCAGGGGCTCTGTGACTCAGAGTGCCCCAGGCAGGGTTAATAAGTTCCAGAGTATCTTCTCTCACTACTGTCTGACAGCTCTACCCAGATGATAATTACCTTGACCTTGCGTCTACCCAAAACTGGTAAGACCTTGCTGTGGAGGCCTGGGAGCATTGGGAAGACCAGAAGCAAATCTGGGCACATAGAAGCAAGAGAAAACCTGGGTTCACAGTTGTGCTAGGAAATTGAACATAGCATCCCCTGGTTTCCATGAAAAGTTTGGACCTATTCAGGAGGCATGGAGTCACAGAAGGAACTTGATAGGACAGTTTGGATGCAGCTCCTGGTTGCATGATGATAAGAGGGTTTCTGCCCTCTCTGAGCCTCAGTTTACTTAACATGAAAAGTGGAAATAATCAGAGTATACGTCACACATTGCTTTATTCTTTAATACTCAGAAAGAAGTCAAGGTGACCTGAATATTTATATTTTATCTAAAGGATGTTCCCTGTTGTCCACCACTGACATTAAATATAGCAAAGAAGGAAAGACAGATGCAGTATTCTCACTGCAACCGGGGGGTTGATCCTTGTACCAGTGTGTAGCATATTACCCCCATAACCACTCCATGGTCACTCGAACTTTTGACTATTGTCTACCCATGCTTGCATTGATTATATTAAGCTGCTACAAAATGGGATGGCAATACGGCAAGCCCTGACCTCGGGATGCTCACAGTCTTCACAGAAACAAGCTTTAACACGTATGGTAGGCACTAGGGCTAGGGCTCAGTTGCAGTTGGCCCTTATACTAGTGTCTCATAACCGTCAGCAAACTTAGACACCTCCTCACCTTGGACTCCTCACACACCTTCTTATTTCAGGGATCAGACCTGTGAATTATATTTCTAGCAAGACATGATGATATTGTTGCTGCATTGAGGCTGTTTGAATACCACTGTTATGGTAGAATCCAAAAGTGATAGTCTTAGGGGCGATGGCTCAGTGGTTAAGAGCACTTCTTGCTCTTACAGAGGACCAGAGTTCAGTTCTCAGCATTGGTGTCCCACAACTGCTTGTAACACGTATGTAGAACCCTTGGGCTCTGACCCCCTCTTCTAGCCTCTGCAGGCACCTACATATGCACATCCATATGCATATGTACATGTGTGTTTATAAATTGTATATGTATATATGTGTATATTTATATATATGTACAGTTAAAACATATACATATAAAATCTGATATATATGTACAATTTGAAAATGTATATATATACAATTGAAAATAAATATCCTTAACGTTATAGGGTAATTTACAGAAGGAGATATAATAAAGTTAACTTTAGGGAGTGGAGGAGGGCAACCCCCTAGAGAGGCTTTATGGAGGAGGCAGTATTAAAGCTTAGAAAAACCCCTGAAAAGTCAAGAGAACCTCAGAAGATCTCTAGCAAGCCAGAGAGAGAGAGAGAGAGAGAGAGAGAGAGAGAGAGAGAGTGTTGGGATGGGAGGGAGGGAAGAGGCAATGCTGGATGGGCACTGCTTTCTAAAAGACCCAGCTGTGGGGCTGGAGCAATGGCTCCGTGGTTAACAGCATGGCTAGTGTTCCAGAGGACCCAGGTCTGATTCCCAGCGCGTGTACGGTGACTCGCAACCATCTGTAACTCCAGTCCCAAGAAATCCAATACCCTCTCCTGGCCTCCCCCACGACTTAATGCACATGATGCACAGACACATATGCAGGCAAAACATCCATACACATAAAATGCTAGCCTGGTCTACAGAGTGAGTTCCAGGACAGCCAGGGCTACACAGAGAAACCCTGTCTTGAAAAACAAACAAAAACAAAAAACAAAAAACAAAAAACAAAAAATAATACATTTGAAAAACAAAACAGGCTGGCAGTGGTGGCGCTCACAGCACTTGGGAGGCAGAGGCAGGCAGATTTCTGAGTTCGAGGCCAGCCTGGTCTACAGAGTGAGTTCCAGGACAGTCAGGGCTACACAGAGAAACCTTGTCTCAAAAAACCAAAAAAACAAAACAACAACAACAACCAACAGACGTTCTGGTTGGACTGATTCTGTAAAGCACAGGGGTTCACCAAATGTGCCTGAAAAATGGAGATAACTGACCCAATGGTCTATTAGTGAAATGCTTTAGGGGCGTGAAGGGACTATTGGAACCAGTTGACTCACTCTTCAAGAGTGAGTAGTTTTAGTGGTAGGAGGTGGGCTGGAAACTTAACCTGGGTCAGTGGGAGTAGAAAGAAGACCTTAGACATGGAGGGTGGAGTGGGGTTACCATGGCAGCAGACTAGGCACAGATTTAGAGATCTGTCCTGGGTTTGCCCTAACGCTGCTAATTCTTATGTTAATTTGGGTCCCCAAATTGTTGTGAGAATTCACCTGTAAGACATTGAGGGACCCTGTCCCCTGTTGATTCTGATTGGGAAATAAAGTTGCTGACAGCCAATGGCTGGGCAGGGCACACAGAAGTGGGAGAAGGAGACGAAGGACTCACTTGGGAAGGTGCAGGACAGAGAGCAGAGCTTCCACGTACCAGCCTGGGGATAGTGGCTCAAGAAGGCTGCTCAACTGGGTCCAAGGGTAGCAAAGATGGAGTATAGGATTTAGTAAGTAATAACTCAGGAATATTGGAGAGGGGTGGATTAGTCACGTAAAGGTTATGAAATGGCCCGATCATTGAGCTGTTTTAGGCATATCAAAATATAAAGGCTGTGTGTGTGTCTTTCATTCGGGAAGCCAGAACACTGGGGCGGGTAGCGAGGAATGAGACTGCCATGGTGAAATATTTAAGTATTGAATTGGGTACTACTACAGAGATCAAGTCATCTCTGTTTAAATTCAGGTTTTCACACAAAATCGTGTGTGGTAGAAGAGGGGCAGAAACAAACGAAAGAGGTCCCTAAGGAATGGAGTGAGTTCGTATGCCAAGGCAAGAGAAGGAGCTTTGGGGAGGAGGGCGAATTAAATGCGGACGATCATGGGCCTCATCTTCTACCTGGTGGATGTGAGGTACATAGCAGCTGTGCGGAGGCCTGCGTTGCATCCCTGGGTTCAGTAGAGAGATTAGCTCAGACGTGAGCGTCATAGGGGAAGCAGATGACTTCACGAGTGATGAGACTTCCGAAAAGAGAAGGGCACGAACAACCAAATCCTAAGGAAGATCTGCTCTTAAGGGGTTGTCGGGGAAGACCAGCAGAGAAGATTCTGGAAGAGTGGTGTGGGAGGCACTGTGAGAACGGCACTCTATTTGGAAAGGCGTGAAGGAGAAGGCTTTAGCAAGGCGGGGATTTGTAGCATTATCTGCTCCAGAAGCTGAGCGGGAGGAGAAGGGAAGCCACCGGACTTATCTACTGGGACCTTTGGGACACATTTACTTCGCATTGTGGATCTGGATGCTGGCAGCAGAAGCTGGGAATGTAGGAAAATGAAAACGCAGAGGAAGTCGGTGCTGAGTGCTGATAGGGACGAAACGAGACAGGAAGTCAAGAGAGAGCATGGCTCGCTTGCCGTTCATCAATTATCTATGGTCCTGGGGGGGGGGGGGGGGAGGAAGGAGTGGGTGGGAAGCAGAGATTAAAGAGGGGGGAAGGAGAGAGATGAGAGATTCTACGGAATCCGGGAGGAGCCGAGATCGAGGAATTACCTAGAGACTGCATGTCCCGTTTTGAGTGAGATCTCCTGGTGTTCTGGCAATGACACTGTCCTGGATGGGATCCAAGCAAAACTCCCCTTTCACTGAGGCCAGCAACATGGTGAACCAACACACCGTCCTCAATCTCAAATACAGGTGTCTGCTTTTTCTCTACCACCCATCTTCTCCCTTTCTAGAATTCATAACAGACCAGAGCTGAAGTAAGACTTTCAAGATTCTATTTTTCCAACAAGTTTATTTTCTTTCTGGGTTAGCCAAATCAAGGAACCTTGCCCTTACCTGGCTTCCCAAATTTAATTAGCTAACTTCCTTCTCCCCCTCAGGGACTTAGAAAGTAGACCTTGTTTCTCTCCTTCCCTTCCCGGCTTTCGCTTATCTAAGCGAAGGGCCCCGTGGGGGCTTTCAGCTGATTTATTTCAGCTGGTTTCTTCTAGCCAGGCTGGCTCTGCGTTAACCTTCTCCAGACCCTGGGGGCCACTTTTAGGGAGCTCTGCTAGATATTCTGACCTGCTAATAGGTCCCTAAAGGGGAAGTCCACACTGTCACAGTAGATCTTACTACCTAACACCTAGTGAAACCCTAGGCTTTGCTGAGCTCAGCCAAGACAGCACAAGAAACACGTGATCTGGGGTTCCCCAAGAGACCGCCTATATCTCAAAGAATAACTCTGAACAGAAGAGGACAAGGCTGGTGGAATAGAATGAGCTTCGGGCTTTATTTAAAGGGCCCTACCCTTGATTTTCTGAGTCTGTATTTTGAGAGGGAGGAGGGCTGTGAAGCAGCCCAGGAATGGAGGAAATGTTTTGGGATCTCAGGGAGGGCTGTTCTCAGGTAGCCTATTGCTTTATTAACTCTCAGACACTCCAGGAGATTTGGCAAAAATGCTGTACAGTCAAGACCCGTGCTCCCTTTGTTTTCCTCGCAGAGAAGGAATGACAGCTCACAATGGCACTGGTCCACATGCTAAAGCTTTTAAAGGACGGTCACCAGTTTTCAGCAACAGGAGAAAAGAGGCTCTTCACCCCTCATGAAGTGCATGAATGCTGGTTCTTGAGACAAGCTATGTCCTGTGTCGTTTCTGCCTCGGTCTCCAGGTTAAATTGCAGATGGCAGGAGAAAGGAGGGGCTAAGTTAATTACAGAGTTAATTTTTGCCCCGGACGTTGTTTTCTAAACTTTGTAAGGACACAAATGTGAGGAGTTTACACCTTACTATTTTTACTTTTTGTTTGGGTCTTCAAAAAGATAGTCGTAGGGCCTTCCTGATGGCTTAGCTGGGAAAGGCCCACACCTTAAGCCAGAGGACATGAATTTCTTGTCCCATGTGGTGGAAGGAGAGTTATCCATTGACCTCACACACGCACATGCACACGCACATGCACATGCGTGTTCACAAAATAAATAACTGTCAAAAAATACAGTCATGAAGGGTGTAACAATTGTTTAAATATAGAATGTGGTCTGCTTTGAAGTTAGGGCTGGAATAAAAACTAGAAATCTGTATATGTGCAATGTATATTCCAGGTGCAGAAACATTGCTACCAAGGATTTATTTTCTCAGTTCCCAAAATATCAGTCCTAGTTCTTTTTATGCTGCAGTAACACAAAATGTTTAATATATGCTTGTAAACTGCGGTCATTTTGTCTGAGTGGTGACTGCTAGCCACAGCGGCCCCTGTTTGCTGCTTTCCATCTCCCAGTGTAAAGTGCGGGTTCATGCAGAGGCTGGGTACCAAGCTGAGGCTCAGATGGTCCTGCTAATTGATCACTCTCTGAACACATCAGCAACTTCCATGCTCTCCTGATACCTCAGTTCTTCTCCTGTAACATATCATTTTTATAATAATAGTAACCTACCTCAAAAGATGGGGAGATTAAATATCGCACACACAGGTGTAGATGCTCCCCACAGATACCTTCTGCACACCCTTTGGCCCTAGAGGTTTAGACTACTAAGGACTCACACCTGCACCCTTCTCTGAGGCTTGTCCCCCAACAGCAAGCTCTGTCCTGTTAACCACGCCTGTTATGAACCCTCCTGAGGCTACTCTGCTGGGCCTATTGACTAAAGGCTTTAAGAGCCATTGAGTACCATTGCTTCAGGGCGGAATAGTGCTGACATGGTTCAGGACCCCGAGATGTCATGACGTCAAGCTTAGCTCCACTCTGAAGTTGCTTGCGACGGAATCCCTTCCTCGTTCTTTTACCATTCTCAGTCATTGCTCTTCCTGTGCCAGAAACACCAGGTAGGGATCCCTCTCTCAGGCTGTGCTAGGAACTTTGACCTGAAACTAATACTATTTTGAATAACACTGCTTTGTAATCAGCAAGTAACTAAGGAATTTAATAACGAATATATTTCTGTTTAGGATAGGTATAGGCATTAGAGACTTAACTCTTTATAATCGAGTGACCCGTTAATCTGTCCTCAGAGGTAAAAGTTATCTTGGGAAGGCCACAACAAGGCTCCCAGTTATCTTGGGAGGTGAGCGAACGCCCCAGGGAATGCTATAGCCTAAGTTCAAAACTAAGGAGCCGCTAGGTGTCTTATAGCTCAGGAGGGTCTCAACCTTGTTGTGTAGGTCAGTATGACTTTGATCCTCTACTCCTTAGTACTGGATTGCATTTGTGGCCTACCATGATGTTTTGGCTTCACCCCCTAACGCCTTTCTCTTATGTTAGGCTGTCTTAGAACTCATCAGTAGCCCATGCTGCCCTTAACTTCATGACATTCTTCTGCCATAGCTTCCTGAGACTCCAAGGAGTAACCTTGCACATTCCTTTCTTGGCTTTCCAAAGCTGGAGCTGCAGGTTACGTTTCTGAAAGCATGAGCGTTTTGATGAGGGAAACTATACAAGTGTTTACAACTTTTGTGGACAGTTACCAGAAAACTTTGACAATGTAAAAGAAATCTAGGTCCAAACCACTTTTACCTCTCCGGTTGACTGAGATACTGGTTTCAGACCTCATAACAATTAGTTTGCCCAGGACACACTCAGGAAGCAAGGGCTTCTGGTCAGCTCCCTTTCACGAATCATGAATTTGATTGACTCATGGCTACTCATTTTAGTGGGTGGCTCCAGGGTATTCTACCTGAGCCTTTCCTCCTCTTTTCTTTCTGTGCAGGTTTGTGACAAAAAGTTAGACAAGCTCTTAAAATTCTTCTTTGTATTCTTTGGCCCCATGACAAAGACAAATAGAGCCTTGACTCCTAGTGGTCTGCAGTGTGCCTTAATAGAATAGAGAAGACAGAGGTCCTAAGGTTAGCAAAACATGAGATACACACACACACACACACACACACACACACACACACACACACATTTTGAGACAGGGCCTTGCTATGTAGCTGAAGATACTCTCAAACTGACAATCCTCCTGCCTCAGTTTCTGAAGTGCAGAGATCATAGGCATACGCCACTATCATGTCCAACAGTTACTTAAGTTGACTGTTGACAGGGTGACTTTTATATCTGTGTGACTTTGGGTGAGGCTTTAACCTCCTGGCCTCTGTACTTTCTTCTGGGAAACTAGAAGAATTTTGAACTCATTAAAGGTGGTTGTGAAAATGAGACCTCAGGCAGTACCAGCCTTTACCTGGCATCCACACTGGTGACTCAGAACTTCAGCTTCAAAGCCATCTTTGGACCGATGTTTTGACTGCTGGTGAGCAGTTCGAGAGTGGTTTCCCACATCCTGTTGTTGATGCAGTCTTCCACAGTATACAGCAGTGATAAGCCCCATCCCCATCCTTGTAACATCAAAGGACTCTGTGTCATCAATTAGTCAGAAAGCAGCCTTTCCCTGTACAGTCTAACACGTTATGATTCTGGCTCTTAAGAAGCATCAAGGTTTATCTGGGGTCAGATAAGCTTGGAAATCCTACCAATTGGACCACCCACAGCCACATAGCTTAGTGACAGGTGCCTGGACTCACAAGAGGCAAAGAGCCATGGAGAACAGGCATTTTCAGCCATCATCTGAGGTGTAGTTTCTGGTTCTCTACTTTCATTATTTTAGGATGTCTTGACACCGAGGTTTCTGTCCTCCCATGAAGGAAATAAATGTTTTGAAAAACAGACAACTCTGTTTGACAGTAAGGCAATGATGAATTTCCCTGATATCCCCTCACCCCCTGGATCTATTAAAGGGGGAATTGAATTCTACCTAATCAGGACCTCCATTCTGCTCCTTAATTGCTTTATAAACTACTGCAATGACAAGTCACAAATGAGGCCCACATTAGCTATTCCTATCTTCAGCCATCCCTACCACAATCTCATCTTTCTACCTACCCTTCAAAGTAGCTCAGCAGCAAAGATGCTGGGAAGGAGCCAGCCATTTACACATTGCTCTGGGAGCCATGGGAGAAATCTGCTAATGGGATTCACAGTTCTTACAGAGAGTACATTAGGAAATGTACTTCACGGACAAAACTCTAACCTATCACTCAGGGGAATAAGATACTGACACAATTCTTCCTGAACTGAAACACTTGACAAGTTATTTGCATATTCCTCGTTTTGGATGCTTTGATCGAAAAGACAGTCGGTCATTAGAAGCTGTCAGCTTATTGTGTGAGAATTCTGGGTACTTAAAAGCCGAGGGAAAATTCTCTCCTGAAGTTCTCTCTTTCTTCAACATTTTTATGGCCTTGAAGAATATGAGTGAAGGCCTAACTAAATGTCAAAATCTAACCCTAACTGTAACCCTAACCGGGTTCACTAGCACCTTTAAAACAATCTAATAAAGACTGTTGGAGGGAAACCAGTCTACAAGGTTTGCATTCTTTTTGTCTATTCTATTATCTGTTCTATTATTTTTTCCTAATACATTAGGGAATACTGCTACCTTGCAATATGCAGTAGGAGGGCCACTCCACGAATGCTATTTGCATTTGAAAATACCTACAATTGCATTGAGTTGAGGTTTCAGGTCCTCCACAGTATTTGCTCTGTCTGCCCTACTCAATGCTCCCTGCGGCTATTGGACAGTGCAACTGCAGGCTTTGGGAATGGGCAGACATCTGTGTGAAGGAGCTAATCTCCCAGCCTGAGAACCTTGAAATGCTCCACAATGGTTAATCATCTAATTAGCAGGCTTTTGTAAAAGCCGGTCCCTTTTATCAGCGTGTGATCATATTCACCCGTCTTTCTTAACCTCCGGAGCCAAGGAGAGAGAGTTTGCAAATGAGGTTCCTGTGCTCATGGTTCTAGACCTAGTTAACCATCAGAATCACATGTCAGCCCTTCTGAGCCACTAAGCTTAGCTTCGTCTATTACTACTACATTTTTTGATCAAGCATTATGAATGACCTGCTTCATTCCCCCAAAAGAAAAAAAAATGCATTGGTTTTTGCATAATGCTGGTATTCAGCTGATAAACATATGCAAATTCAGCATGAAAATTGGGTTGCTATTGAAAAAAATCAGCCAATAGAACTAAATGTGATGCAGTTTCTGATTATAAGTTCACCCTCGAGCCTTGATATTTTAATTCAACTTGACCTGCATGTCAGGAAGGTAGAGGCAATACTTTATGTGATCGGTTAATGAAATCTTCATTATTCAACATTGATGTGTTCTTTCAGAGGTGTCTCTAGGGCAGCTGCTGACGGGCACTTCTACCTCTGTCCCTCCTCATTGTGTGGACTCCATCAACCACCAGTCGTTACTTGCGAGAAAGGAGAAAGAAGATGGAGTGACCCACGAGTGTCAATAGGAATCTTCAGAGAAGCTTCTAGGGTGTAAAAGGTGGTACTGTGATCCCATTTGATGCATGCAGAGCATGAACTTTGAAAGCGCTTCTTCTGTATGGAGCACTCTGATGCCCTCATTTAAAGATCACAACAAACTCCTTTCTCTGATGAGGATCCGAGAAGAGGTAAAATAATTCACTCAAGTTCACACAGCGGGCTGCAAAACCTGACAGTGTAGGGAGAACCACAGCTCAGTACTTAAGCATGAGGTTCATCACTGTGCCTTGTTCAAGTCCCTCCCGGACTGTGTCATGGTCTTGAGCACAGCCCGGGGTTCTGTTGGTTCCCAAGAGTCTCACAGCCTCACAGGATAGGATGGGAGAGCCCTGTGATAGGTATCATGGACTTAACCCAAAAATTTCAGGAGCACTGAGGATCCATGCATGTTTCCATTAATTCCCCTATCTGGGCTGTTTTTGTTGGCTAAAAGTGTGTGGGGTGGAGAGAATTCTGCTTTTTCCTCTTTGTCCAGCCAGGTCCAAGCCTCAGTGTGAAAAGGAATGTTCCCCTGGGTGCTCATGGAAAGCCAGGTCGTATGTTATTGTGGTTTCTCTGCTTCTCTTTGCAGGCCCTTCAGTGGGCTTGGAGCAGACAGGTATTTGTGAGAAGAGAGTTGGCTTGGCTCCTCGGGAACAGAAAACTGCCTTTTAAGTGGTAAGGTTGACAGGCCAGAAACATTCATGTCTCAAGATCTATTTCTGACTGTTTCTCTTATCCATTGTCCCTAACTAGCTAGTTCCTCATAGCTTCTCCGGAATGAAAAGCTGTGGGATGCTTACATGGAAGTCTAGTGCATGCCTGCCCATGGAAGTCCAGTGTTTGGGAGCACTTGGCTGGCTCACAAACAGCCATGGCTCTAGGGAAGCCTATGTGAGTGGCACGGTGGTGTCCTGTGAGCTAAGCAGCTGGAAAGCCACTCCCCTATATATCTGCATCACAGGCACTGAGAGGAGATGAGGTGACAGGGCCAGATAGCAGAAGTGATGATACCCCTCTCTGGCTGCCTGGGTGGTCTTCATTCCTACCACCTGATTAGTTACTGGGTGGGAGGAAAGCTTCCAGATCTTAGGCCCACCCTCCTTGTTGTTTTGCAGATAAGGACACCAAATCCTGAAGGCGTAAGCTGACATGCCCAAGATCAATCTGATTATGATTGTTGATGTCATCCAACGGAAACCAGCTCCACTTCTGCCCCAAACTTCGGGGTGGAGCCAGTTTGTAACACATCCGTTTTAAAGGTCTAAAGTACTACTTCATGTTGAAATCTCAGAATATAGTGTTCACACACTGAACTCTAGGCCAGTGGTTCTCAACCTTCTTAATGCTGCAACCCTTTAATACAGCTCCTCAAGTTGTGGTGACCCCCAACTGTAAAGTTATTTTCATTGCTACTTCATAAGTTATGAATCATAATCTGATATGCTGGATATCTGATATGTGATGTTGGCAGCTGCTGGCCTAGGTGGGAAGAATTGAGGCAATGGACATGGGTTTTTAAATTCCTTATAATGGCCAACTCACTACAAGGATTTCAAATGACTTGTTTTGAAAGGTGGGGGGTGGGAGAGAGACAGAATAAAGTTATTAATGTGTAACAAAGCAAAACCTCACGGAAGGTCAGAGAACAGAAGTCTACCAAACTTCCAGGTTAGAGGCAGCTGAAGGGATACCCAGAGTAATTTAATTCTCACTATCTTTAGAAAGAAAACATGCTATTGCTTAGTATCACATTCTTGGAGAAAAGACAAATTCTTACTTCCTACCAACTTTCTGCTGAAATCTTTGAATCTACTAAGGCAAATGGCCACACTGGTTTCCTGATACTTAGGCATGATGGTTAGTGGCGAGGAGGAGGGGCCAGTTGACGTGTCTTCTAAGACACTGTTTTCCTGGTGCAGTATTTGGCTTGGCTTGCAGTGATTATAGGTTTCACCTAATAATTTAGTTGTCCATTTAGAGCCTGTCATATTCTTTGCTTCTAAGAACAAAGACATGTCAGGGCATACCAAAGGCAGAGCTGCAAGCCAGGGAGGCCTCATTAGAATCCAGTCACCTCAGTCCAACGGTGCAAGATGGCTGTTATTTTATATCACGTTATACTATCACAGTGCGTTAAAAGCTATTGGACCTAAACAAACCAAATCTTTTCATCGGGTACAATGACTCCCCAATGGTATGTTTTCGGGAACACACTATGGAAGAAGAAATTCTTCCCAGAAGCCTGGCAAGATGGTTCCCAAGAGAGGTAGTATCTAATTTATTGTCTTAACATCTATGAAGGTAATAGTATGTATCTCTTTCCAAATGCTGTTAGGTGATGGGATTATCAAAGCCATTTTGGTCTCTGTTCTGAAGGAATTTGTAGGTGGTAAATTCTCTGTAGAGGGAGAAGACTCCTGGTGTCTTCCAGAGCTGGGGTTAGGGAAATTCAACACGCATAAATGAAACAGGCAGAAGGATGACCAGATGAAGCAAGGTGTGTGCAGGAACTGGGCTCAGGCAGTAGAGAGGGACTCAATGACTTAAGGACGGGGCGTGGCATGGTCATTTATGTGCTTCAAAGTTAATTAGACACAAAGATTTAATTACATAAAAGAGAAAACATGAAAGAACCAGGGGAACAGCAAACGTACGACTCTGGTGCAGAGAACCTGCTTTTACCGTGTTGACTCAAAGCCTTTAAACCATATGGGCAAACAAGACCTGCAGACCTGACTACGTGAAGATCTGTGGGTCACCAAACCAAACACAGCATACAAATGGGGAAATGGACTTGTGGGGTCTGAGAAAGACAAGAGAGGGTGTGAGGCTGAGAGTAAACAGTCTGTTCTATATATGTGTCTGAAAGTATCAAAGAACAAAGTGAACCAATAAAAGAAATCACTGAAAATAAATAAAAATTTTAAAATGAAGGATAACAGAAATTGGAGTTAAAACACAGAAGAGGCTTAAAATGTTTTAAAGATAAGACGGACAAGTTTGGATGGATGAGATGGTCCAATGGTAAAGACACTTGCTTGCCAAACCTGACCACCGGAGGGAGTTCCCCCCAGGACCCACACGGTGGAAGGAGAGAACCAGCCCCAACAAGTGACCCCTGACTTCTTTGCCCATAAGTACCCCAGCACATGCAAATGTCCAAAAATAAATGAGCAAACAAATACATAACTAACTAACTAAATAAATGTGATTTACCCTTTTAAGGGACAAAATCGAAGAAAGTTAGTGGCCTTGTTATGCAAATGACTCTTACACATCCATGAGAAGAAGCGCATCTCATAGGAAATAGGCCCAGAGCAGGAATCAAATATTTGCAAAAGGAGACATTCAATTTATTAGAAGAAAAAATGCTCAAAATTCACCATTTAAAAGAAATCGAAACACCTAGATGTTTTTTACTTGCTAGACTAAATAGGTTTTTGTTTTAAAGTGATGCCTCTATTGGCTCAAAGTTAGTACTTGCTAACACAGTATGGGGGAAGGTGTTTTAAAGAACAATTTACAACGTGCATCAGAGTTCTAGGGATGCCTCACACACTGCCTCAGCAAATTTACTCTCAGGAACATATCCTAAGGAAATGCGCCAGCTTAGTCCTCCTCACCCATTTCAATGGTATTTACAGTGGGAAAGCAATCTAATACAGAAGAACCCCACAGAAACCTGAGGACCAGTCCAGACCCACAAGCAAAGAATAGAAACGCCCAACCCAGCTCTAGAAGTTTGTTTAAAAGGATGGTAGAGTCACACGCAGATGCCAAGGAGCCATTCAGAAGGGTGGGGTGCTCTGCTTACTGACCTGGAATCATGCCAACAAACACGTCAGAGGCGAAAGATACTGGAAAACAACCACAATGAAAAGCTCTACTTTGAAAATGCAACAAAAGTTCTGGGAGCATGACAGCAAAGTGACATGTCTATGTCTTTTCAGTCTGCTCACTTTTATTTAATCAGTCTTCTAGATCAAACACAGAGTGCTAGAAGAAATCAATTAGATGTTCTAAAAGGTTGAGATAATTCATCAGAGAAGCAATAGATGAAGGTTAGTCCCTTTTTTGCCAGGATTCAGTGAGAATGAAGATGGTGTGGATGCACGCAGTGGTGTCTGTTTCTGACTGTGTATTAGATGCACCTAGGTCGGCACCAAATAGAGAAGACCTTCCTGGGTGAGGCCTTGGTGCTGGTCTATCATATCTGATGACACGTGGCAGGTAAATTTAACACTGGTAATCAGACATGGGCCCAGCACTCTAAGGACCAGAGGAGACTGTGGAGGGAAAGCTGTTTGGGGTTCAGATTATGTTTCAAGAGTGAGATTTCTAAAAACAAAAAAGAACAGTTTAACATTCTGTCCCAGGTATCATGAACTCGAAACTTGACATACCCCGTAATCATCTGAAAAAGAGTCTCAGTTGAGTAATCATCTTTATCAGACTGGTCTGTGGGCCTGTCTGTGAGGGATTGTCCTGAGTGTCTTAATTGACAGAGGAAAACCCCGCCCATTGTGAGTCACTGCTCTTTTCACCCACGGTGGTCCAGCTAAGGCTGTGTAAGAAAGATGGTTAAGCATGAGCCAGAATGTCAGAAAACAGGTAGTGTTTCTCCATTATTTCTGATCTAGATTCCTGCTTTGAGTTCCTGTTCTGACTTCCCTCGGTGATGACCTATGTCCTCTCCTCTCCAAGTCGTGTCTGGTCAGAGTTTTCTATCACAGCAATAGAAAGAAAAGTAAAACCCCACCCCATGGAGTTAGCTTTGGTGAGCTTTCTTACAGCATGTATAGCTCTCAAGCCCAAGGGTATTGCTGAGCAGGAGAATGATGGCTTCTGTGGATGGGTTACATTGCTCAAATGGAAGCACTTCTAGCATATTCTGAACGCAAAGATGCTACAGTAGAAAGCATGCCATCTCCTCAAAACCCCATGGGGAGTTAGTGCTTGGTAATACTACAAAGAAAGATGACATTTCCTACTTGAGTGAGCAGAATGGTGACTCCCACTGGGACTGTGGCGGTTTTCATGATATTGGTCCCTGCAGGCTCATGTGTTTGAATACCTGATCTCCAATTGGTGAAACTGTTTGGGAAGGATTAGGAGGTGTGGCTTTGTTGGGGGAGGTGTGCCATTGGGGATGAGCTTTGAGGTTTCAAAAGATTCTCTCCATTCCCAGTCTCTCCCCTTCTGCCTCTTACTTGGGGATCAAGAAGAGAGCTCTCAACTTTTCCTGCCACCACACCTTTGCTTCCCTATCACTGACTCTAGCCACCTGAGACTATAAGCCCAAATCAAATTCTTTTATAAGTTGGTCATGGTATCTTATCCCAGCAATAGGAAATCACCAAGGTAGAGTGCTTTGGTTTTAAGGCCATTGAAGCTTGCTGTTTTATTATAAGTCTTGTCCAAGGTGGGTGGGACCTGATATCCCGATAATTCAGCACACCCCAGTAGTTTCCCTTAAGGTTTAGAGATGATGATTTGCTTTTAATTGATACCTGTCTTCATAAGTGTTACTCAAACAGGAAGGAAAACTCCACATATTCTCAGCAGGCTTTGATGCCAGAGGTTGTTAAGGCAGTTTGGGGAGAGATCTTAAAAGGTGGCAGGTAAATACGGATGAATTTCTCTACATAGTGTGCATTGATATTTCTATTCTAGATGGCATCAGAGAGACTTTGAATAGCCGGGGAGAAATTCTATTGGATTTTGGCTGGGGGGGGGGGGGTGATGGTTGATATTTCTCACTTCTGACTGACTGAGAAAAAATGAATGAAGCCATTATAAGCAATATCAAAATATCAGTCATACCTTCCATAATTAGGCACTCCTTTAAAAATAAAAGTTACACAATCAAT
This sequence comes from Rhynchomys soricoides, assembly GCA_019843965.1. Lineage (NCBI taxonomy): Eukaryota > Metazoa > Chordata > Mammalia > Rodentia > Muridae > Rhynchomys > Rhynchomys soricoides. The sequence goes on along the minus strand of JADRCH010000005.1, from coordinate 15,300,361 downwards.
CTCTGCTTGTCTTTAACTTTATCCCTACACCAGTGGGAGGAAAGGAACTCTGGTTGCAAGCAAAACTGACAGTGACTTTGACTTTGCACGTTGGGGCAGAGAGCATTACCTTGTCTTCTCTCCCACCTGGGATCCATGTTCCATAGACGCTTGGGCAAGATTATCCCAGAACATGGGCAAACCAGACAGGAAGTGACAACATTTCCACCAAAGATCTAAGGGTGCATTAAGATGTTGGCCTGGTCCCAGACTAAATAATGAAGATCCTCTTCAAAAGGTCTCAGGACTAGAATGTAGACCCAGAACCTTTCTCAAATGCACAAAAGCACAATGAGTCACCGACTTCTGAGAGCAGACTGGGGGTGGGGGGTGTAGGTGGGCACATCCAAGTTACCTTTCCAGTTGGTCTTTGACATCAAAGTGTGTGAGCGGGCTCACCTCTAATTGACAGGTTAAAATGCAGGGCAGGTGTCAGCAGGTCTCTGGGAAGATAAGAACCAACAGCTTTGAATGATCTCAAATCCAAGATCTTCAGGTTTCACTGCAATTGGTCTTCTCTAGTAAGGACAGTCTTGGGGGTGTGACTGACCACAAAACCCTGAGGGCAGAGGCTGTGGGATTCCTGTCGTTGTCTCCAGACATTAAAAAATACACTCAGGAGCTACTCAAAAGACCTCATCTCCATTTACATCTTTCAGGACTAGATTACTTGGTAAATAAAATTTAGACAAAACCAAAATGTATTTCTAAGTGGTTAGCCTCCTACCTGCCCTTCTGTTCCTAGATGTGCATGCCTCCTCTTAAGGGCACTGGGAGTTTGGGGCACCTTATCAGAAATAGGTTTTTTTGTAGTTTCTCTGTCCCCCACAAAACACTCGACTTACAATAGGAGTATGTCCTGATAAATCCATCTTAAATAGAAAATATCGTGACAAGTGTATTTAATACACTCAAACTACCAAACATCAGGACTCAGAAACTCAGTCCACGGTAGAGAGTCATTGTTGCCACTGGTGATCCATCATAAGGCTACCTGGGAGCATCGGCAGGGCTAGCTGGGAGCACCAGCAGAGTTAGCTGAGAGCATCGATAGGGTTAGCTGGGAGCATCCACTGCTATCTGTGGGACTACTGTGTGGTACAGTACTGGTTCTAGCTTGAGGAAAGATCAAAACTAAACTCAAAGTACGCCTTCCACTGACTCCATACAGCATCCACATCCTCGTGAATTTTAAAGAACTTTAAGTCAAACCATACACACAGACATACGCTTGTGAATTCATACGTGTGTGCTTGGGTGTGAATTTACAAGTTCAGCTTAATACATACATACACACACACACATACACATATGTATATTTACATATGTAAATATATATTTACATATGTGTGTGTGTGTTTGCCTACACAGGTGTAAGTCAGCTTTAGCTAGACATGGCTTATTTCTTTTTTTGTTTTTTGTTTTTGTTTTGTTTTGTTTTTTTAATTTTCATTTTTTTTTAATTTTCCATATTTTATTTACATTTCAAATGCTTTCCCCTTTCCAGATCTCCCCTTTGGAACCTCCCCATTCACTCCGCCCTCCCCCTGCCACTATGGGGGTATTCTCCCACCCACCCACCCACCCACCCACTCTCATCTTCCCTCCTTGGCATTCTCCTATACTGGGGCATCTAACACCCTCAGGCCCAAGGGCCTCTCCTCCCCCTGACGAATAACAAGACCCTCCTCTGCCTCATTTGTGGCCAGCACCATGGGTCCCTCCATATACATTCATTGGTTGGTGGTCCAGTCTCTGGGAGTATAGGGAGTCAGGCCAGTTGCCACTGTTGCTGCCTCCCTGGGGATGCAATCTCCCTCAGCTCCTTCAGTCCCTTCTCCAAGTCCTCCACCAGGGACCTCACACTCAGCCCTACTGTTGCTGCGAAGTAACTCTTGGGTATTTCAAAATTTGGGCTAGTAACCACTTAACAGGGAGTACATACCATGTTCATTCTTTTGTGACTGCATTACCTCGCTCAGGATGATATTTTCAAGTTCCACCCATTTGCGAATTTCATGAAGTCATTGTTTTTAATAGCTGAGTAGTATTCCATTGCGTGAATGTACCACATTTTCTATATCCATTCCTCTGTGGAGGGACATCTGGGTTATTTCCAGCTTCTGGCTATTATAAATATGGCTGCTATGAACATAGTAGAACATGTGTCTTTATTACATGTTGGAGCATCTTCTGTGTATATGCTCAGGAGTGGAATAGCTGGGTCCTCAGGTAGTATTATGTTCACTTTTCTGAGGGTCCACCAAACTGATTTCCAGAGAGGTTGCATCAACTTGCATTCCCACCAGCAATGGAGGCGTGTTCCTCTTTCTCCACATCCTCGCCAACATCAGCTGTCACCTGAGTTTTTGATCTTAGCCATTCTGACTGGTGTGAGGTGAAATCTCACGGTTGTTTTGATTTGCATTTCCCTGATGACTAAGGATGTTGAACATTTCTTTAGGTGCTTCTCGGCCATTCGAGTTTCCTCAGTTGAGAATTCTCTGTTTAGCTCTCTTCCCCATTTTTTGATAGGGTTATTTGGATTTCTGGAGTCTAGCTTCTTGAGTTCTTTGTATACATTGGATATTAGCCCTCTATCGGATGTAGAATTGGTAAAGATCTTTTCCCAATCTGTAGGTTGCCATTTTGTCCTATTTACAGTGTCCTTTGCCTTACAGAAGCTTTGTAATTTTATGAGGTCCCATCTGTCGATTCTTGATCTTAGAGCACAAGCCATTGGTGTTCTGTTCAAGAACATTTCCCCTTTGCCCAAGTGTTGGAGACTCTTCCCCACTTTCTCTTCTATTAGATTCAGTGTATCTGGTTTTATGTGGAGGTCCTTGATTCACTTTGATTTGAGCTTTGTACAGGGAGATAGGAATGGATTAATTCACAATCTTCTACATGTAGACCACCAGTTTATCCAGCACCATTTGTACCATGATCAAGTAGGCTTCATCCCAGGGATGCAGGGATGGTTCAATACCCGGAAATCCATCAATGTAATCCACTACATAAACAAACTCAAAGAAATAAACCACACGGTCATTTCATTAGATGCTGAAAAAGCATTTGACAAAGTTCAACATCCCTTCATGATAAAAGTCTTGGAAAGATCAGGAATTCAAGGAGCATACCTAAACATAGTAAAAGCAATATACAGCAAACCAGTAGCCAACATCAAACTAAATGGAGAGAAACTCGAAGCAATCCCACTAAAATCAGGGACTAGACATGGCTGCCCTCTCTCTCCCTACCTACTCAATATAGTACTTGAAGTTCTAGCTAAAGCAATCAGACAACAAAAGGAGGTCAAAGGGATACAAATTGGAAAGGAAGAAATCAAAATATCACTATTTGCAGATGATATGATGGTATACTTAAGTGACCCGAAAAACTCCACCAGAGATCTGCTACAGCTGATAAACAACTTCAGCAAAGTGGCTGGATACAAAATTAACTCAAGCAAATCAGTAGCCTTCCTATACTCGAAGGATAAACAGGCTGAGAAAGAAATTAGGGAAATGACACCCTTCACAATTGTCACAAACAATATAAAATATCTTGGTGTGACACTAACCAAACAAGGGAAAGATCTGTATGACAAGAACTTCAAGTCTCTGAAGAAAGAAATTGAAGAAGACCTCAGAAGATGGAAAGATCTCCCATGCTCACGGATTGGCAGGATTAACATAGGTAAAATGGCCATCCTGCCAAAAGCAATCTACAGATTCATTGCAATCCCCATCAAAATCCCAACTCGATTCTTCATAGACTTAGAAAGAGCAATTCTCAAATTCATATGGAATAACAAAAAACCCAGGATAGCAAAAACTATTCTCAACAATAAAAGGACTTCTGGGGGGAATCAGCTTCCCTGACCTCAAGCTGTCCTACAGAGCAGTAATGATAAAAACTGCATGGTATTGGTACAGTGACAGGCAGGTAGATCAATGGAATAGAATCGAAGACCCAGAAATGAACCCACCCACTTATGGTCACTTGATCTTTGACAAAGGAGCTAAAACCATACAGTGAGAAAAGACATGGCTTCTTTCTATAATCCTGGAATTTGGGAGATAGAGGTAGGAAGCTCAGGAGTTCAAGTTTATCCTTGTCTATATAAGTAAGTTTGAGATAAGACTTTTCTGCCTAACAGCATATCTCAAAACAAAACACAAACAAAGGGGAAAAATAAAGAAGTCAATTTTATACACTTGTGTGTTTGGCTGTCTCCCTTCTAGTCATTTATGGATGGATTCTGGAGGGCATTCTATGCCAGCACAGCCTGGACTGACTTACACTATGAATGGCCACACACCATGCCACTATAGGATTGAGTCTTAATCTATGTCACCAGCCCCCTCACTAATTTGGCTTTTCCCCCCCAGTCTATCAATGCTTCGATGAGTGTCTCGCTATAGCTATCTCTAAGACTGTGGAGCTATTCCTAAGATCGTATTGAATGTACAATCTGGCAGTCAGTTCAAGCGTTTCGAGTTTTCATGTAGACACAGTCTCCCCAACTATCAGGCAGTTGACGGTTCTTCCCAGATACAGCAAAGACTGCATGAGACCTTGGAAATGGCTACGTGATGTAAAAGAAGAAAGCCACGGAAGCTGTATTGTTTATGATCCTCATGGAATGAGACATCCAGAACAGGCCAATGCATGGAGAGTAGATGGTAGTCCCCGGCGGTAGTGAGGGAAGGGATAAGGAATACATGCAAAGGAACATCTGGCTTTATCTGGGGGTGAACAGATGTTCTGAATTCTGTTTGCACAGGTGATTATGAGATATATATTTTAAGGGATCAATTTTATGATATGTGGATTTTATCTCAGTAAAGCTGGGGTGTGTGTGCGGGGAGCAGTAGTCAATGCTGGGTGTCTTCCTTAGTCACCTTCCCTCCATTGTTTAAGGCAGAGTCTCTCACTGAACCTGGAGTTTACCAATTCAGCTAGAATGTCTGGCCAACAAGGGCCAGGACGCCCCACCCCCACCTCCCCAGCTCCAGAATTACATGTGCAGATCACAGTGCTTTGTGTTTCTACTTAAGTTTTGGGGATCAAACTCAGGTCCTCATGCTTGCTCTGCAAGCCGTTTACAGGCTGAGCTTATTTAAGTACCCAGCTCTCCCTCCCTCATCCATGGCACAGTACGATCAGATCAGGTCTTTTATCACCATCTTTGTCACAGGCTTTCTCTATTCTTCTTAAGGAGGATCCTGAAGGAAACATGATCAAAAAGCCCAACCAGGGATTGTAGGATTAAGCTGGTCAGTTAACAATAGCAGACAGGAGTAAGACAGGTACAGCGTAAAGAGAAAACTTGTTAACAATTGCCCAAGAATTCGATAGCATAAGAAAGACAGACATTTCCAAAAAGAGAGGAGGGACCCATCTTTTGCATCCAACATGATTTCAACTATACTCTTGTATTCTTGACTACAGACATTATGCTACACCAGGATGCAAAACAGAATCCACAATTGTCTTCATCGGGAAATGCACAGAAGCCTTTGTAGGTAAAGACGATGTGGAGCTGGAAGGAAGATGGGATTGATTTCTGCCCACGATTCTAGGGCTAGCCTTGTGTTTTCCTCTTTCACAAGCTTGCCGGTGCTTTCCACGATGCGGGTTTACTTTAGAATCTATTTCACCCCAGTTCACCTCTCACCTCTCGATTAACCCTGCTAAATTCTTCTTTTTCTATGACGTCTTATATTTCAACCTGCTTGTGCCCTGTGGGATTAAAGGCTAAATACTCCCTAACAAGAATAATCCCCTAAGTGGGCAGAATTCTAAGACTGTCAGGCATTTGATCTCAGAGGAAAGGGTGGGGGGAGGAGCAGAGAGAAGGTAGGAAGTGAGAATAGTAAGAGGTTTATGATTTGCACCTTGGTAATTGATTGCAAAGGGACTCCCCAAGCCAATATTTGCATGAAAAAAGCCTCTCTTAATTCCCAGGAATAAGCTCATTTCCCCCTACTTCCTTTGAGAAACAAAAGGACCCCCAAGAAACTGAGCTCCATAGCAGAGGCCGTGACACCCTTGACAGTTTGGGACTCAGCTCATATGACTTTAATAAAATACGAGCTCTTATACAGGAGAATTACCATTCGGGAGCCTCTGGCCCCTGCTTTCTGGTCTCTGCATGTACTGGCTCCCTAGATCCCCACAGCTCTTCAATTGCTGCCCCAGACTGTAGTCTTATTTGATGCCCTGGCTCCAGGGTGATGGAGATGGGACCTTAGGGAGAGGGTTGGGGTTAACCGGAGACCTGAGGGTGGTCCCTCATGGTAGGTTTGGAGCCATTATCAGAACAGACAGCAGAGAGACTGCTTCTGGCTCTCTCCCCTTTCACCATGTGCAGACATGTCAAGAAGTCATCTGAACCCTAGCTCACCTCAGATTCTGCCTGCCAGAACCTTGATTTTTGGATTTCACAGCCTCCAGAGCTATGAGGAAGATATATTTGTTGGTTAAGCTATTCAGTTTGTATTATGTTGTATTATGATCCCTGTGCTCTGTCCATTTCTCCTTCAGCTCCCCTGAAACTCTAGTCATGCCCACCAAGAACTCACAGAAGACTGCTCTACCCCATATTTTGGATGCCATGCCTTCCATTTAACTGGGAGTCCCAGAACTGCCATGTGAACAAGAATTTCTGGAACAAAGTTGTGTCTGCAAAGGGTGACTGATTACAACTTCAGTAAAATGAAGAGGTTGGGATGTTGCAGATCCAGAGCCTAATTATAATTTTTTTCTTGGGTTACCTTTAGCTCACTGAATAGCCATTTCTTGCCTTCCTCCATGCCAGACCTAACACTGTGACTACCAGATGAAAAAAAAATGGAATGTGTTGATTTGGCAGACCACCAGCTTCCACCAACTCAAAAGCTAAACACGTCATCAGATAGCATATAAGTCGTATAGATGAGATTGTCACTCTCGTGACCCATCTTTCTCGGTGTTTCTACCCTTGTATTTGAAAGGCGTCTTCATTTATTACTTTCTTTGTCCTGTTATTATAAAAAGTTCATGAAACTGTTTCATATAGAAACATGGAATTTGGGGTAATCTAAATCTGTGTTCTGGGGCCGTGGCCACTCATATTTGGCTCCGGAATCAACTACTTTTTACCTCCTTTGAGGTTCGAGCTGTGTTCTTGTGTAAACACAGGGATGTTTTTCCAATTCTGAATCTTCTTACTGTGCAAGTCTCTTACCCTCTCTGGTCTCAGTGTCCTTCTCCGTGCTATGGTACCTTGGTGGGCGTTAAATAAGTCCTCCTCCACCTTGATTGAGTCTCTTGTATCCAAGATTGGTCTTGAGAACAACAGTAGCTGCAGATGATCTTGAACTTGGCATCTTTTTGCCTCCCTCACCAAAGGGCAAGATTACAGGTGTGCACCACCATGCTTGCCCAAGTGATGCTGGGAAGTGAACCTACATAGGCTCTGTGCATGCTAAATAAGCATTCTACCGACTGAGCCCCAGCCCCAGCCCACGAGTCTGTTATGTATTGTTAATCATTTTAAGTTGTTTGACAAGAAGAGTATCCTATCATGGGAGACTGTTTGGATAATAACTCAGCTACCCAGAAGACCAGCTTAAGTCCTAAAGCCAGCGCAGACCTGGTAATCTTTTGCTGTTTATGCCAGAACAAGCTTGGTGGATGGCATCAGGAGCAGAGGTCAGGGATTGAGAGCTTCTACTTTGTTCTGGGCCACTTGCTCATAGAAAGTGGTTGCTTGCTGGTTGCTGAGGGAGCAGGCTCTGAGATAGAATTTGGGTTTGGGATGGTTATTCCAGAGGGACCTTGGGATCCTTATCTGTGGAGGGGAGAATGCCAAAGCAGGACTGGATGCAGGAAGAAGTTGGGGTGTTGGTGTAAGGGTGGCCTTGGTCAACCTCCAGATCTTAATCAAGAGTATTCAGTCACTGGATGAGGGCTACCTGGATGGGTGTGGCCTTGGGGGGGGGGGATGATGAGCTCTTCTAACATCTGCATGGTGTCCTGCAGTGTTCTCTGCATGACAACTGCTTCCAGCAGTCTGTTTTGGCAGCAGAGGAGCCTAGCACAGAGAATACTTTCACTGCTTTCAACTATAACCAACACTTGAGGCCTTTTATGACTCTTGGCAGAAGCCCAACAACTGCATGACTGGAGATGGTCTTTTGGGTCTACATATTCATTCTCTCTTGCATGGTGCTCCCTGTTATGAACTCTCGGCTCTAACAGTCTACCTTTTAATCTGTTCATTTTTCCTTCATAGCTCAGAGGGAGAATGTTCCCTTCCTCCTCTTCGGTCTACTCTCCCACCTGTAACTTTGACTAGATTTTTTTTTTTTTTTTTTTATCGCTATAGCAAATTATAGGAAGAGATGGAATGGTTGAGACAGTTTAGCTCAATGGGTTTGGCTTAAGGAGAGGCTCTGTTACTTATCAAATATGTGACTCTTCGATTTGCCTAAGCTCACTGTGCCTCAACTTCCTTATCTGTAAAATGTGGATATGAACTATGCCTTCGTAGGGCTGTGCCTAAAACGAAATTAGTGTCATTGCTAAAACTGAGTTAGTGTCATTACTGTGGTGCTTGCCAACCACCAAGAATTCCTGTTGTAATTGCTAAGCAATGACTGATGTGCTCCTATCTGCTCCTGGCTCTTCTTTAGGAAGTTCTTCCGCCTTTTGGTTGCTCTACTTCCCTTGACTTTGGAGATTGCATTACATAAATGCTTATGTGTTCAAGTCACAGCTGTTTAGCTCAGAAATGGACATCTTAGATGGGATGGAAAATTTTACCCTTGGAGTGAAGGAACCTGAGCCAGTTAGCTACCGGTTACTGAACAAACAGGTTCGGTGCACTCAGGTCTGGAGCCATTGCCACAACCTTGATGCATGAACAAAGAGAGCATCTCTGTCAAGACGAACACACAGTTGGCAGAGATACATGAGAAAACCAGAGAAGAGAAGCTGCATGGCCCATAAAAATGGGGAATCCTTTTCAGAAAAATGTTCCAACTTCTGCGACCAGCCTTTGTTGAGCAATCTGTGTGCTCCTCCAGACCTCCAGCTTCAGAGTCAGTCACCCTCCAGTTCCTCACCTCTCTTAGAAGAACTTCATGGAGTGTGTTCAAAACACTGAACTTTAGTGAAGAGAGAACAATCTAGAAGTCACACACACACACACACACCCCACACACCCTTGTTTTTAAAGATACAAGAAAGCCTCCTGGATGGGAAGTAGTGATTCACAAAAGTTACCTTACCATCTTCAACCACATTGTGAAGTCTCTGGACACTTTCTGATCAGAAGCATAAAGACAAAGACTCTCAAGGTGAAAAGACCACTTTCCGTACCCCCAGGACCCTTGTGGGGAGATAGCTCGCTCAGTAGATAGAGTACTGGCTGTGCAAGGACCTGAGTTTGGATACTCAGCTCCCATGTAAAGAGCTGAGCTGGTGGCAGGCATGTATAAGTCTAGCTCTAGCGATTGATGGAGACAAGCCGGTTCCTGGAACTCCCTGGCTAACCAACCTAGCCAAGTTAGTGAATTCAAGGTTCAGGAGGAGATCCTATCTCCAAAAATAAAGTGAGGTACAAGTAAGTAAGGACCATGTACATAAACCTCTGGCTTCTACAGACGTGCACACACTCATATACACAACACACACACAAACACACATATATGTACATACATATATGTGTACACACAGACACAGACACAGGCACAAACACATACAAAATAAAGAGAAGAACCCCCACTTCGTGGTGAAGGCTTGTTTCCAGACCATTTATTATCTTGGCTCTGAGAATGTGGAGCAGGTGACACTGAGCAGGATCGAGTCACAATCAAAGGTACAAGTCAGCACTAGTCAACTGTTTGCCCTAGTCAACTGTTTTAATACATTGATGCATTGCTTGCTAAAGAAAGAAGAAAAAGAAATATGAACGAACACACACACAAACACATACAGACAGGTTCTTAAAAGAAAACTGGAAAGTTTTATTTATAATAGTTTATTCAACGCTTTCGAGGGACCACCCTGAAATGATATCCTACTATTAAAAAAAGGTTTACAGATTGTTAGTTGGTGACTTTGTGGGCACACAATCCTGTTCAATCATTTGATAGTGATTTAATAAGTCTTCGTGTGTTTTTGATATATGTGCCAGAAACTGGGAAAATAAGCAACTATAATGCCAAATTAATTTGCAAGCTGCGTGGTTTCCAGTTCTTTGCTTTGAACAGGCTTGGAAGAGCTATGTTTCACCTAGTGTGATTTTAGGTTTTAGTGTGTTTGCGTGCACACGCATGTATGTGCCCTCCACAGAGCACAAGGGGAAGTCAGAGAACAACGTTCAGAGCCTGCACTCTCCTTTCCCTAGTGAAACAGTCCCCCTCATTTCCACTACTTCACAGTGTGCTCCAGCCCAGCTGTCCGGTGAGTTTCTGGTTGATTCTCCTGGTTTTGCAAGCATCTTGTTGTAGGAGTGAGCGCTGGGATTACAGATGTGAGGAACAACAGGCCGTGGTTCAGATGGCAAGCTCTTTTACCCACAAAGCCTATTGCTGGCCCAACATGATGGACCATTTTTTAATTAAAAATATTTATTTATTAATTACGAATACATTGCTAATTTTATTATACTTTTGCCAATATATGGTTCTGACTGTTTTTACTAGTGCTTTTTCTTTGCCAACGGCTTTGAATACATATTTTTCAAAAGATGAAGATGTTATAACTTATTAACTTTAGGCATTAATAGCATGGATCTACTTGTCAAGGCTCATATTAATTTGTAATTAAATTAACCAAATTATTATTGCCTCTTGTCAAAATACTATGACTTTAATTTTAGTATAAGCTCTAAAGAGAAAATCATTTTAAAATGCATCTTGAGATAGGTCAAGATTAAAAATGATTAGAATTAAATATAATTAGTTCATTTTAATAATATCAATACAGAATCATAAATGAATATTGTCTTCTAATTTGTAATAACGTGAGATAAATTGAAGGTAATAAAAGTTAAATGTAAAAAAGAAAAGAAGAAGAGCAATGAATTTATTGCTAACTGGTAATTTCCATGACAATGATTTGGTAGACTTTTGTGCACATGTGGAGATTAAACTCTGGAGTTTGCTGTGTGAGGACGAGAGAATCAAGTACAAAAGTAAAGATACCTCCGTTGATTTTATTAGACATGCTTTTGTACATTTAATAAAAGAGTAAGTTATATACCAATGAAAGTTAACTATCTGTCAAGGAATAAATAATTACATTTTTGAAGATTAGTGGTAGAAAATATTATGCATGTTATTAAAAGAAATAAAATGAGGGCTGACCATAGTAGGGATATGTAATAGTAAAATCTGATAAAATCATAGTAGGGATATGTAATAGTAAAATCTGATGATAAAATCATAGTAGGGATATGTAATAGTAAAATCTGATGATAAAATCATAGTAGGGATATGTAATAGTAAAATCTGATAAAATATATTTTAGATATATTATTAATAACATACACTAAATAAAAACAATCAGTCAGAACTTGGGGGTGGAGCTGAAGAGATGGTTCAGCGGTTAAGAGCACTGGCTGTTCTTCCAGAGGACCTGGGTTCAATTCCCAGCACCCATTTTGGAGCTCACAATTGTCTGTAACTTCTGTTCCAGGGGCTCTGACACCTCACACAGATACACATGCAGTCAAATCCCCAATGTACATAAACTAAAAATAAATTAATTAAGAAATCATTTTTTTAAGACAGGATTTTGCTATGTATCCCTGGCTGGTCTTGAACTCACAGAAGTCTGTCTGTCTTAGCATCCTGAATGATGGGATTAAAACCAAGAGGTCTATTCTAATGCATTGTGAGAATTAGACGGTCACAGACACAGTCTGTTCACGTTTGAGAGGATACTGAGAAACCTCAACTATTTGGTCTATGTGTGTTTTTCTTTCCAGGTAGTGACATATTTAAAAAAATAAATAAATAAATAAATAAACTTCCTTTGGAGAATAATTGATTTTTGTGACTCCTATTTAAATATCTGAGTTAAAGCCATTTAACGAGTCCGGTATTTCTCTGGTGTCTTTTGTTCAGTCTGCTGGGACTCACTGTTGAAAGGGAAGGATTGTGACAATAGCTGGTATGAAGAAGGAGAAAAATAATAAAAGAAAAAATAAAACCAACAGTCAATCAAACACACAAGACAACTCTATACCACCAACATGCTCACTTCAGATCTATTGGACCAGAAAGCACCATGGTGGGGACATGGGACCTAGAGACTTCTACGGCCCTAAATCCACAGCGTCTGTCTGGTGCCCTGGAAAGACCCATCCCTGCTGCCATGTGGCAGGGTAAGTGAGATGAGAGAGGACTCAGCTTTCCTTTATGTGGCTCAAGGAACAGATTGGCTTTAGGGAAAAAATACATACAGGAGCTAAAGGTCTGGGGGAAATTGTCTCTGTGATATATTTTCTTGAAATGTAGCATCTTGAAAACATCACTTTGCATGCTTGTCTCTAAAAATTAAGTTTTTCCCTTCTTAAAATGTATTATTAAAACTATCAAGGAAGCATTAAATTAAACAAAAAGGAAGGATGTCAGTTGATCACAGTTGTACTGCCCCTGCACTCACTGCTGTCTATGTTCCTTCCACAGCTCCATGGTTCGTAAACATGTCTCTGTGTAATGTAAGGTTTGATTTTTTCCCCTGTTTTTTTTCTTTCAGATAATATTCTAAGCCAACCCAGAACATCTATCACCATCCATGCTGAGGAGACTGTCTTGGGCTTACGTTGTAGCTGTCCCAAATTATAGAACCACGAGTTTAGAAAACCAGTTTCCTATTACCGTAACCCTTCAAAGGTCAAAAGTCCTACAATCAAGGTGTCAGCAGGACTGTGTTCTTTCCAGAATCTTCCAGGGAGGAGCAGCCACTTGTGCCTTTTACAGGTTCAAGAGCCACCTGACTTCTTGGAACATAGCCCCTTCCTTTATCAATAAAGACAATAGCAAAGCATCCTCAGATCTCTCTGGGACTCTCCCATCATGCACTTCCACCATAAGAACTTTATGATCACATCCGACCTACCTGGAGAAGCTTGGCTAATTCCCCCATCTCAAGTCCAGCTGATTAGTAACCTGCACCTTAATTTCTTTCATATAACCTCATATATTCATAGATTCTAGAGACTATATTACCATCCTTAGGAGGACATTATTAACCCTCTCAGACCCTAAAATCAGCACACCACCAAATTCCTCTTTTATTTCTGGAAAAGAAAAAAACTAAGAAGGACCATTTGGTGTTATTATCATTCCGTGTTGTTTGCCTGCCAACAGTGCAGTGAGCCTTTCACTGAAACATATTTAGGAACAGTCTCTGCTCAATGTGCTTACAAACACGATTATTGTTAACATTTTCAATTATTTAACATTTATTGAGCACCAACCATGCGCTAAGTACTCTCTAAAACATACAATTAGTCATAGTCAGTGCCTAAAGCTCTTACTGTTCAAAATTAGACAGACAAGTCTAAAATTAGACAGACGCTAATGTCTATAAATAGACGCTTCTTTGTGAAAGAACTGGAAATCCCAGACTACTCAATACTTTATGTCAGTGTTCTTTAAATGCATCCCTAGTCCCGTGAGTCCTAGCAAAGTGTACTCTTCAAAAAGCATCAATGAAACTTTGTGAGAAAGAAAGAACAGCCATGTAGATGCTATTTGTAAACAAATGTTTTTTTGTTTTGTTTTTGTTTTTGTTTTTACAAAGTTTGGAACAATGGTACTGAGATTCATTCAAAATAAAATCTTGTGAAAGATGAATCAGCGAAGGTCATATTTTCAAAAGCTGGTGCTGTGACTCTTAAGCAATGCTCTAACAAGCCCAGAAGTCATTTGAGAGGCACCTCCTCCTTATATCTCAAGAACAATCAGGAAAACATTCCCACAGCCAAGAATATTGGGCGAACCATCCTATCAATGTCTCATGTTGGTTGGCCGAAGTAAGAATGTACACACATTATTTATTCTAGAATCCTGTTGAATCTTTTTGGCAGTAACTTGCCCTGTGTATTTTTTACAGGCAAGGAAACTATCAGAATGAATTCACTTCATGCCCTTGACCTTTAGTTGAATACTGGAGCTATGTTCATAATAGCTTTGCTTGATGGACTCTGAGGGTTAAATCACCTCATTCACTTAACAATGAACACATTGAGAGTCTACGGCCAAGTGACTTGTTTAAGGTCATGAAACTAATGAACATCAGAGTTGCAATGAGAATGACAGTCACCTGGAAGTGTTTTTCCATTTCGTCCTGATGCTCCCCAACTGCCTCCTACCCTGCTCCGCTCTCCATCTACCCCCAGCCTACCTTTCCCTATAACCCTTTAAGAGGGGGAGTTCCTGCAATGCAGCGTGCCTGTTACCACCTGTTCTCAAATGCTCTTTACAAGTTGTGAAGTGAGCCATGAAGGCCTCCGTCTGTAGCTTCCAGGAAGGGTCCAAGCTCTGATTCTCTGAAGAGCAGCGGTTATCACTCTGTACCACTCTGGATGGATTCCACAGCCCAACCTCATCACTGGTCACAGGGCTGTCATGTTAGGCAGCTCTAGCACTACATGCTAACATGTGTTTTCTGTTGTGTGGGATAGACAGCTACCTTAATTAAACCATCATCCCAGATTGCGATGGGAAGAAAGAATACTGATCATGGCCTGCTGTTTCGAGAGACCAAGAGTCTTAGTGGAAGGGGATCCTAGAATAGATCTCACTCTCACCACATTCTCAGTTCAGCCTGAGAGTGCTATCTCAGCCTTATTAAGTCATTATGAAACTGTTAATGTTTCCTCCCCTACGGACCCTACATCACGATGGTCACTGTGGGTTAGGTGCAACGCTATTGCTTCCATCTCAAGTAAGATCTAGTTAACCCGTGAAGCCTCACTGTGCCTTGGTTTCCCTTAGTATAAAATATAAATAACTTTGAACTTTACCCATGGGGTTTGCTGAGGAGGTTCCACAAAAGAGTCACAGAAAACATATTTAGCAAAAAATATGAATATTATTAATGTTCGACAAACAATACAATTATTGTTTTATTCATTTTGATACATATGAATGGACAAGCTAATATCTTCCTTGTCCTATGGTAGGTCTGAGATAGGGGGATGACCACAGTGTGCATGGTTTTGTCCTCAAGATAGCGGTAAGGATACCCTGAGAAGGTACAGGAGGAAGTTGTCAGTGTAGGAGATAATTATAAAGCAAGCGAGAAAGGACCCAGCAGGGAAAGGAACGAAGAGTCCGAGCCAATATCCTCTACATCTCCAGTGTCTGAGACAATTCCAGGTGCTTGGAAAGAGGTTGGTGGCATAAAGAGCCCAGAATATATTTTAAAGAAGAATTAAGTAGGCCTAATATAATTCATTTATTACACCATGGAGGAAGAAGACCAGTCACACGTTCCATCATGCCCCACAGTGGAAGTCTACCTAAAACAAGCTTCTGAGGTTGGCTCAAAAGTTACCAAACAGGTTTTTCTGAGTCCTCTAATGCAGTGCTGTCTGACAATAATATAATTCGAGTCACAAATGCAATTTCTTTCTTTTTTTTTGCTAGCCACAGCAGAAAAGGAGGACACTTGAAATATCATTTATCAAAATGTTTTATTTAACAAGCACATTAAAATATTATTTCAGCACATCATCAATATAGACTTATCAATAGAACGGTGTATATTTTTGTAATGCCTTTGAATACTTAATCTTAATCCACACTATGCTTTAGCCAGGGCCAGTGATGCTGTAGATAGACAGTGCAACTCTCTCAGGTTTTGTGTGATTAGAAGCTAAAGAAAAACATACCAGGAGATACCATGTTCCAGAAATTAAACTCAAACATCGGGAAGATGCTATTCACTGCACGGGGCTCTGTTGGCAGAACACAACGTGATGGTTTTAGTAATCCTTCCCAACAACTCATAGAAGAAGGACAAACAAACCCAGACTGACATGATTAATTAAGACATATGGGTGGGGATAAAGCAAGATTTCCTCCTATAATCTGTCGTTTCCTGACCTTCATTAAGGACAAAGAACGTCTTAATGGATGAAGCCTTCGCCTTTAATAAGCTTTTCCTCTGCTATTTCCTAAGGAGCCATTCATTACGTTGACAAAACAATGGTAGCAAGCAAAGGACAGGCTGTGGTTGGAACCCCAGGGAAAGCCCATGTCACCATTAGCACCTCAAGGCAAAATGTCACTTGGGCCACCTCCTTCTTCCAGCCAGTCAAGAGGACTTTGACCAATAATGTCAGTCAGAGGGTTCAGGAGCTCAAGGGGTTGCAGATGGGGTGGATGGTGCATTTGCTGCATCAGCAGAAGCATGTGTGCAAACAAAAAATGGAAGTCGGTATGGGCAGAGATAGAACACTCACACAGCCTGCTTCCAAATGTTATTCCCGTTCTCTGGGGATTACTTGCCAGAGGTGTATTTGTCTTAATTGTTTAAATACATTTTAAAAGTTTTTGGAAGAATTTAGATGTACAGAAAAGTTGCAAACCTAGAATGACAAAGTTCCATGAATATTTCATCTAGTTTTCCCCTCACACAAATATGTTACATTTGTCAAAACTAAGAGATTAGCATTAGCAAAATTCCTATTCATTAAATCCCAGATTTAATATTGCACCCCCAACTTCGACTTTTACCACAAAGAATTACGTTAAATTAAAAAAATTAAACTGCCTATTGATTTGATTTTAATCCTAGAAATGGATCGTCTTTATCTTGTCACCAGGAGATCTAGGGATGAAAGTTGTGAGGCAGGATTCTGACCCTGAGGGTTAATCTTCAGTGTCAACTTTTGCGATCACCTAGGGAGCATACCTCTGGATGTGTCTGAGTGTGCTTCTGAGGAGTTCAAACTAAATAGGGAAGACCCAGCATGAACATGGGTATCACCGCCCCATGAGCTGATCATGGACCTGACTCCCGGCTGCAAACATGTTCCTCAGATTCCTGTTGCAGTGACTTCCTCACCACAAAGCACTACATCTAGATAACCTATGAGGTCAGTAATTCCTTGATTTGCTTTTGTTAGGTGTTCTGTCAGAACCCACAGAAATGGAACTAATGCGTAAACCGAGGGATTTACTTTCCCATCGTGGACACACGGGTAACCTTCCATTATTTGGAGTTGTATCAGAGGGTACCTCCTGTGTGAAACATCCCTGACCTTATGCCAGCTGAATGCTAGTGAGGGACCAGAGTGATCTCAGGAAGCAATTGCTACAGTTGCTTTCTTTGCTGACCCTCTCAACCCAGAAACTATCTCTAAGTTGAGCAATACTCCAAGCACCAGGCTTTACTTAGTTTTTCTGCCTAGATGCTCAGTGCTTGACACAAGCCCTACTGTCAAGTACCAGACAAAGAATGGAGAAATAACCAACACGGATACTGGTTGGATGAATTCACAAATGCTGGGTGTTACTACAACAAACATTGTCTGAGATGATTTACTTGTAAAGATAAACAGTGTATTTAGCTCATGGCTTTAGGGGTTCCAGCTCATAGTTGGTTGGCCCATTGTTTTGGGCCTGAGGCAAGGTAGCCCATCACAATGGGAGAACCCGATGGCATGAAATCATTCACATCAGCAGCTAAGGAGGGAAAGAGGGACCAGACGTTCACAGCCCCTGCAGGGGGACACCCAATGATGATCCTGACACAAGGTTCTAGCACTTCCTGGCATAGCCACCCTAAGAATTAGGATGTTATCACCTGTGCTTCTAGAGGACAGTCAAGATCCAAACCATAGCAGCAAATAGTTCTCAGTGACTCCCGCCAGGAGATTAGGCCCTGGACGAAAACACAGAGGATCAGACCAATGGGTACAGGGTGTGGGGGAAGGAAGCAAATGCTGTGAGAGGGGAGGGTCTGAAGAAATCTCTGTAGGGTTGAAGAGATTGAGAGCTATCAAGTCTAGGGAAATAGGCAGAGGCCAGCAGTTCATAATCAGGATTGGGATGTGAAATCAGGAAAGAAAATCAGGGCCATTTTAAACCATATAAACTAGGTTTAGTTTATATGACTGGCAGGGACACGGAGGTGAGTAGTGGAGAATGACATATATACATGGGTACACATATACAGATATGTATGCACATATGCATGTATACATGCATGCACCTATACAAGTAAGCATGAACCACTATGCACATATGAACTATACGCATATGCATTATGCACATACGCACGTGTGCAAATGCACACACATATATACATACATATCCATACAAACATATTTATATTCACGTATATGCACACACATATACATACTAGGGAATGGATGCATGCCTTTGACCATCTCTGTCTCTTAACTGGAAATGTTAACAGGCACAGACGTGTTGGAGAAGAAGCTGGTTGAAGGTAGGAGTAGGATTGTTCAAAAACAGTTCTTGGAAACACACTAGGTCTAAGAGAAGAGTCGGAGGAAAAGGAAAGACGTGTGGTAACAGGATGATACAATCTGTTGCTCATTTTTATAACGAGAAATCACGTGTCCAGTCAGTAAAGTGTCAAAGCAATTTTGACAAATAAACAATGAAATAGCAGTGCTTGAGAGCCTGACAGTCCTTTAATTTAAAACAAACAAACAAACAAACCATTTGATTATGCATCTGTCTGAATGCGCTTGTGTTGGAGTATATGCAAACAAGCGTAGGTTCTCTGAAGACTAGAAGAGGGTGTCTGATCCCCTAGAGTTGGAGCTACAAGATTTCGTGAGCTGAATGCTGTGGGTTCTGGGAACCAAACTCAGGTCCTCAGCAAGAGCAGCAATTTCCTGCTGAGCCATCTCCCCAGCTCCTGACCCCAAGACTCTTTGCTCTTAGGCTTCTGAGCAGTTACCAGACAGTCCATGTTTCATGGTTAAGAAGTCAAAGATATGTATTGCCTTCCAGTACTACTCTCAATGGTCAAAGGACAAAATGTGAACATCTCATGGGGTTAAAGCAAGCACATTACAGGAAAGGAGAGGCGCCTGATCATTACACGTGAGTCTTCTAGCAAGACTTCCCGTTGCAAGGGGATACGCTTCTGTGCTTCTCTGACAATCTCAACGAAGACATGCTGAGCCACTTGGCAGGGAGCTTCCAGTTTATATTCATTCCCAAGGGGGACCTTCTGCTGGAGCCAGGTGCCTTAGTGGCTGCCTCTGTGAGCAGTGAAACCCTGTTTCCAGGGCGTCACTTGCTGAGTAGAAGGCCAGAGGCTCTCATTGCAGTAATTACTGCCTGTACTGTGTTTGCACATCTGCGGTGGCCTCCTGAATTGAGTTTCCACCAGACTTATGCACAAGCCCTCCCCCTGGTTCTTTATTTTCGGTGTCGCACCATGAAAGGGAATGAGATTATGGCACAAATCATAGGCCACGTGACTCTAGCATAGGAGGCCAGTGAGATATTGCAGGGATAATTCCACAGCCCCATGGCCCCTGACAATAATTACGATGTGACCACAGGGGATCACCTTCTAATTGGCTTTTGTTCACTGGATTCAGGGTCTGTTGTGTGCTCCAGTTTGGATAATTAAACTTGTGTCTCCAACGCCACATGTGGTGGCTTATAAATTATGTAGTCCAGAGGAAGAGGAGTCTGAGATAACTGACATGGGAGCTAGAGTGGAGAACATGGACCCGTGATGAAGGAGAAAAAAAACCCAGTCCCCTCAAACAGGGAAACAGGGCTGATGTTCACTCTTCAGTGTCAACTGCTGTATTTATTTTAAGATGGAAATGACTAATTACAGGTCTTCCTAACCCAACCCTCCACCCTCCACAGGGACTGTTTGTAACCCTGTCCTATGGCCTCTAACAAAGGAAGAGTAACTGACCTGAGCAAGGAGGAAAATATAAATCACTTATTTATACCCTGTAATGCTTTGATTATTTAATCATTTGCATGTTGAGAGATTTGCATAATAGCAGGAAAAGGCCCATGCTGGCATTTGGCCTTTCTTTCCCTCCTCATCTCCACAGGACAAAAGATCCTGAACTCAGCCTCAATTCAGCTCCTGGGTTTTAGAGAAATGTGGACTTTGGAAAACCTGGGTTGGTTATTTCAGGGATATAATGTTTGAAAAGAAACCAAGTCCAAAGATTATATCCCACTGGACCACATATCCCTAGCTAGTCTACAGCCTCCAGGATGCAGAGTAGTTAATTCTCCTGAACAGATCTAGACAGAAGGCTTTTTTGGCAAGGGATGGGGGTGGGCTTGATATGGTAAGACTAGCCCCATATTGCCTGAATACGCAATGCTCTTTAAGGGATGGCATTCTATCGTTTTTGTTAAAAATGGAGAAGTGAACACAGGACATCTCTTATCTTAAATCTTTAGAATGCTTAGAAGATTCCTGGAATTTACTTCTAAAGGGCTTTGAATCTCTGATCTTTAGAAGTAGAGCTCTACTTTCTTCTCACACACACACCAAAAAAATGCCCCCTTCCAAGTTTTGTCAGGTAGAGAACACCCCACCCCCGTTCTTTTCAATATCACAGTCGCTTTTGAAGCACAGAAAATTTATTCTTCACCAGTGTGGGAACAACAATTGATATTCAAAATGCTGCCCTTTCCCAAGGCTTCGCCTTCGTGAAAATGAAACATATTTCACACTAGGCACCATATGGTGTTTGTGAAGAGTGGACACGCGGATGCTTCCTAATTAAAGCATTAAAGTTGTCATGAGAAATGGCAGCCGCAGATGACTTTGGCTCCTTGCATGCCTGGGAGGAGGCGGCTGGGCCGGAATCCCAGAGAATGGATGAAGTGGTAGGCTGATGCCTAGCTCTACTAACGCCTGCTCTGATTGGTCCTCAGGGAGCAGATAATGGCAAGAGGCAGTTAATTTGAAGATAATTGAGAGATCTCTTTTCTGACTTCGCACAATAAAGCAAGGTGCTGGGGCTCAGCTGGCACTTGCACCCTGGCTGGAAGAAAAGGGCTGGAATTGGTCAGGGGAGAGCTGCCTCTTTCCCTTTTCTTAGACAAAGCTGGGGAGCCTCCTTTCCTAGGACCCCCGGCTCCCACAGTCCTATTTCCAGACGTACATCATGTTTATTGTGTCTACACATACACAGGTCATAAGTAAGAGCTTCCAAAGAGAAGCTATCAGAGGGTCAGTGTGATGTATTCTGGAAAAACAAGGGCTGTGCCTCAGACATCTCATGCAGGGTGTCATCCCAGATGGTGGAGTGTCTGTGAGAAGATAAACAGTTTTCTTTTCATCTCTCTCTGTCTGTCTCTTTCCCAGAGTGAACACAGCCACACACCTCGGTGGGGAGGGGCACAGGATCTCTGAGGTGTCGTTCAGAGGAAGAGTCTTGAGCCGTCTTCACAGTCACCTCAGCAAAACCCACTGTGGAAGGGAGGAGCTAACGAATGACAGGAAAGGAACTTTTGTTGGTGGAAATGTTCATCCTCTACCTTGTCATCCTCCCGAGGATTTACTCTAGATCAGGGCAGCTTCTTCACACATTGTGAGGAAGTCTTAAGTGTGTGTGTGGGGATAATCTCATTTCCCCCTTTTCTCTCATACATGTGAAGAATTACTAGAAATAAGGATTACATAAGTGCGGAAAAAGAATTTGTTTGTTGTTGTTCCCTCCTTAGGACTGGGAAGCTTAATGGTGACAGGCTCTTAGGTACAGCCACACTGAGGAGCATTAGAAAGTGGAAAATGCTATGCTCATGAATTCATCTCTCGTTAGTGAATTCTGGGAGACAAATTTGAGGACGTGGGTCCAGGCTTGAGCAGTGCAGAGGGAGAAGGTATCAGACAAGCCAGCGCAGGGTGGTCTGAGGGCAGGAAAGGGAGCTAGAAACTTGGGCTTGCTAATCTGGTTTCTAAAATATTCTTTGAAGTGAAATATATTTTGTTCTTTATTTAGCCACGGGTTTTCTTCCCCCATCCCTGAGCAGTAGGATTGTGGGAGCTGACCTCCAAAACAACTGTCTTCAGTTTTGTTTCCATGGGATGTTGTGGTGGAGGGAGTCAGTTTACAGATGTAGAGTCAGAAAACGAAGAGCTACTGCATACAAATATGTATGAAAGTGGCTGTCTAGTTCTGAGGGAGAGGTAAGCACAGCTTTAGTCTACTTCCCAATAGCCACTCTCTTTTTCTCCATGGTGTATGTAAGTATAACCGTGTATTTATGTATTACATATCTATATGTATTATACAGATTATAGACCTATAAATATACAGATGCTGATTCCTGGTCGTGTGTCAGAATCCCACAAGAACCCCTAATGGCAGGCAGGGGAGAGTGATTTGTCCTCTGGTATGGTTCCCTGCAGAGTTGTTTAGCTTTACATGTGTGTGTGTGTATCCACATTTGTGTATATACACACATATGTGTGTGTGTGTGTGTGTGTAATGCACAAATACATGTATATATGCATGTGTGTTTTTGTTATATAGTTGAGCTATCATATGCAAGAGAACACTGCTTCTTTACAGGCGGCTGCAGCACGGTCAGTGAAGATCTTACTGCTTTAAAGCTGAGGTGATTGATGGTCAGCTTACAGAGCTGGTTAGAAAGAGAAGCTCCTCCTCAGCGGAATCAGAAGTTCTGATACAAGACACTGCTTAGATCCAGCTTGCCCTTTCTTTGGTAAGATTGCAAAGGCTTAGGTTATTCCAAAAATAGCTTTGAACATTTACGGGGGGGTCAAATGAAAGAAGGCGAAGCCTGACTTGAAAAGGCGACTTTTGGAGCTTTTCACCACTACCCTTACACAATCAAGGATCTCTTGTTCACGGGACAGCTCTACCCAGAGTGGGCAGATGGCCTCACTAGTCAAGGCAATTCCCACATAACCTAGATAATCTCTCATAGGACCTTTTCCCCAGGCGATTCTAGTCCCTGTCAGGTTAACAGTGAAAGTGAACCATTTCAGTGAACCATTTCAGTGAACCATTTCAGTGAACCATTTAGGACTTCCTTCCTATTGTCCTAAATGCCCTCAGAGACAGCAAAGCACATCCTAGATGTTCACAGTGTCTTCCCGAAGACAATAGTGGCCTTTAAAGAACGGAGATTCTGCCTCTGGACACTGCTATAGCTCTGGGTCCCAGCTGCTGATGCCTCGTAGTCCACCACAGTCCTACAAAAACCCCTCATGGCAGGCAGGGGAGAGTGGTTTGCCCTCTGGCATAGTTCTCTGCTGGTGGTCCTCTGAAATGTATAGATATCTACAACTCATTTTTTCATAGAGTGTACAGATGTGCCAGGGATTGGGGCTGGGCATAGATTTGAGTGACTCCTAGGATTCCTACCTCAGGCTCAGATTGTCCCTAAGATTTTGCTACTGGGTAAGTTTATCACTGTCATGAGCTTACTGAGTGAGAAACAAAGACAAATACCCTTGTGTCTTTCCACAGTGTCAGAATTTATTGACTAGCAATAAATTCACAAGACACAGCAGTTTCTTTGGCAGCAACTTGCCTTAGAGTCCCAACTCTCTTGATAATCAGCCAAGGCAA
Source organism: Rhynchomys soricoides (assembly GCA_019843965.1). Lineage (NCBI taxonomy): Eukaryota > Metazoa > Chordata > Mammalia > Rodentia > Muridae > Rhynchomys > Rhynchomys soricoides. The sequence goes on along the minus strand of JADRCH010000005.1, from coordinate 15,276,732 downwards.
ATGCAGGTTCTCTCGCTCTCTCTACGAGAAAAAACATTGTCTACTAATATTAACTCTCAATCACACATTATATATCACACAGTAGATACTTGTGTGTGTGTATGTATATGTATGTGTGTGTACGTGTATGGTGTGTGTGTCTGTGTGGTATGTGTGTGTGTGTGGTGTGAGTGTGTGTGCCTGTATGGTATAGAATGTCACAAAAGGTAAAACAGGCTGCACAGAGTTCAAGGAGAGGAGTTCTGGAGGTGGAGGCAGGAGGATCAGAAGTTCAAGGTCATTCTCTGCTACATAACTCTAGAAACTGGTCTGGGATATATGAAACCCTGTCTCAGAAACAAATAAAACAATGCAACAAAAATCTTCCAAAGAGGCCCGAGAGACAGATGCAGGAGGCAGATAAGGATGGTTGGGAAGAATTTCTGCAGGAATAAAACATATACCCTGCCAGGGACACTGCTACGGAGCCCAGCCAGAGGGTCACAACTTTACAACTTTAGCTGCAGAAGTGAGTCGTAGGACTGTGAAGGCCATAGAAGTGAAAAGCAGAGTCAGGGTCAGGCAGACGGACAGACAGCAATTCAAAGAGGCTGTGGGGACCGAGCTGAGTTGAAGGCCCTGTGATAATTAGGAATTTTCTGCCTGTCCATCCCTTGGTGGTGGGATGAGAGCTTCTGTAGGGCACTTGAGAATATGAAAAATCATACTGGGTAGGCTAGATTCAAGAGCTTATTGAGGAATGGGCATAATGCCCCCCTAATGCTCAGTGTGTGCGTGCGCTCATGTGCATGTGCATGCGTGTGTGTGTGTGTGTGTGTGTGTGTGTGTGTGTGTGTGTAGGACCCAGGACTCCCCAATTTAAATCCATTCTCCACAGGTGACACGGCCTACTCAGCCACATGTCTGTCCACTTGCTCACCTGTCTGAACCTGTCCCTGACTACTTTTTCCTGCTCCCGATCTGTTTGTGGTTCTCTCAACCTGGCTGTTTTTTCACTTTAGAGTCTGCTGCTTTGCTCTCAAACCTGACACCAGAAGTTTCCACAGGCAGCTTGCTCCCAGCCTGGCCTTGTTCTTTATCTTCACGGACTCTTTCTCAATCCACTTTTGTAGACTATGAGCTCTGTCACATCTGATTTAACTTGTATTTATTTTGTAATACACACACACACACACACACACACACGTACACACATATATATCCACATTCCACATTCACACACATACACACATACCACACCACACCATGCCATACACACACACACACAAACCACTTACACATATACACACATCACATACACACATATACCCACACACCACATACCACACACACACAGCACACGCATACACACATGTACAAATGCACTCACAAATTGCACACACACACACACACACACACACACACACACGCATGCACTCAAACACACAAAAAACCAATAGATTTGCTGTGTGCGATGCATCATATGGTGTGAGAGTTAGTATTAGTAATTAAAATTAGGATGAAAAACATCTGCATTCTTCAGCCAAGCCACCAAGGCAGGAGGTGCTGTTAGTAAGTCTGCCAAGCCTCATGATTTTATTATTATTCAGTAAATGCTGCCACTGCAGACAGACACATGCATGCCTGTGTTTTGGGCACATTTTGCTTATAGCTGTGTATATGTTCACATAAAAGTATAAACTCTTGATATCCCCAAGTATTGTGCTTCCTCTTAATGCAATGGACTTTTTAAACTGTCTTCTGTAGATTCAACTATGAATTACATTTATGATGAGGAATGAGATTAGATAGATTGGCCACACAATCTCAAAAATGTTGCAAAATGACAAATAAATGTTTCCATTGTCTTACTAGTATAAAGAAGTGGCTTTGATTGTTCTTATTTTTTTTTTTTGAATGGATATTTAGAAACAAAATTTATCATTCCTATTATAATGTACAGGAAAAGATTACAGAGACACATTTTAAAAAATAGCTATACATATCAATAAACCTTTCTGTAGACCAGCATTAACTACTTACAAAACAAAATGAAAATATATCTATATCCAATGGCTGTAAGAGCCATATTGGGCTGGCAAAAAGAATTGTGTGAGACTTGTGTCAATAAAGGGATACAATTTTATTGAAGGATATAAAACAAAATTGACCATCCCAAGTCATATAACTAGGTATTGGCTTGATAATTGTGCCTGTCATAAACCAGTCAGTATTTGAAAATTTACTTGCAGTGCTAAGACAAGAATGATGAATCACCTAGTGAGGGATTTTCAGGAAGAAACTTGGAAAACTCTGTATTATGACCTGCAGCTCGGATCAGCTAAGCTGGTGCTGAGAATGAAGACTATTTCTGGCTTCTGCCAAGGTGGAAGGTTGCCATGGCCACTGGTTCTCCCTTCCAGTATTAGCCCTGGAGAAACTATGGCATTTATTTTTGGAAACAACTGTACTACTTAGGGTTTGTTTGTTTGTTTGGGTTTTTGTTTTGTTTTTGTTGTTTGTTTGTCAACTTGACATAAGCCTAGGGACAGGAAACTCAATTAAGGAAATGCCTCTATCAGATTGGCCTATAGGCAAGTCTGTGGGCATGCATTTTCTTGATTAATGGTTGGTATGGGGGGACCTAGACCACTCAGATATTCCCTGATTGTATAAGAGAGACTTAGCCAAGTCATGACAACTAGTCAGTTAAAAGTTTTCCTCCATGGTCCTTGCTTCATTTCCTGCCTGCAGGTTCCTGCCTGGGCTCCTCTCAATGACAGCCTCCCCAAGTTGCTTTTGTCTCTATCCAAACAATAGAAAGCAAACAGAACACTAACCAACAAAGCCCCCCTCCCAACAAAGAGGAAGAACCCCCCAGGCATCAGTGTTGTGCTTTATAAACAGACAATGAGAGGAAGAATATGTTTGGCGGAGGTGTAGTCGGGTGTGGGGGAACGGGGTGCCTTTGCAGGCCCGTGCTGAGGCATCCCTTCCTCCTGAGGGACTAGCCATAAAGTATAACATAGAACATGGGGTGGGGAGTTAAGGAAGTAGAGACAGAGAAAGGCAGACAGAGACAGAGACAGAGAGAGAGAGAGGCCATGAGCATGTGGGGGGGAGGGAAATGAGGAGAGAGGGGGAAGAGGGTGAGGGAGCAAGGGCAGGAAAGAGAGAGAGAGAGAGAGAGAGAGAGAGAGAGAGAGAGAGAGAGAGACAAGCAGCCCCTTTGATAGTGAGCCAGGCACACCTGGCTATTGCCAGGTAACTGGGGCGGAGCCTAGACAATCAGTTCTCATCCTTCCTAAAACTGTGACCCTTTAATACAGTTCCTCATGTTGTGGGGACCCTCTAACTATAAAACCATTTTAGTTGCTACTTCACAACTATCATTTGGCTACTGTTGTGAATCAGAATGTAAATACTTTTTGGAGAGAGGTTTGCCAAAAGGGGTCGTGACTGACAGGTTGAGAATCACTGCCATAAGGGGACTGAATTACTTTTTGTTTGAGTCTCTCTATCTCTCTCTGTCTCTGCCTCTCTCTGTGTGTGCATGTGTACATGTATGTAGGTGCATGTGCACACTTGTATATTCATGTGTACACACAAGTGTGTATACATGTGCGTGTGCATGTACTTGTGCGTGCGTGTGTGCATGCCTGTGTGTGTGTGTATGTGTGTGCTCTGGCTGTGAAAGCTTAGAGAAAACAGTAACAGCTGCATCCTGGAGGCAGACACACGGCAGCATGTAGCCATTGGTTAGGACCTGTGCTTGACTGTGCAACTTCCTGCTACCAAGCTGGCCTAAGGGCATACAGACAAGTTCTCCACCTCAGTCTCCTGAGGTACTGGGAAGATTTGGCAGAGAAAACACTACTGGGAGGAGCCACTAATGAAAAGTTCTCCATTTGTCTTTCCCTTTTTAAATAAAAGTCTCCAAATTTTGTGTGCATGTGTGTATACACACACACACACACACACACACACACACACACATTGTGTTTCCCACAAGGCTAATTATCCATGTGCTGTTTTGGGGTCTTATGCTGCCTTTACATGTTATTTCTCTTTTGTCTTTAATAGATCACAGTTTATGTTTCCAAGACAAGGTCAACATCATGACCTTGATGTTGAAGATCATCAGTGAAGATGTTATATCGACTCCTCTTTGGTTTGGTTTGGGCTGGTGTTTTCTGGAGCTCAGATGGAGTTGTTCATACACTGTATTATTCAGGGTTTTCTAGAGTCACAGAACTTATGGAATTTCTATATATTAAGGGAAATTACTGGGATGATTTACAGTCTGCAGTACAACAAACCCCAAGGATAGGCAGTTGTGAATGGGAAGTTCAAGAATCTAGTAGTTGCTCAGTCCCATGAGGCTAGTTGTTTAAGCTGGTCTTCTGTATAAGCTGGAATCCTGAAGAAGTAGGTTCCAACAGATGTGCTGGCAAGTAAGTGCGAGCCAAATGAAGAAGAACAATTTTCCCATTGTCCTTATGCAGGTCTCCAGCAGAAGGTATGGGCCAGATTAAAGGTGTATACTACCACACCTGGATTTGGAACTTGCTCTGTCCCAGGCTGGACTTGAACTCAGAGATCTGCTTGCCTCAGTCTCCTGGGATTAAAGGTGTGTACCACCTTGCCTGAGCCTAAGCTTTTCATGGCCACTATGCCTCAAGAGCTGGATTCCAGGTGTGTCCTTCATTTCTGGAGTGTAGTTTTTTGCAGATGTAGTCAAGTTGACAGCCAGGAATAACTGTTGCGGGTAATTTTAATAACATGCTGTATCTTTTGCCTGGGACCACAGCCCATGGTCCAGCCCCACTCCTGGTTTGCCCATTCCTCCTGGCTTAGCTCCACCAAGCCAGCAGCTACTGCCCTGGCTGCTCTCGTTCTCTGTCCACCTATTCTCCTTGCAAGAAAAACATTTAGACAGCTTTATTATCCTTGAACTTGTCAGGTAACACAATTGCTGGGCATAGAATCCCCTGCCCTAACCTTGTCAGCCAGCCTATATCACCTGTCCGCCAATGTCGGAGGCCACCAGTTCTAGCTACCCCAAGATCTTTCATGGTTGTTGTGTGCTTTTCATTCCAAAGCCTGGCTGAAAAGCCTTTTCTCTTTCGTTATGTCTCTTTTTGCTCCTGGAACCTGGAAGTCCCACCTTTACCCTTTGCACAGCAATTGGCGTCCACCTTCTTTATTGACCAAATCAAGAACCAATTAGGGAGCCAGATTTTAGTATCAGCTCCTCCCCCACAAAAAAGCCACCAAAGTCAAACTGTATTCTGCAAAACCTATGTCCTTTGTACATAATGGCACATGAGGCTGATATTTCCTCTAACTGGTAGTGTGAGTCCTAATTGCTTGCTGAAGACTGTGTCTACTCAGTGTCTCTACCACCAAAACAAAGCTACTGTTTTTCTCTTTGGCATTGATAAAAATTTTTATGGGGAACATACATTGAGGCTAAGTAAATTCTATTTCTTCTTGAAGTGTAGTCCACTCCTCTTAACATTCATTGACAGATCTTGTCCAGAGCAATGCTCATTTGGTATTCTGATGGTAAGACTCAATTTCCTTTATTTGTTGGAGCTTTTGATTGACATTCTGTGAGGAAAAACTAGCCTCCACCTTCTCCCATAAATTAGTATCAGCATAGTTTGGAAGACATTTATTTTAGGTTGTGAGGTGAAATCCAGTATCAGTGTCATTGTTTTGGCTTTGACTACTGAGGACTCCTGCCGCTCTGCTGTGCTCTTTTTCTGGTACTATGCAATGTGAGAGCCTTAGCTTGTTTTTTCTCTTCTTCATCATTTAAAAAAATAAATCTAGTGCAATTCTGGTTCTAAAGACAGGAAAGAACTTACAGAAAAAAGAAATGTCCATTCACTTTTGAGTACAAATGTAAGATTTTTCTCAATAAAAGATAGAACTGAACCAGTTGGTACAAAGTGTAAAATGATCAAATATTAACCAGTGTGAAAACCACAAACTGAATTTGTTAGTCTGGTGGTTCATTTTCAAAGGAGCTTTTTTAGGTCCAGCTACAAATCAACAGAAAACACTAGCCCCCTGAGCATGCCTGCTGGTCTAGCTATTTCCCCCACATCCAAGTTCCACTAAGCTCCTCCCTGCAAACCAGAAGTTTAGAGTAGACAAATATGAGCAGGCAGGATTATGCAGCCAGTAAGCTTTCAAATAGACAAGTTATAAGACACACAGAGGAACCCTCACACAACTTTCGTTGAGAAAAAGGGAAGTGTGAGAGACTTAAGGAAGCAGGCTACCTGAAGGTTGGGGAGCCGAGTACTTTCCCGGTCACCAGAGAAAGGGAAGAGAGGTGAAGCATTTAGGTTTCATAAACCCAATCTAGGTAGACGCTTGACTTGGCAAGGTCCTTAACTAAACTGACTGGTTGATTTCACTACCCCAAGCTTCAAATGCTCTGATTATGAAATGGGAGTGTTCGCGTTATGAAGCGGGGATCACTGTTTCTTACAGAATGTCAGAAGTGTTGAAATCAGGATCTTGAAGAGGCATCCAAATGCCTTTATCCAGTGCAGTACTAGCTACGAAAGCCCAAATACAGAAGCAATCCAAGTGTCTGTTGACAGGTGAATAGATAAATGAAACACAGTATTGGCACTATCAATAGTCTTCAGCTGAATAAAGAAAGTCTGCGTTTATAACATGAGTGAGCTGATAAGCCAATAGTAGGATGAATACTGCAGGACTCTTCCTCTGTGATGAGCTAAAATGATCAATGCATAAAAGCAGAGCATGCAAGGCACAATATAAAGACGGGGAGCATGTTAAAACCACAATGAACACCATACAACTGCCAGAACGCCTAACATCTGAAAGACTGGCCGTGCAAACTGTTGACAAGGAGCATCCAGAACTTTATACCTTGCTAGCAGTAGTGGCGAATCACGGGGAAGGGGGGCGGTGTGGCCATCCCTGGTGCAGGCTGTTAAGGAGTTGATACATCGTCTCTAGAGAGTTTATGTACAACTGAGTCGTATCCTCCAGTTCCTGCTCTTGTGAACAATACGCGCTATCAATTTTAACATTATGAAGCACTTCTACCTGAAAAGCATCTTATTGATCTTAGTGATAAGTGATAACGGACATATTCTCGTTGTATCATAATGCTCATACAGGCACCCAATGAGTATGGGTGTATGAGTTTTTCTTTGATCATCACTGCCTACTCTGTAGTCTCAGTTCTTTGTATCATCACAAATGCAGAATTTCAGTTGTATTGAAGGATGAGCTATTTTCCGTTATGTTATATAGACTCCCCTTTTTCAGTTCAATTATTTACCGTTGAACATGCAGGTTAAATCTGTATTTTGGCTGCTGTAATTTTTTTCAGAAAGTGATTCACTGTGCAGTTCAGACTTGCCTGAAACACATTATTGGCCCAGATTGGCCTTGAATTCATGGAAATTCACCTGCCTTGGCTTTCCAAGTGCTTGAACTACATCATAAGCTACCAGGATATTGTGAATGAACATGGGGTGAAGATTATCTCTTCCACATACTGATTTAATTTCCTATGAGTATTCAACCAGTAGTGGGGTTGTTAGATCCTATGCTTGAGATTACATACATACATATACACATATGTCGATATATGTTTAAAGGTTTTTGAAACCCCATGCGTTCCTCCATATACTTGCATATACTTGCACTAATTTACACTCCAAAGCCGCCAGCTAAGACTTGTAAGAGTTGTCCTTCCTCTGTACACTCCTTAAAGCTCGTCTCTTGCTTTTTTGACAGCAGGCATTCTAACTGGGATAAAGCACTATCTCACTTTGCCAAGTGTCCGAGTCAGCCATCTGTACATTTTCCAGTGGACATCTGTTCCTATCATGTACAAGCAGGGCCAGTTTGGTACCCACTTTCCAACTTGAAAGCCCCGTTATTTCTTTCTTCTAACTGATTACCACTGCAGCCAACAGAAAAGGTAAAAGTGAGTAAGGCTTGTCAGGAAATGTCTCTTTTACTCCCCCAGTTTGTTTGTAGAAAATAATTACCTCTAAGGAGCTTGAAATCTTCCCTCATTACTTTCTACCTTTAGATATTGCTGTTAAGAAATTAGATATTGGGGCCACAGAGGTGGCTCAGTAGTAAAGGCAGCAGCTTGGCAGTTGTCAAACCTGATGGCCTGAGTTCAATCCTCAAAATCCATGTGGGGGGGGGAGTAGAGAACCAACACTCGAGTTATCCTCTGACTTTCACATGCATGCAGGAGTACACACACACACACACACACACACACACAAATGCACAGGTACACACAAATGTACACACATATGCATACACACGTGAATACATATACACAATAAATACATCTTTAAAGCTTTTATGAAAGAAGTCTGATACACACACACACACACGCACACACACAATTTCTGATCTCCATAGAAGCTTTTAAGATTTTATTTCTTTCCAGCATTCTCACATTTCAAAGAATATTATTCTATTGGGTGTGTTTGCTTTCATCTTGCTATAAATTTTATGATTCCCGTAAAGCTAGAAACTTACTTTTAAAATTATTTCTTTAAAAAAAAATTTCCTACCCCCATTTCCCCCCCCACTCTGTCTCTCTCTTTTGTTCTTTCTTTCTTCTTCTGTTAATATATCACTTACACACAAGATTTCCTTGATTAATTTTCTAATTTTCTTCCCTTTTCCGTCTCCTGTTAAAATGCTTTTTGATTCTGCATTCTGGGAGAGTCTCTTGACTCGAGGACCACATTTGGCACACCTACTTCTCATCTCTAAAACCTCCAATTTTTTACTTTTTCATTCACTTATTTCCTATGTGGGGCTGTGAACCTTTCTTCTGGTAGGCTGTCTGAGAGAAGAGGAGGAAGTTAGCAGCCTCCTCACAGAGATCCTTGCTAAAAGACATCGGCCTCTGGTCATTGGGAAGAGTAAGACTGTACACAGAAATGTCACTCCCTAACTGAAGAGACGCAGTAGGCTGCAATTTCATGTGAAGGGTTGTCAGTACCCTGGCCTTCTCTCCAAAGACACGTACTTTGTGGAGGGAGTGAAGAATCTTCCAGCCTTTTTCTGCTGTGTATGCCTGCTGTTAATATTTATTTTCATTCATTTTTTTATTAAAACTTTATTATTACTGTGAGTATGTGTGTGTGTGTGTGTTTGAGTGTGTGAGTGTGAGTGTGTGTGTGTGTGTGTGTGTGTGTGTGTGTAAGCAAGTGGGAGCGTAGGCACATGCTTGCCAAAGGATAATCTCAGGTGTTGGTCTTTCTTTTGATCTTGTTTGAGACAGGGTCTGCTGTGGTTCACCACTGTGTGTGAGGCTAGCTGGCCACTGAGATCTGTGTATTCTGTGCAGGGTTACAGACATGTATGCTACAGTGTCTCAGGTTTACATGGGCTCTGTGGACCCAACTTCAGTGCATCAAGCTTGTCCAGCAAGCATGTTAGCTCCTGAGCCATCTTTCTAGCCCAGTTGTTGGCATTGTTGAAGAAATAGGAAAAGAGAGCCTGGGAGTCCCCCAGTTCACCCCCAGATTTCCCTTAGTCCTGCCAAAGGTATTCTCCTGTTTCTCTCTCCCTTGTCCTTACTGTAGCTGACATCTTTGATTCGAGATTTTCTTCAGTCTAGTTTTCCTGCACAGGCACACATGCACACATGCTCCAGTTTTGTGTTTAGCATCTCATTTTGCCCTTTGTTCATAGCTACTGACACTTGATCCTCGACTAGACTGTCCGAGTTCTGTCAGATGAAGTTGCCTTTCTTGGGCATCTACCAGTGCGGATCCTGGGCTTTGTAACCTGGCCCACTCTGAAGTTAATGTGCTGCTTCTCTGCTTCCCTCCAGTCGTCTGTGGCAGCCTCTTACTTGTCTGACTCATGTTCCCTTTCTTTCAGTGATTGTATACACTTTCAATTTCTGCATTCTTATTTTAAACAGCCTTTATGGGGAGAGGACATAAACACACTTGGCCAATATGTCATTTTTAACAAGAAGCCTATAAGTAATTTTGATAAAGTAGCTAATTTTATAATGCTTGCTATAAAATGGACAAATCCTATAAACACCGTAATCTCAAGCTGGCTAAATGCACAGAAAAACATTTTTAAAAAGAAAATGTGAGCGGCATTACCTATTCCACACAGAGACAGAATAATCGTGATTTTTAATTTCCCTGTAATCCTTTTCTTCCCAAGTGTCTATGTAGAGAGAGGGGGAAAAAAGACTTTTGTAACCAAAATAAATAATTACTAAAAATAGTTTTCAAAGTAGAGGAAATAAGCAATTAAGAGATTATCTCAGTGGGATGTGTTTTCCTGTAGGCATGCTGCGTGCAACTGGAATTGTGCACAATTGGATGCTTCTGATTCTATTGCCAGTGAAGAAGCAGCAATGTTAACACCTGTGCTTGCTGTTCTTAAGTTGCTTTCTTTCTTTTCTTTTTAATAATTTCCTTTCTTTATTATTTTGTGTGTGCATTGGTATTTTGCCTGCATGTATGTCTGTGCCAGATCCCCTGGAACTAGAGTTATAAATAGTTGTAAGCTTCCATGTGGTTGCTGGGAATTGAACTTAGGTCCTCTGGAAGAACAGCCAGTGAGTGCTCTTAACCGCTGAGCCATCTCTCCTTCCGCACCCCTACCTCTGCACCCGCGTTACTTCTTTTCTCATCAAATAGGAATCATGGTCAGAGAGAAAACAGTCCTGACCCTATGCTGATGAGCAGCAGAGCCAGAGACTGGATGCACTGAGTCTAATTCTACAGAGGCATCTTAACTGTAACTTGACAATCTCACCAAATATAGTCCTCCTTCAGTACTTGTAAGAAGTTGGTTCCAGGACCACCCAGGAATTCCAAAATCTGGGAATGCTCAAGTCCCTTACACAAAATGACATACAACATTGGTGTCTAACCTTTGCATGTCTTCCTGCATACTTTAAATAATTCCCTGATTACTTATAGTATCTAACCCAATGTCAAGTCTGTGGTCCTAAGTACCTTACGGGGAGGACGTATTGTTTCAGGAATCTCTGCATGTTTTGCCCAGATGCGATCTTTACCCAAATACTTCTGGTCCATTCATGATTGGTTGAATTTATGGGTGATGGCTAAGGAGGGTCATATACATCCTCTTTATACACATTTGGGCTCACATCTGTGCTTTTTCAAGTGTATTGGCTGTGGAACAAACTATAAACCAAACACAAGGATGAAAGCCAACAGGACACCTCATGAAACAAACAGCAGAAGTGTCTGTCTGTACGCCTACCTCTGTCTGAATCCCCATCTCCCTTTCTCCTACAGTGTTCCATGCCAATGAATAGTCTCCCACACATGGAAATAGGGAGCCCTGGCTTCTGCCTGCCCTCAGAGTGAGCAGCCCTCACACCTGTCCAGCCTTGTGTTTTCTGAGGGCTGTAGTGGTTTATTATGGCCCCGGGTCTTGGTTTCACTGTGGTGAATGGAATGGAGGAGACATCTTGCCAGCCAGAATACATTAAAGGTTCACTGCAGATGCCCCTAAACCACTGCTGTGCTTCCCATTACGGACAGATGAGTTTAGACTCCCGAGTGTTTCCAGGAATGTAGGAGGTTTTGATCTGTTGTTCTTTCCACCCCATTGTTTCAAAGCTCCAATGAGAGAGGGCCACATGGACTGTGCCCAAGGCACGGAGGGAGCTAGACTTTGAATGATCTGGAACAGTCTGATTTTCTTTAAGACATTTTTTGACAAGTAAGTGGTATGTAGATACCACTCTAAATATATTCTTTCTGATGGATTGATACTCTACACTTGATTCTAATAAGGCAAGGGATTTGTTATTATATACCTCTTCTGTTATTATATACCTCTTCTGTTATTATATACCTCTTCTGT
>JADRCH010000005.1:15177177-15264839 GCA_019843965.1 Rhynchomys soricoides | reverse complement strand
CTCTTCTGTTATTATATACCTCTTCTGTTATTATATACCTCTTCTGTCTACAGATCACTTCTTTGCTTTATGAAATAGTGTACTTCTCCAGACTCATTTTATTTTTAGTATGTTGTATGTTGTATGTATATGTATGTTGTATGTATGTATATTTAGTATGTCATAGTCATATATCATAATTCATGCCTTTAAAGTGGACTATGAAACTTGATAGCTCAGTACTTTGCCACACAAGTGCGAGGTCCTGCTAGGCACAGAAGCTCCAGTCTGAATCTCTGCTCTCGAGAGGCAGAGATGGCAGATCCCGGGCCCACAAGCAGGCATGGACCAGGCCAGTGAGAGAGCATGCTTCAAATACAAGGTGAATGGTGTCTGGAGAGGAATTCCACAAAGACTGTCCTCCGGCCTCCACATGCATGAGCACGCATGTGCACACATACGCAAATAGACACATACACACACACACACACATGAACACACACGGGTGGAAAACTCAATGTCTTTTAAGCATAGTCACAGAGCTGTACACCCATCACTGGCATTGGTTTAGAATATCCACATCACTGTAAGAAGAAAAGAGCAGCAAATCCCGCGCCCCGGTCTCAATTTTCCAAAAACAGTGTAGGATTCTTTGGGAAGACTGGATGATTCTAGAACTGAACCTGGGATTACACAGAGGAGAGTATTTTTGTATCAACAATTAAGTGAGACTGACCGAGAACACCAACTCCACATTCATGGGGCCTCATCAAAGAGAACCAGGAGCCAGCTGAAATAGCTCCCAGCTGTTTCTTTAAGGGTGTGGCACCTGGTAAGCAGAACACACTCAAGCAGATGACCTCACACCCATGAATCAATGGGCAGCCCAAATAGACTCGAGAGAGAGACAGAGACCGAGACTGGGGGTGGGGGGGTGGGGGTGGGGAGACAGGGTTGAGAGTAGCTGGGTGCTGTGTGTGGATCTGGGAGGACGTAGGAAAATATGAGGGTAAATATGGTCAAATATATTGTATGCATGGGTCTGAAATTCTCAAGGAATTAATAAAAATATATTAAAAAGAGAAATAGCTCTCGAATGCCCAGAGCTGGAAATTTAAGCAATAAAATAAAGCAGTACTGGTTCATAACTCAAGATCAAATAAATACATAAGGGTCCATAATGATATGAATTAGTGACTCATTAACAAAGTAATCGAGGGAAGAAAAAAATGAATCTCTGCTACAAAAGAAATCGAAACAACTTACAGTTTTAAGAATTTCTATCTCTTCATTAGTATTCTCTACTTCATTAGATAGTGTCGTTGGACGTTTTAATTTTTAAAACCTACTTTCTTGGGTGTTTTGAAGTCTCTGCCGTCAACTCTGGTAGCCTGCCCTCTTACAGGCGGATTCTGCTGCTTGCTGGTTTCCCTGTGTCTGGGTCCCACTTCCTAGCTCTCCTTCCACCTCACAAGGTTTTTAGGTAAAATATTGCAGCAGTTGTCAGTTCTGGTCTCTTTTCTCTCTCTGAGGCTTATTTTGCTCTTGTCTACTGAATCATTTGGGTGGTTCATTTTACAGTTGTTTCCTACCTTGGGCAGCTCAGGGTATAATCAGAGGATGGAGACTGGGATGTATACAAGGTCACTTTGGGGTGGCAGCAGTTCGGCCAGTGCTCCTCTGTGGGTCATCCCCCACCCCGTCTGTCCCTCCTGGGTTCTCGTGGCTCCTAGCTTTTCTCTAATTCCTGGCTGATGGACACACTGTTGTTTTCAACACAGTCTGGTGTATAATTGCTTCACAGTCTGTCTAATTCTATTGAGTCCGGTCACCTTGGTGGGGTAGCTTTGAGGTTTCTTCTGACCAAGGGAGTCTTTTAAAATTGTAACCCCAACCTTTTGTTTTTTTAATTGATGAAACATCTGGCCTAGGAGTGAGCTTATTGCTCTCCTAAAGAGACCCACTGCCTCTTAATTGCTTGCTACCTAAATCTCCACTGTCCTTAAGAGTATCTCCAGGCTTGACCTTCCCCAGTGGTCTGCTTCAAACAGAATCAGCTTCCCATAGAGACCTTTGGTTTTTCTGTTCTTATGGTCTCTCCATGGTCTCTATGCCCTGGGTAAAATTTCTCAGCTGCTGCACCACATCAGGGATGAGTGGGACCTTCACTCCCAAGAACAGACTCTTTGGCAGGGGCTATAACCACTGGGATTCCTGGCTTACTTCTACCAGCCTGCAACCAGTGCCCTATGAGCAAGCTGAGGCCAGAGAAGATAGGTCTCCAGAATGCTGTGGTACAACCTCTCTTACTGTTGTGGATTTCGGAGGAGATGGGAGTGACCTCCTCCTGGCTGAACCTGGTGGGACTTTAGAGGCTGAGAATCAGTGGCCCACCCTTCTTAGTCAGATGCTTTGTCTCTGTACTTGGCCTCATATTCGAGCTATGGGGTGTGGGGACATAGTGAATAGACTGGGATCCATGTGCCACACAGTCTGGTTATTCTTCCCACACTTGTGGAATTTCTTGAACGAATGTTTCTTAATTTTCTGTTATTCCCTTAGTGTTATTTCCAGAGATCTGTTAGGATTGGTTGCTGTGAAAGTAATCTTGGTTGCTTTGCCAAGGAGCAGCTCTGTGGGTCCATGTCACTGTCCTCAAAGAACCCAGCCCCCCATTGCTTATCTCAAGTCTCAAACATAGCCTGTTTTTCTTCAACTCCCTTGTTGATCAACTGTCTGCACACTTAATTCATATTTCTTCTTTGACAGCACCTTTCTGATGGAGAAAGGCACAGAGGGATATGATCCTGGCCTGGGTGCCTACTCAGCTTGCTCCAGCCTTTCTGTACAGCATCCTCAATGTGCTGGGCTTCGTGAGTAGGACGTCCAGACACCAGCGGCAATTAGTCTAGGAATTCACTGCTGTAAACCCACTGGACTGAAGAAGCGTGACTATAACCTCTCCCTCCAATTGACCAGCCAAATTCAGTTGAACTCATTGCTGTAAGCCATACAGGACATGGGGTGGTGGGATGGAATCCAGAACAAGTTTATTTTGGTGGTGATTTTAGGTACACTGTAAGAAAGGACTTAAATGAAAAGGGTCTGGGAAGACAGCTTGGATAGAAGGTGGAAAAGATAGGTAAAGTGTTTGTCATGGGAGCCTTGGGTTTGATGTAGAGTGTGCGCATAAAGTCCCACGAGTGGGGTGTGCGCATAAAGGCCCACGAGTGGATGCTTGCTCCTGTCTGTCCTATAAGTGCTGTGGAAGTTGACGCGGGGGCTCCCCTGGGCTTGATGGCCAGCTTGACTAGGCAGGCTGATGAACTGATGGTTCAGTGAGACTCTGCTGTCTTAAAAAATAAAGTTGACAGCATCTGAGGACTCCTACCTCATTTGCTCACACATGTGTGCACTCACACACACACACACACTGTACCACATACACACCCCATACCACACACCCCCACACCACAAACCACACACACCACATACATGCACACCACACACACACTGCATAACATACACACCACACACACGCATCATATGCACAACATATACACACATACATCACACATACACACAGTACACACACACTTCACACACATGTATCACAGTACATATACCACACACACATACTACATACACACCATACACACGGCACATACACACACCACACAAACACACACCACACATTGCACACACATACATCACACTACACACACATACCACATACACCACACCACATACACACCACACCACAGAAACACACACACATACACACCACACACACACATGCACACACACATCTATTTTTAAAGTTGCAGGTTGTGAATGGATGTATAGATTCATGAGGACAGTGCTTCTCAGGGAGCAGCGCATTCAAGCCTCCTGAGGCGGGTAACAACTGTACTGTTCCTTTTTACTTTTACTTTGATTTTCCTTCAGACGAATGAGTGACTGTTCTGTCTGCATGTATGGCTAAGTGCCACTTCAGTGTCTGGTGCCCATGGAAACAAGCAAGATGTTTTATGCCCGTGAACTGGAGTTAGAGATGGTTGTAAGCTGCCATATGGGTGCTGCTGGGAAGGGAACCCAGAGGAGCCAGGCCTCTTAACAGCCACCATCCCTCCATATCTGAAATGCTTCTCTTTGAAAGACAAACAAAACCAAAGCAAACCGGTTTAGGCTGGCACTTCTGTTGTCATAGTCTTGGAGGCCTCCTGCACTGTTTTTATTTCTACTTTAGTGTTTCCACTTGAGCATCACATCAGTACTTTACTATGCTCCATGGGCCTAGAAAATTTGAATAATACAGTACTGAACATTCTAGAAACAATCTAAGTGCAAGCACCTACCGAGCACATCACAATTGAAATTTTACAACATTATCTCTTAGTGAAGGCTAAAGTAGCCAGTTCCTTTCACAAAAATCAGCCAATTTAAACACTATCCGGAAACATCAGAAATTATAAAGCGGTGTGAAAATGATTGGATTTTTTTTGAAAGAGCCTACACAGCAGGTGGAAATTTTCTACAGTACCCAAACTGTTTACGCAAAAGTAATCAAATCGGTTCCTTTGACTCTAAATTTTAAAGGGAGCATTATTCTGAATTCTCTCTTCTAATTAGGTATGTTGAAGACCTTGAAACACTGGGACTTAAAGCACACAAAAGAAAAAAAACTGCTTTCATTCTTCTATCTGCTTTTTTTTATATATAGCTTCAGGTAGAGCTAATCTTTTTATTTTTAAAAGTACTGTCAGGATTAGCTTGGCCAGGCAGAAGGCAGCAGACCCCAGGGCCTCAGTTGACTTAAAAGCAGAGGATATGAAGGGAACCTTCTGATTTATACAGGGAGGGAGGGGGAGGACGAGTGATAGGGTGGGGGTGGGGTGGGGGTGGGGGTTGGGGATGGCCAGGATGGGACAGGGACAGAGGTTAATTAGAAGCCACCAGCTGAGAAGAAATCCATATAGTAGACTGGAAGCTGCCAATCAACTGCTGATATCATCAGCATTTTCAGGTTTAAGAGCAACCTTCCAGGGGAGGCCCAGGATCTTGGCCATGGGCTGGTTGCCACCTCCACCTCGGTGTATGTCTAGAAATTCAAAGCGTGGTTTTAGCTGCTCTCGTGGTACTGAAGCCGGCTCCAAATTCACACTTTGTCAGATGGCGCAGTGACAGAAACTCG
Source organism: Rhynchomys soricoides (assembly GCA_019843965.1). Lineage (NCBI taxonomy): Eukaryota > Metazoa > Chordata > Mammalia > Rodentia > Muridae > Rhynchomys > Rhynchomys soricoides. Next base: position 15,259,666 of record JADRCH010000005.1, on the reverse strand, counting down.
AGGTTTTCCTGCACTACACATCTCAGGGCCACCTTAGGCTTAGTTTTCCAAAGACTTTGTGTTTCAACCGCCAGTGCGCCTCCTTCTTTTCGGTGGGTCTCGCCTCCGTATCCTGACCCTCCCCTCCCCATTTATAAAGAAACAAGTTTTTGCTGAGAAACCAAACGTAAGCAAACACGATCAGGAACTAATTTTGTCCTTGAGTTTCGGGACAACTGTCCTCATTCTTCGACAGCTCGCTTTAACAGTTGGCCAGAGAACTCCTGAGTGACCGCCTCAAACCAATGTGAGGTTTGCTTTCCAAGCCTCATGTTGCCCTTGTGGAAGACCTAAATAACTGGGCAGAATGAGGATAAACGTGCAGAAATCAAAGAAACAGTGGCTCTGCAAACTTCTCAGCACCCAAGAAGACTGACTACGACTGATTTACACGTGTGGTCAGGTCTCTCCAGATTCTTCCAACTTCACCACTCCCTCGAATCCTCAGCTCTAAGACTAGCAGCCGGAGGAAGGGAGTCGATACATTCAGGACCTCCAGGGTCTCCAGCACTGTCTTGAACACCCCTCACCTCCCTCAAATTGCATCAGCGGCCACCCCGCGGGGTTCAGAAGCTACTTCCCGGAAAGATATGTGTTTCCAAAATGGGCCAAGTGACTCAACCAGAAGGACAAAGGGAGACAAGAGAGTGTCTCTCTCTCCATCCTTAGGCTGTGCAGTTTGGGGTTAAGGGTTTTCCTGGAGAGGGTACACTGGCAAACTGCTGGTTCTGTCTTAGTCAAGTCTTGTAACATAGTAGCCAGAACTCACTCTCTCTCTCTGTCTCTCTCTCTCTCTCTCTCTCTCTCTCTCTCTCTCTCTCTCTCTCTCGACCTTGTATTTTCTACCCACCCCCACCTCCGCTAACCTGTTACCTCTTACTCTAGTTTTTCTGTGTTGATATTTCCCAGAAGTGCACAGACACTTAGAACCTTCCCAGTATTGTGCTTTGTGTGTGTTATGTCTCCCACAGATTCAGGTGTGTGAATGCTTGGTCCACAGTGGCTAGCACTGTTCTGAGAAACTGTCAAGGTTTCAGGAAGTGAGGTCGGCCTGCTACTGGTGGGTCACAGGGACCGGTTTTTGAAGTAAATTGTCTGCCCTGCTTCAGATCCTATGCTTTGCTCTCTGCCCGATTCAGTGTGACCACCCACTTTATGTTCTCATGCACACAGACTGCTATTGCCCACACCAACCCTAGCAGGGTGGACTGAAACTCCCTGAAAACGACGACCAGAATAAATCCTTCCTTTTTTAGGTTGCTTCTGACAGCTATCTTGTCATAGTGACACATAAAACAAGGATACACCCAGGCCTGCCCTGTGCTCTGTGGCCACTCTTTTGACTACTTTGTGGCTTTCTTTTCCTTTCACTCCTTTCCTTTCTTCTTCTTCTGTTTCTGCTTCTGCTTCTGCTTTCTCCTCCTCCTCCTCCTCCTCCTCCTCCTCCTCCTCCTCCTCCTCCTCCTCCACCTCCTCCTCCTCTTCCTGTTCCTCCTCTTCCTCCTCCTTCCCTTTCAACCCCTTAACACTACATAGGAGAGCAAACGAGGAGAGAGGGAAAGGGGGCAATGATGTCATCCTAGCACTTCCTGCTATGTTCCTTGGTGCCTGTTTGTAAACGTGTGCCCGTGTGCCCGTGTGTATGTGTGTGTGTGTGTGTGTGTGTGTGTGTGTGTGTGTTGTGGAGACCCGATGCTGGGCTCCTTCCCCCATCACTCTCCATTCTCTTGACTGAGCCAAGGTCTCTTGCTGAACCTGGAGCTCACCCGTTATGGATAGCCTAGCCAGCCAGCTTGCCTTGGGTAGGCTCTGTTTCTGCCTCCCAATAGCTAGGGTCACAAGTGGACCACCTTTGCCTGATTATTTACATGGCTGCTGTAGTTCTCAAGCCTGTACTGTCTCCCCTGACGTTTTCTGTGGCAGTTCCAAGATTATTTATTTATTTATTTTTGTCTCTGAGAGCTTTTGTGTTTGCCAAGGTTTGCAATCCTTTCTGTTTTTGTACTTTTCCCTTTAGGGAAACCCATAGATGGGTTGGCTAAGATTAAAGAAGATACTGGCAGCTCTTTCGGTGGGTTTTTACATTCCTGTCTTTAATTTGCCAGCCTAAGTTTCCAATTAATTTTGATCCTCTACTTTTGTGTTTCCTTTCTTCTCTACTTGGCAAAGCTCAATGTGTTCCTTAAAGCCCAGCTAAATGTGATCTGGGGGAGGCTTTCCTTGTCACTTCTGTCCAGTCTTTCTTGTCTCATACAGATTCTTGTTCAGAGTTGTATCTTTGCCCCTAGACCTCCAGTGCCTATAGAGAGGGAACACAGCACAGATAAATAGTCACAGTGTCTAGAGAATGCCAGGCCACATCTCGTCTGCTGTGAAAGTTTTTGGTGCACCAGGTCTGTACAGCCAATCCCTGACCTCCTGCAGGCTCTTTGAACTTTCAACCAAAGTCAAATTTGGCCCCTGGATGCTTCGATACCTCTCTTCCTTGGAACAAATCTTGATTTTATCTGCGTCTACCCAAATCTTCTCCCAGGTCCAATCTCCTACCCCATTAGATTTGGTGGATAGATGAAACCAGGTGGCTGTACCTGACCTTAGCTTTGAAAGTGCCAAGGCTTTGCCACACTGCTTTCTCAGCCCTTCCCCTTTGTTGATTTGTTCAGTAAGGCTGCACGCTTCCCAAGAGCAGGGCGGTGACTGACATCCCTTCAATCATCTTCCTGGTGTCCAGGCAAGCAAGCAGAGCTTCAGCAAAGACAAGCTAACTTGATTCCTATCTGGAGAGATTAGCCTGACCAGACCAGGGAAGAAAAGTTAACCACAAGCTACAGACTATTATTTTGAAGTTATTGTTAGATTTTTAAGTCTAAAAAGAGGGTTTTTGCTTGTTTTTACTTATACCAGCAACTATGGAGAAAAATCTGACACACGCATTTTTCTATATGTCTGGGAAAAGAAACACTACTGTACGCTAGCAGGGTTCATTCAAGCCTTCTTATGTTCCCTCTTCCCAGCATATGCTGCAAATCTTCAGGCCAGACAGGGTACATTTTTTTCCAATTAATTTTTCTCTTTTGCCTTACTGGCCGTCAGTTTTACTAATAGTCATTTTTCTAAGTCAAATGCTTTAATTAAAACTGGAACGAAAAATCTGATTAAAATCTAAATTGGCTCTAGAAGCTGTGATCTTTTGCTCTGCTCTTTGCAGCTGTATAATTTATGGCCCAAGTTGCTACATTAGGATTTTTCAGTCCATTTTCCTTACCTCAGGCATTTACAAAAACCTTGAGCTTTGAACCAAATAATCCTGATTTGAAAACCTTCGTATATTCAACGTCAATAACTTGAAGACTAGCAATAGGTTAGAAGCTGGCTTTCCAAAATGATTTAATTCTCAAGCAATTCCAAAAGACAGGCATGTAAAGCCTTTCTATCCGTTGCCTTTCCTAGCCTAAGCTGATATTTAAATATACTCAATATTCATCTTGAAGCTCACTCCTGGTGATAGATGCTCTAACAGCATCCAGAGGAAGCCAATTAATTTCGAATATATAAAAGAGTAGTCAGGAAAAAATGATCTGGCTTATCCAGGCTTCTTTCTTTCCGTTTTTCAAAAACCTTTCTGATGAATGCACTTTTAAAGGCAGGTCTTGAAAAATCCATAAAAAACAATGTTTTGTGCCCCAGCACAAAACATAACCTGGAGCCACAAAGTGAGCTGATGAATCTGATTCCAATTTAGTGTCGCAGGTGGATAGATTAATAATTTTATAAAAAATGAATGTGTCCATAGTGAACATCTGAATTCGAACAAAGGCTTACAAATGTGGGGACCACTTACAAAATGACATAGAAGTGACTGGGGCACTTTGTTCTCCAGGCTCAGCTTGTGGGGGTGACCAGAGGGGAGCTGGCCCCATGGCTGTGTACCACAGATTGAAATGGGCTGCCGCAGGCAAAGGTCACCCCATGGTATCAATTACTTGCTGCTACCTGGAAAATTTGATTTCATGCCCCACAGTAGAGCTGCTTTCTTCTCTAGCTGGGATGGCAATCTCTCCAGTTGGTAACAAGAATAATGCATTTCCTCAGAGTCCTTAGACTTAGGTGGCTTCTCCATTGAGAAAGTCCTCTGCAGATTGCCAGCATAGCCAAAAGATCTGGGGCACTCACATGCTGAACGCATGGAATGGAAATACAGAGACTACCACCCTCTTCTTAACCCTTGAAGATGTGTGGTTTCTGATACGTGGCTGATGGGTTCAGAGCCGCAGAGTCTACATTCGGGCATACAATCTTTATTTAGATCAGCATGGATTTCTCCATGGAATTCCTCGGAGAAGGGACTAACCAGAGATGTGAGCAAATATAAAGCAATGGGGAGTCTGGAGAAAGGAAAGTTTGTACTGGTCTGATATTTATTTAGTATTATCTTTATGTTTCTATAAGGAATCTCCCACCCAGGGCTCCCAGTCCAAATCAAAGCCTTTGGAAAGATGAACTGTTGGCAGTGAGACGGCTGATGCACCAGGAGGCTGATAGGGACACTTTAAACACATAAATCATAAACCCTTTCCATGTCACCTGCTCCTCTGTTGACCTGGCTGTGAGGTGAAAGAATGAAATCACAGAACAACCCGCCAGAGATGGCTGCTCTGATCTAAGGGAACTACCTTTGTAAAGAGCTCATGCCTATGCCTCATTTTGTTTTTAACCTTTATTTCTTTATTCATAATTCTAATTCAGACTTTGAATGTTTTCATCAGCATTGGAAAGAAATACCAATATATGTTGTAGACTAGCTAAAATTATATTTTTTTAAAAAGGGAATTAAATATTGGAGTTAGAGGTAATGTTATTTTTTTTTTCTTCAGAGATATAGGAGGATGCTTGCAAGCACACACAGCACACAGAACAATGTGACTGACTGTGTAGCGAGGCCTGCCAGTAAGGACTCAGAGAAAACGACTTGGAAACACATGGGCCACCCTCTCCAAATCAGCTTGGCAGTTCTCATTAACAAGATCAAATCCCGGGCCTCGAAAGCATGCATGGGACAGACAGAGCCTTAGGCTGTGGGTGTTGGGCATCTCCTGGTGGGGGAAATGGTGGGGGCGTGAGGGAAGGTGAGGGGGTGGGCCAGAACTGCTTTTTCTCTGGACAGGAGTTCTGAGAACACTGGCTCATCTGAGGAAGCGGCAAATCTGCCCCGCTGATTTCAGGGGATTTCAAATTAGTCCAAGCCCTTTGATATAAAAGGCTGGGCTCCTTCCTTCTCCTTGTGTGAAGGAATAAATGGGCTGCCTAGTCATGTGCTGCTTTAAACTGACCACTACTATGCCTAAGCTAAATGGCTTTATAAATGCAAATAATCCTCTCAAAACAAAAATGGCAATTTTAGAAAGACCTTTAGAAAAAGAAGAAAGGGAAAATTATGCATCTTGGTTCTTCAGATCAACACATAGAAAAGGTAATGAAAGATTTTTTTTTCTAAGCAACTCCTTTGTCACACAACATGAGAAATTGTAATCCAAAAACGCAAAATGATTTGTCCCGGATCATTTAGCTTCCTAGAGACAGACATACGTGCTTCTTAATCTGAGAGTAAGAAGACGTGATTGAAGGGCACTTTATCCCACCAACTAGAATAGAAATCCCAACTCCAGACTCACATATGTGTGTGAATAGGCAAGAAGGAGGGGCTCTTCTGCATTAAAATGGTGGATTTGCAGAACTGTCCATGGATGGTGGAGAGAGAAGGTGCAATGACATGTACACAGTGAAAGGTGGCAGCAAGGTTCCCAGGACAGTTGTGCCACCTCTCCACAGGCTCGGGACTATCCCCAGGAGCGGTCACCTGGCTTCCACGAAAGCCTGTGGCAAGTCATTTGCTCTAAGGTACTAGCAAACCGTCCCAATTAACATCTTCTCTTGCATCTGAGAGATGCAGGGACCCTATGCTCTCTCCTGTTTGTCTTAATCCCTGTCAGATAAATGGCAGACATTCTTTGCTTGAATTGTCAAACAAAAATAAAGAGACAAATCTTCACAAGGAAGCTTCTATTTGGGAAGAGGACGATTGCCATCTGGGACGACATTCACAGGCCAGGCAGCCTTGCTATGCTTAGAGAACAGAGAAAAGGAAAGGCGAGGACTTTGTTAAGGCAGGGACGTCTGTGTGCATTGTTATGAAAGCAAGTTTGTCGGCATCTCTGGTGCTTGAGGATGCTGTTAAACTCTGACGATGGGGTGAAAGAAATCATTTGCTCCTTTGTGGAGACAGGGTTGTCAGTTTTCCCTACAGTTGCTAACAAGAACATACACTCAACAATAAGGGAGTCTGTTGCTTCGGAATTAGCCTAGCCCATGTTCAGTGCATGATGCTGAATGTTTCCACCCTTAGCCTCTTACACAGATGAACATGACCAGAAAGTATTTTTTAACACGCTCTGTTTTCACAGAATGGACCCCATCTTAGCAACTCAGGGTCCCTGGCTCCTGTTCTGTACCAGTGGAGGTTATTTTGAAGTCAGAGACACAGCCAACACCAAAAGGACCACCTGAACTCCATGTTCTACCAAAGCTCTGGTGGTAGCCTAAAGCTCTCAAGAGAAGATGTCCTTGGAAATTGTGTCGTTCTATGGTTGTGCTATAAAATTCCCAAAGACAGATTTAGGGTGGCTGAAAAACGAATCATTTTCCTCCTTTCAAGACTTGCATTTGTGGTTGTCTGTCTTTAACACCCAGAGACATTTGAGAGTGTCACTGGAAACCGTCACTAATGTCTGCCTCATGAATGATGTTGAATCATGAACAAAGAAGTAAATGGCATTAAACCAGGAGAGGCAAAAGCAAGCACAGCTAGAAGATGTGAAGAGCCAGACAGACTATTGTCAGTTATAATACTAATGCTGCTTTTCCCTTGTGGTTACAAATACGATAGAATGAGCTTGACTAGTGCCCAAGGAAGAGCAGATACAAATGTAGTTCCTGGACTTAAACAGAACGAATGGTGTTTTTACACCTGCTCTTACTACAAAGTAAGTAATCGTACAAGGGAGTCTTCCATCTCTGATAAGTCATGGTCTCCAATAAGTCTATGTTTTAAAGGTATTTTAGAGTCAAATTGTTTCTGTAAATCCAAGCTCTATGCAGTGTAGTGGGGAAGAGGGCTTTGCCCACGGCAGCATCTTAGTTTGATGAGAATATCTTAGGAAAGGGTACGAAGGGAGCTGTCCAGAATCTATGGTGGTTTCTCTTTGTATAGCCAATGTGATGTAAAAAGAATTATCCAAGGCTTAGCATGTAAATCAGTGATAGAGTACTTATCCTTCATGTGAGAGGCTCCGTGTTTGATCCTTAATACCATACACAAAAACTAATAGGGATTTGTGAGGAGTGAGCGTACCCCTTATAAATGAGCATTCATGAGACGAACATGTCAAGGACATGGGACTGGAAGACCCATGGGACTGGCAAGGCTTTCCACTGTTCGGAGTACCAGTGTTGACAGGGTATACAGAAACTTTCAGCCACAGCTTCCTCCTCCCAAATGACTGCAGTATGAGACTGCCCCCATACAGAGATTAGCTAACCTATCTCTGTTCAGCTATGTATAATAAATGTGTTGAGCTTCTGGCCTGTTGGTGCATCTCCATGAGGGTACACAGCTCACCGGATCCCAGCTTTTCTGGACCTATGCCTGAAATTTCTTCATTCTCCATTGCTTGCTCAGGTCAATCCTAACCCCATGCAGGTCTTGACAGTGATTTATTGTATTATACTGAGAAATATTACTGTCAAGTCCAGGCAGGTATACAGATTATCTGGCCAAAGGACTCTGTCCTTACAGACAAAACCCAGGAAAGCAAAGCTGTGTAAGGGGAAATTCTGATGTTAATGACCTTTCCCCAATTGGTTCTTGATCTGTCAGTAAAGAAAGCCTTGGGCCAATTTTTGGGAAGAAGGTACGGGCAGGACTTCTGGGTCCTAGGAGGAAAAGACAGCCACAAGGAAGGAGAGGGTTTTTGCCATGCTTTGGAGGGGAAGAAGCCAGCAGCCATGTGAGGTCTCGGGGGGAAGTTCAGGCTTGTGGCCACTGCTATAGGAGAGTAGTCATGGATGTCTGGCAGGGGCTAGATGGGCTAGCCACTGAAGTTTAGGGCAGGTGGGAGGAGTGGAGATTAAAAAATATTATAAAGTGCATGCTTTTCCAGGTGGGAGATGGTAACTCCCAGCAATTGTGTCCTAAGGCAGGTTGAAAAGGAACAAACTGTGCACGTGTCTTTTGTCCAAGGATTCAAAGGTAGCCACGTGGAGGCTGGTAGCATGGCTGCTATCCCAGAGCTAAAAGTGGTAGTTTAAAACTACATGCAACAAAGCTATGGGACCAGAAACTGGGGAGTTTATTTGATAAAAGGAACGTTTTATGTCTTTATAAATGTTGTCACCTGAAATCAGCCAGTTTGGGGTAGCATATTGGGAAGTAGTTTTGGTTTAAAGTAGCATTTCCGCTCATGACTGGTGAGAGGAAGCGTTCTAATCCTTAGTATTGAATCTCTTTACCTACTTTCATGAGTGTGGCTGGCCAGTCTTCCTGGTTGAAGGGTACCTACCTTCTTTATCTGTGCTAACTATTTCCAGTTAACACTTTTCCTCCAAGGGAGCCAGAGCAATGTGGACACTTAAAATTTTTTTCTGGGTTTTTAGCTCTGGACTTTAACTCTCTGGAGGCAAGATTTTACTAAGTCCCCATATCTACACTCTTCAGGAGCAGTCTCTGTCTCTCTTATTAATTGAAAGCTCATCTCTTCTACAAAGGACAGGAGCTTGCTAAACAGCGATGCCTTAGGATTTATTTTATGCATCTACCAGAGAAAGTTTGCTCTTTGAAGTTTACATTTTCTCATGGAAGCGACTTCCTTTGACTCGATGAAGAGTCCCTGGACTTTCATCCCTCCCAATCAAGCAGGCTGAGATGCTCCTGCCCTCTGCCCTACCCCCTCCATCTGTAATTTTCATAGGACCTTCCTTTAGGATAATGTTTATATTGCATTGGTTTTATTTTATAGTTCTGCTTCTTCTGATGGAAAGTGAGCTCATGAAGCTTTGACCAATACTTAACTCACCTTGAATTTCCCAGAGGCACAATATGCTAAGGTCAAGATCGTCTAAGTGTGATGTTTGCTCCACTATTTCTTCCAATTCCCCCAGCCTCCACTCTTCTTCTCTACCAAATGGGAATGGCAATAGTAACTTATTTCCCCATTAGAAGACTGGGAGGAGAACAGGATGGCGTTGCTCAGCATCATAGTTGCCATTTAGACACACTCAATGTCACTCGTTAGTTAAGAAAGTAGAAGTTGATTGTGATACACCATTACTAAGAAACGGATGACACAGCCAAGGTTGTGCATTGAAATCCAAAATAGAGCTTCTAGTCAGGTCCCTGTCAGCCCACCGATAAGCAAAGACATTGGTTTAGACCTCAGTAGAAGAAATCTCAGTGGCTGTTAAAGATAGATAGAAGGATCGCTGACCTCCTGAGATTTTGCGCATGTCGCTCTGTGCCCAAATAAACTTTCCCTGGAAATTTGACATGGGAGATCCAGGCCCATGGGACCCAATGGTCAATACGTAAGGATGGGAGACTGGGCTTCTGAGGTGGAAGTATGTTTACCCTCCCTGGCGATGTTGCAGAAAGGGGCAGAACCAGAGGCACACACAATCAGAGGTGTCTTTAGTTGAAGGGAAAGGTTAATGACAGGCTTTAAGGCCCTTTGGAGAGTAATGTCTTTAAGAGCGACTGCCTTGCTGCAGACACACTGGTATATGTCACAGGGACAAGTAGACACATCTTAAAGCAAACTTCACAAACACAACCGAAACCAAACCAGGTCTGCAAGAACATGTTCCTCACATTAGCTTGTCAAGTTCATCCCCTTGTCAAGAAGAATCGAATCTCCAGGTAAAAAGGCAAAGCAGTTGATCCTTTCCAGAAGGCTAAGAGAATTTAACTTCTTTCCTTTCCAGAACCGATAAGATCTCAAGTAACCACATCGGTCTGGCTCACGGGAGGTGCAGACCTGGCTCTTCTGCAGAGCTGGTAATTGTTAGAGGGAGCTGGGACTACAGAGAAGAGGGATTCCAAACCACCAGGCTGCACTTACATTTGGTTTTACATCAGGCTTTCTTGGTGGGTGCTTACCTCACCAGCTTGTTATGCAGCCCCAAAGAGATGAGTGTAACAGAAATTTAAAAGAGCCATGAAGCTCCCTGCCTATGTGCTATGCCTCCATCCCTCCGGGCAAAGAGCTTTTGGTTGAATACATTTATGACCTGTGTATTTATGTGTTTTGTGTGTGTGATCCTCATAAACAGTCTGCCTGAGTGACAGATTGATGGGAGAGAAGAGCACAAAGAGGTCTAGACGGAACCTGAGATGCATGCAGCGTAGCAGCCAGCAGCCTAACTAACACAACATTGCCCTGGTCCCACTGTTGGTTTCTCTCACTTACTCAATGTTTGGGCCAGTTTTAGTAGGCATTGCTGTATATGGCTCCGCCAGCTCCCCCTGGGTCCCACCATCTTGTTATGCCAGCCTGCACCATGGGTACCACCGTCACCCTCAGCCGTTCCATATTTTGTTACTTTATTTTCTATGTTACACTCAGCTGGAGAGTTCTCCTAACAAGGCAGCTTGAACACCCACCCCCCTGTGAGTTTTAGAGAACGACTTCTCACTCTTCCTCTCTGTTCATGCTGCTCTCCCATGTTGAGTCTGACTCAGGACTACATCAGGAAGCAAAGTAATGACACACTCTATACTGTGCATAGAAGTGCCTTTCTAAAATGATGGCTGAGACTTAGTTTGGGTCTAACCAATCTTTCCTTTGAAGACTTGAGACTTTCCTTGGAAGAATTATCAGTAGCCCCAAAGTTTACATCGTCATTTTAATTCAAATATGCCCGTGAATTTTTGTCCTCATAGACATTGGTTCTTCTCCTGTATGCTGTAACACTTACTATACAATTTTTGTAAAGACGTATTGTTTAAAGATTTATTTGTTTAATTTATATAAGTACACTGTTGCTGTCTTCATTCACACCAGAAGAGGGCATTGGATCCCATTACAGATAGTTGTGAGCCTCCATGTAGTTGCTGGGAATTGAACTCAGGACCTCTGGAAGAGCAGTCAGTGCTCTTAACCACTGAGCCATCTCTCCAGGCCCCAAAGACTTATTCTTTTTAAATTATGTATATGTGTGTATGAGAGAAGGGGGGGGTATGTGAACATGTGAATGTATGTGTCTGGGAAGTGCAGAGGAAAACATAAGATCCCTGGAGCTGGAAGTATAGACGATTGTGAACTGTCTGGTATAGGTGACAGAAACCAAACTCGGGTCCTCTGTCAGAGCAGTATGGCTCTTAACAACTAAGCCATCTCTCCAGTCCTCACTTACCATTTTAAAAAGCCTTTTGTTTATATTTGCCTGTGTGTGTGTGTGTGTGTGTGTGTGTGTGTGTGTGTGTGTGTATCTGCACCATGGTGGAGGTCAGAGGACAACTTGTAGGGGTCGGTTTCCCCTTCTGGGGATCAAATCCAGGTCCCCAGGCTTAGGCACCATGTGCTTTGACTGTCTGGGTCATCTCACCAATACTCCATACTTACCATTTTAAACACTCACTCATTTCATAGATTTCTTTCAAGAATATTTGCTATGTGAACTGTTTCTTAAGCTGTAAAATTAAATTGTGTTCCAACTCTAAACAGCAATAAAAAACACTCTGTAATCTAAAACCTTGCCGCCCTGCAAGAAATTAGGCTTGTGGAAAACGGGATGGCTTAGTACTGTGATGATTTTATTGCCTAAATGGAGTTGTAAGAGATAATTAAAATAAAATCAAACACGGAAATCGATTTAGAGAGTCTTATTAAAAATATTTACTTTGAATTGTACCTTACTTAAAACAGTATATGTATAACTTTACGTTTCAAAATCACAAAGCAAACAAGTTCATTGTGACTGTTTGCCTCTGGATCTCTGAGAGCCTTTAAGTCCTGGAAAGAACTAGAAGTCTGCAGAAGCAGGAGCTGGAGTGGTGGGCAGCAGCTGAGGTGGGGAGAGGGCTAAGCTGAGCCCCCTCCTATGTTAGCCTCACTCTTACCATCCCTTTATCTCCTTACCCCTCTAAGAAGGTCTTGACCTAGCTCTGCAAAGTACTCCCACTGGGTGCCTAGTGGGAGGAACAGAGTGTCAGGAAATAGGAACTGATCTAGAAGGAAATAAGAGAAGACACAAGAAGAACTCTTTACTGTAAAAGCATCTCAGCTCTTCTAGAACAGCATGTAGAGGTTGGTCCCTACAGGAGCAGATTACAGGCTGAGACTATAGCTTATTGTCCTACATGGGAAATCTGATGTGGGGCTGAGCGAAGGAAGTGTGGGTGAGCTGTGCCTTCTGCTCATGCCGGATGTTTCCCTTCCACAGTTTTGCTTCTTTCCTCTCTGATCTCCTCTCTACTTCAACATTGAGAAAGCCATATCAACTCACCCTGCCACAGGCAGGTTGCGACCTGATTTTTTTTCTGTCTGGCTATGATTTGTTGATGCTACAGCTCCCTTTTCTGCTCTTTGATCATTCGCTAAGTTGGCAAAGGGAACTCTTGGGAATGATTTATTGCTCATTTATTTTACGGTACTGGAAAAGATACAGACAAACAGCTCAGTGGAAGAGATGCACAGGTCATTGGCAGCCAGAGCTTCTGTGTATTCTCTGGAGAGGTCAGTCTTCGGGTACATCTACCAAGTTCAGAAATCTTGAGTTCTTTGGCTTCCAAAATTCACGGATTTGTATAAAGGTTTTACCATCCAGGCATAATCAATATTAAGTAGGTCTCCAAGTCAAATACTCTTAGTGAAAGAGAAGGGGTCAGGCTGCAGGTTCCAAGCATCAACTCACCCATGGCTTGGTCTTTTTGGTGACCTGGACCAACAAGAAACTTGAGTCACCTTAGTAGAACAAGAGATGTTCCCATCACTCCAAGGTGCAGTCAAGAAGTGAATCCAAAGGCTAGTTATAAATGAAAGGCATACTTAGCAATCCTACTGCCCAGGAAATTATGAAAGCTTTGGAGATTCTTCTGTGCCAAGAACCAGAAGCAGAGAACAAATGCATATTTATTATTCCATCAAAATGTTCACAGTCCAGATCAAATGACAATCTACATCCGTTGCTTTTATTAACACTAATTCTGTTTTCTCTTGTCTGGGAATGGTCTAAGGCCAAGGGTCAATTCTAATTTGGTTCTAGCCAAATGTCCCTGAACGCTACCATTTGGAAACCTTTAAGTTAATTTCCCTATTTATGGTATTTCTTACCAAAACAGGTGGTGTAAGTTCAAGTCCACAGGATGCAGACCACAAGGCTGTGAATTTCCCAGGAAACTTCTTCACCACTCACAACCCCGATCAGTCCTGCATGTGTTGTTGTTATCCTGTGTTAGAATCTTTCCCTTTAGCCAATACCTTAACTTCAGAGGTCCAAAGTTTATACAGGAGTCTACTACCCGAGCTGGCAATGACCTTAGGGCACCAAAGTGTACAATACACTTAGCTCAGTTTCAATTCGTTGCCTGTTTTTACTATGAGCTTTAACTCTTCATTCCCATTGCCTTGAGATTCATTCCATTCTCTGAGAATTTGCTGGGCATTTTGTCGTAGGAAGGACTTTCAGAATGTACAGCATTGGCAGGGACAGAGTTCCACTGATACTCTTTATGCTGATGAAATCTGGTGACCGTTACCATGAGAAGAGGAAAAAGAGAATTGTGTGCCACCCACATAGGACAGGGGTCCTATTCACCACATCAGAAATCAGGACATACTACCGCAAGTGTCTCCCAAGTCCCAGGATTGGAGCCTTTTCCATAAGAGCTGGTCCAAGAGGTCCCTGGATATACTGTGATTGTCATTCTCATCTCTAGCAGAGGAGAATGGTCTTCAGGGGCTAAGCAAAAGAGTAAAACTAGACAGGTGTCCCCAAGTTGCCCCCTGTCAAGTCTCCAGAGATGAAAAGGTGGGATATTCTGACTCGGACAAAGTCCTGGTTTTTTCCCCTCAGGGTGAGTTTCTGCTCTAGTCTTTATTTTCTCAAAGAATTGGATCAGTAAGGACATATCATGGGCTGAAATACTCAATGTTTTCAATGTCACATGTTCTGTTTCCTTAACAGAGAAAGGGACTGAAGGAAATTGATTCTTACCATAGGACACACAAGTTGAACTCTCGAGTCAAACATCCATTTGATTTTAATATTCCACAAACAGAATCTTTGGTAGACACAAACCGTTCCCTCTATCCTGGGAACATTCTTATACAAGTCCCCGGGCAGATTTTGGATGTTGTAAGGGTTAATCTTGATTGCCAATTGGATTGGATTGATAAAGCAGTTCTCTTGGTGTGTCTATGGCCATGGGAGCTCTGACTCAGTGAATGGTTTGATGCACTCAAACCATGAATGGAGTTTTGGGACGTAGTGGCTTTATGGAAGTATGGACTGACTGAAGGAAGTGGATCACTCGGGTATATCCCTGGAAGCTGTATCTTGTCCCGGCTTCTTGTCTCTGCTGCATGCTGCTTCCTGTCCTCTGTGGTATGAGTTGCTCTGTGCAACTTCCCGTAGGCTTGGCTGAAACCTTGAATGAAACTCATCTTTCCTTCCTGCAAAGGTTTCTGTGGGTGCATACTAACAGTCACAATAAAACTGGCTGCCACCAGAGGTGTGGTAGTGGTGGTGAGGCAGGAGAGTGGCTCCAGGTTAGTGTCCCCCTTGCTCTCCTGGCCACTCCTGCTTTGAGCTTATTTTCCCATTACTCTGTTCCTAATGACACATGAAGCTCCCTCCCGGTCCCAGTGTTTTTTATTACGTGTGCCATCAAATCTCCAGCTTTGTTAAGAAATCAGTATTGAATTTGGATACTTCTTGTGGAGGAAGCATTTTATCTCCTGTGAATTCTTCAGCTGGGGGAAAAGCCATGCACAGACAGCATTAGTAAGTCTCAAATGAGTAGCGGTAGGGTACTTGACACATAGACATCTTTGAACAATCGACAAATCTGTACGTAGCTGAACCGTAGGAAATGCTGGGCTTCAGGATGGGAGATACTCTCGTATTTTGCTTTATCTCTCCACTCTCTTTAGGGCTACCAAACCTTTAGACACTCCATTTAAAATCTATACTTCTTTGACTCATTTTCACACTGGAAGGGTTTTTCTTTCCTTGTGTCTCTAAAGTAAAGGTCCGGAAGGGTTTGGGGCTGTGCTATCCTGAGGCTGTGTCCTTCAGTGGTTTTTCTTTCTCTGTATCTCAACCCACCCCTTCCTCAGGACAGTAGTAGATGAAGAGGACTTGACAGATAGCTGGGAATTATTCCCTTCCAGAGCAGTGTAAGGTTTGGTTCTGGGGAGCTGTGTTGGCTGACATGGATTCAACATAAACACTTGATGACTACAGAGGCCAAACAGACCCTACCCTGAGCTGTGTCTTTAAATCTTCAGGCTAACCAGACAGGCCATGTCTGGTGAGGCATTTCAGGAAATAAACAGTTGCCTTTGATTTTCTATTAGGATCAAACTACTCCCTCAGCTTGTAAAGAGGAGACTGTGGGATGTTTGCATCTCCTGTTCCGTTCTTTGTGTGGAAGGATGATGCCATTACAGTATGGCCCACAGCTCCAGGTGTCCAAACCCTCCATGTGAATGTCCCCGGCTCAAACAACCTCCAAGCCAATTCTTCTTCAGATTGGATTAGAGAAACGGAAACATCCAGAAAATTTGAAGCACACATTATCTATAGTGGTCATTAAGTTCATGATGCCAGTAGGAAGTCCTGTTTTTAGTCCTCATTGGAAAAGGAGCTCTTGACATTAGAGAAAGCCTTGTTGTAAGTAGATGGTAATTGTATCATCCTGACAGCAGAACCTCCCAAGACATCTTGGCGGTAACCTAGGTCAGAGTTCACTGTCATGTCTTGGTATGAGAGTTGAAAGCAAACATCCTGGATCTGAATGGATGATGTAGAGAAATACAGAATACCCAAGGATTCAGTGTGGCCATATCTGCAGTGAAAATGGTTACTTAATGGGGGATTCAGGGGCAGTACAGTAACAAGCAGGCCTTTCTGTGCTGTGCCTCTGGTTGGGGTTCCAGCATGACTCCCTTTCTACCTGCACATTATCCAAACCTTCTTCAGCTCTACAAGATATTCCATCTTCCTCCAGCAGAATTCTTTTGCAACTCAAGTCAACTGTAATAGTTTTCTGTTGCTTCCAACAGCCTGATTAGCCCAGTCTTTCTGCATTTCATTCAATGGAAGCAGAAGGATTTGAAAACTGAGCTATAGCCGTGTACCTCCTATTGAAGGGAGGTGAAAAGCTGGAGAGTATCATGATCTTCTCAAAGCTTGGAGAACTTTTACCTCTCAAGCCATTGGCAGTGGAAAACAGGAGGACCATTCAAAGCCAGCAGGAGATGGTGGCCTATGTCAAATTGCCCATGTGACTTTGTTGTACCCCCTCACTCTGCTCCACCTCCCAACCTAGAAGCAGGTACTGACAGGTATCCTGTGGATTTATTTTTCCATTTCTGACCCCCTCCTCTTTCTGGCTCTCCCTTCTAGCCAAATGTCAGGCCCCACAGCTGGATGAAATAAAATGACTATTTTGGAAGGCCTGTAAATGAACATGGTTCAATATGTCTTAAAGTTGGGGCCATTCCCTAGGTAGAGAAAGGGGCTTTTCTCACTTTCTCTGTTGCAGCTGCTGGGGATAAAGTCAGGGTCTGTTTGCTTCTCTGGCTCCCCACCCCCAGATTTAACTCCCCCACCCCTTGCAAATCCACTCACTATTACGCTCACCATGTACCACAGTGAAAGACAAGCCCACTCCATCAATGGCACATTATCGTGTGGCTTCCATTTTTCTTGATCGCTGTATTCCTTTGCTCTTCCAAATTTGAGGATAAATTATTTATTTAACAAGTCTCCCGGGGTTGACTTTATGAGAACTTAAAGCTAGTACCCATCTGCTACAGGTTAGGCTGGGCCAAACCCTGAAAGCTAATCCTTCTTGTTCCACTCTGGAAAACACCCAGCTCTAAACACACACACACACACACACACACACACACACACACACACACACACGTGCACACATACACACACGTGCACACATGAGCAGTCCCCAAATCCAAACACCCTCTAGTAGCACCTCCCAAACACATGGCCCAAGTGCTAAAACATCAAGGCCTGAATCGCCATTCACGGGCCAATAAAAACTTCACTGTGTGCCCTGGGAGAGTGGTTAGGCTGTGTTCTCAGTCTGCCCATGGGCCTGCCTCTGTGAGGGAAGCACTGCCACAGCTTCCAGACAAGGGACTGGGTTTCAATAAAACAACTACAACTTCAGGTACATCTGTACCTTTACTGAGAAGTTTATTAAATGCACGGAATACAAGAGACAGAAGGGGAGGTAGCGCACCTCACCATATTGTGTAATTTTAAACAGTGCCGGTTTTCACATATTTCACTCCATCTGAGGGGCAGCTAATGCAAGCCTTTCCAATCTGTTACAACACAAAATGACTCGTAATGCGACTCTGCCGCACGCTTATTGGCTGAGCTTTCTGAGCTGGGGCTCAGTTCCTTTTGCTGTGAAACAAGGATTCAAAATAGCAGGTACCTCGGAATATTCGTGTGGTGACAAAATAAAAGATTAAATGAAGTTCTGGTCATCATCTGCCAGTTGATGGATGACAATATACTCTAGGAAAACAGTAGCTAAGATTGTAACTACGTTATATGATTCACCCTAATATAGGTTTTATTTCACACAGAGGTTTGTCAGTTCTGTGTATTTATGAATGAGTGATGCTTTTGGCTCCCAGTGCCTTAATATTTAGAAGAGTCACTATTATCCCATCTGAATTTCCTACTAGCATTTCTATCTTCCACCATGCTGTCAGTGGGTTATAAACAGCCAACCTGTTACAATAGGTTTGGATGCAATGATTTATGTACAATTGGTCTGATATGGTTTTTTCCCCATTCTTCAGAAGAGAAAACAGATGTTCAGAGAGGGAAGACTTTGTTTTGGGCTACAAAGCAGAGCCAGAGTCTCCGACCCTCAAGTCTATTTGAACTTGTATCTTAACTGGAAACTTAAGACTTGCTCTCAAACTAGTCTGTGTGCTTACTGAGCTATCCTAAATTAGGAAAGCAACAACTCACACCCTCCCCAGGTGTTCTACTCCAGGTGGGGACCTTTTCTACTCTCCTCACCCTGCCCATAGCTTCGGAAGACCTTTTTTTGGGGGAGTAGACTGTGAATCAACTCATGTCCACGTGCCTGGAAGTGATAACTGGCTTATGTTGGGCCGGTAGTACTAGCTCTTTGTAAGTCTATGGAATGAGGGGGAGAGAGCTAGCCTTGGGCAGGCACTGTGGATGGCTACACTTTTGGTGGTTACTCTTCGAAAGCAGAGGAGTTATATAAGGCTGTGAAGGGGCTGAGAGCAGGAGAAAAGTCCCTTAGATTCTAGTTTATTCTAAAGCGGAGTGTGCCTTTGCTTCTGAGCCTTCTGAAAACATTGTGGAGTAACCCTTTCAGGATTGAAGCTAGTGACTCCTTCTCAGCTCCCTGCACGTGCAGGATACACTGCAGGAGACCAGAAGTCTAAGGAATCTGCACTCCATCCCCCACTTAGAAGGAACTCCATCCTATGGAGATGTCTTTTCTGGTCACCAGTGATGGCTCTTCCGTTGCTTCAGATGTCTGGAAGGCAGGGCACACCCTGTCTGTAGCCTGCTCTTGTGGTATTTCCTTTGATGCCACGCCCCAGCAGCCATCTTTTTCCCCTTCAGGCAAGCTTTGTTTTATTTACACTTTCATCTCAGCATAATATACTTGCTTCCCTTCGGCAGCTGTGGCTCCTGCACATAAGCTTTTTTTGCAAGTATCTTGGATTGCAACACTTGCTCCTGGACACAAGCTGAATGACCAGGAAAGGAATCTCAGTGGTATAAGTGACAGCTGTCACAGAACACCCAGAGCATGGCCCCTGCAGATGGTGAGCAGAAATCTAGGCTGGAAGTTCTTCTTCCTGTAGAAGCTTACTCAGAACATAAGGAATACACCAACATACATCAATCGCTAAGCAGGGTAGTTACGTACAAATATTAATTAAATATGTGAACAGAGAAACACTAAAACATTAATCCAGAGGCATGTATCGAGTCAACTATGTAACACAGGGGAATATATACCTTTGTGGCCCCCCAAGACGTTTATTGGTACAGGAGCCCAGGAAATTTGTTAAAAGCTGTGAAGACTATTTGGACTTTGATTCATACCTACTATGTGCTGTGTAATAGTACAAAAAACGAACAAAAATATTTGTCACTGTGATGATGCTGTCATAGACAGGAAAGTTCTTATGGAAACAGGAGCCATGGAAAATAGAGGTATAAGTACCTTCTATTCACCATGTTTCCAAAGTATTGTGCCAATGGGGATTTATACATTGTGTCGTGCCAATGGGGATTTATACATTGTGTCACATGTTCTACAGGGAAATAACTTCCTACGTGATGGGGTCTTTCTCTTAGTTCTTTGAGACAGAGTCTTAAAACAGACGGTAGCCCAAGCTGATCTTCAGTGCTCTGGGAATTTAGACTGGCCTCAAACTTGTAATCCTCCTGTTTCAGCCTTTTGAATGCTGGAATTACAGTTGTCTGCTACCTGCTTTCATGGGACTATCTCTCTGTTTTTTTCAGCTC
This sequence comes from Rhynchomys soricoides, assembly GCA_019843965.1. NCBI lineage: Eukaryota > Metazoa > Chordata > Mammalia > Rodentia > Muridae > Rhynchomys > Rhynchomys soricoides. The sequence goes on along the minus strand of JADRCH010000005.1, from coordinate 15,239,791 downwards.
TCTTTCTCTCTCTCCTTTCTAGTCTAAGTGTTCATGTGACTGCACACCTATGTTGGCATGCATGTGAAGTTCAAAGGTCAATGATGGCATCTTTGTCCTGTCCCTTTCCCCCTTTTTGTTTGAGATAGAGTCTTCTGCTGAACCCAGAACTCACCAGTTCAGCAAAAATTACTAACATGGCTGGCTCGAGGGACCCTTTTGTGTAGGATGGCAGGCAGGCAGACACCCCTCCCCCTGGCATTTTTATATAGGTGTTGCGAATTTGCATGCTCCATGCTTTCGTAGATTAGCCAGCAACCACAAATGACATACAGTTAATGTGAAACCCCCAAACCTTTGGTTTTGCTTCCATCTACACGCTATTCTGAATATCTTGCCTGAAACAAAGCCACCCCTTCCCTTCTCCACCCCCAACACATGAACACACAAACTTCGTCAGGAGAAGACACTGTGGCAGCTCTCAGGAATGTCTTCCGGGAAGACGGCCATGGTAGCTGTCAGTTATCTCAAAGCATCCAGGCCTGTGGACCTCCTCAGAGGGGCTTGGTTTCTATGATAAGCTCAGGAGAGCAGCCCCAGAGTCAATGGCCCAGCCTGCTCCTAAAGCTATTTAAGTCTTACAATAGATTTCCTTCACAATAAGTGAATGTTTTTGCACTCTGTCTCTCTGTCTCTGTCTCTCCCCCTTCCCCCGCCAACAATTTGAGAGAAGAAGCCTGAGTGGGTGCAGGGACTCCCACACATGTTCAGGTAGCAGAGCACCTGGAACATGACATTCCTTTCCACTATGAGTCACCGAAGCATTTCGTCCTAAAATAACTAACGTTTTTTGATGAAAAGAAGAGATCTTGAGTTCTCACGTGGATGAGCACTAGAAAAGAGAAGAGACTAAGAGCAGGAGCCATAAACACACTCAGACTGCTTACAATTAAGGAAGCTTAACTCACAGTGTGCGAGTGTATGTGTGAGAGTGTGTGTGTGTGTGTGTGTGTGTGTGAGTGTGTGTGTTTGTGTGTGTGAGCATGTGGTGTCTGTGTGAGTGTGTGTGTAAGTATGTGTGAGTGTTTGTGAGTGTGTATGTGTGTGTGGTGTGTGTGAGTGTGTGTGAATGTGTCTGGGTGTATGAGTGAGTCTGATTGTGTGTTTGTGTGTGTGTGAGCATGTGGTGTGTGTGTGTGAGAATGTTGAAGTGTTTGTGTATGTGTGTGTGGTGTGTGTGAATGTGTCTCTGTGAGTGTGCGTGCATGTGAGTGTGTGTGTGTGTGTGTGTGAGAGAGAGAGAGAGAGAGAGAGAAAGGGAAGGAGAGGGAGAGGGAGAGAGAGAGGGAGAGAGAGAGGGAGAGGGAGACAGAACAAGAGAGTGGTATCTTGAACAAGTCAGATAAACTACAAAGTGGCTGAGCCTCAGAGCCACGCAGGTAACTCAGTGAGTTCCCTTAGCAGCTGAACATGTGGGACATCAGTCCTCTGGTTCCAGCCCTAATGGTGACACAGAAGGATTAGACTTACAGTTTCACTGGTCTTCATCCAGTTTCACCCCTTGGAGACATCTCCTGAAGTGGGCATGCCTGGGTTCAGAGCTGTGGGGTAAAAGAGCAGGCTTCAGGGAAAAAAACACCAAGAGAAGAAGTTTATTAGGTGGGAATAAGTTTACAATACAGCCCAGGACCTCGCTGTGGTCTGCATCTACAAGGGTGGTACTGTAATTAGGAGACATTTTAAAGGGAACACTCCCAGCCAGGAATAATATAATTGTAGTCTTTTCTCCAAGCTTCTTGGTGCCTATGCACTTGAACTTATTAAACCCCATGGACTCCTAGAATGTGCTGTAAATATCATTGTGTCCCTCGGGCAATAAAAGGAGCTGTGGCCACAGAGAGTGCTACCTCTGGGCTCCAGAGTTACCCACCAGCTTAGTGGTCCTCCAGGGGTGGTCCCTGCTCCCCTGGTGGTCTGCATCAGGCTTCCAGGGGCGCATGGGTTGGCCCCCTGGAGGAGTCAGTCTTCATCAATAGCACCGACTCTGCTGTGTTCCAGAAGGGATCGGTACTTCACTCCTGCTCAATGCCTTCTGAGAGCTTGCCAGACTTTTCTCATTGTCATTCTTCTTGTGTCTATGATGTTATCCACACCTACCCTGCTCCTCCTTTCTATGATGCTAACTCACTGAAGTGTTGGGCAGCCTGAAGTTTCTCTGACCCTGACCTGGTAGTCTCTGACTCTAAACTCCCCGATTCCCTGGTTTATCCCTGGGAACACCGTGCCTCAGGCTGTCACCAAGCATGCATTTATCCAAGGTGTTGGTGGAGACGTGATCCCTTTTTTATAGTAATAGTCATTTCTGACATCCAACAGGAAGTGTTGGTTGTTAAGATATCTTCCAAATTGTGCCTCTTGCTTGCCTAGGAAAAGACTCTGAAATAAATCAATGAGAGACATTATTTGTAGGTCAAGGTTTGTTACTCAACATCAAGGCTTCAGTTTAGTGAGGAAGGAAGAGAATATTCTCAGGCCCACCCAAATAGTTCATTAATGTACATGGTCTTTTTGTTGTTGTTGTTAGTAGCTATTATTTCAAGGCCTCTTGAGTATATACACACAGTCATATTTTTTAAAATAGTAACTGTTTGCAAAATTTTTTATGTTAAGTTGAAGCTTTAATCTCTTAGCTCAACTTTCCAATGAACAAACACTCTCTCACAACAACTGGGGATCCCTGAAACTGTTTCCCCTTTTTCCTTTGGCTTGTTTGACAATAAAATTTCACATCTGGCCGACAAATCCAGGGCCAAGTTTCATCTTAATATAATTTTGAGCACAAGGGCTGTTATGTTCAAGCAAGCAAGAAACTTCAGGCACTCTTAACGGGACACTAGCCTTTACACACAACTGCCGCTAAGCTGACAGGGTGGCTGGTTTGAGTGACTGAGATCTCAGAGTCCTGCTGCAGACCAGCTTTCTGAATTCATTCTTCACTGGCTAAGATAATTATGTCTCATGCCTCTTGCCTCCCAATCTGCCAGTTAATATGGTCAATTTGATAAGATCTAGAATTACTTAGGAAACCAGGCTGTGCTGTGAACGTGCTTTGTGTTTGTAGACGGAAGGACTCACCAAGGCTATGCAGGATACCATTCTGTGGGCTGGGATCCCACACACAGTACAAAGGAGAAATCAAGGTGGACACTGGCATGCATTTCACCCTGCGTCTAGACTGCAGACACACAGTGACCAGTTGCCTCAAGCTAGCTCCTCAAGGTCTCCATGACTTTCCTGTCCCAGTGACCCGGACCTTCAAACTGTGAGCCCAAATAAATCGTCCCTTCCCTAAATTGCTTTGTCAGGTATTTGTTTTATCACAGCAAGCAAGAAATTAACTGATACATAAGGCCTGGAAATCAAACCACACAGGCAAGGAAACATAGGGCCTTCCTCGACTGCCACCTCCTCTGCAATAAATGGTCCAAAAGCTTGGATCTGAGAATAAAAGTAACAGAAGTTCGGTTCAGTTGATCGAGCATGTCTTCCATAAGGGGAACCCTATCCAACCCCTGATACACTGCAATTCATTCTTTTCTGCTTCTCTTCTGCTTCTCTTATCTAGGCATTCCAGCAATATTTTGCTCAAAACCCGATGCAAATGCTCTGTAACAAACAGCCCCTCCCCCAAGTTTTCATGGCTCAAGTGTGATCACGATTTAGTATACCTTGCTTAAATCACACCCAAAATATGTTCCCAAACGGCAGCCTGCTCTAACTCATGGGAGGCAGGGCTCAGGCTCTTCGTCCCCGAGGCTCTGTTATTTGTCTCTAGGGCCCTATGGACACCAAGTCACCGTGAGAGGAGAATGGGAACAATTGTGTGGGAGGTAAGCAGGGTAGGGCCTCCTGCATCATCTCTGCTAACATCTCATTTGTCCTAAGAACTAACCGCACCATGGAGAAGTCTGGGAACTGCAGCCCAGCCATCTGGCCGGGAGGAAGAAAATATGGGATAGTTGAGTCACGGCCTGCTGGCAGCTTCCTCAGCTGGAGCTGACCATAGGCTTGGTGTTCTGACTCCCCCCAACCCCCAGCCTCAGAGGCTATAAAGGCCTTCAACACAGGTACTTGAATCACATCTGCCTTTAGTCCTGATCCTGTCTCCAGACAAGTGAACACATGAATTTTAGCCAGATGAGGAATTGTGTAGACATGGTTTACGAACCTTGGACCTCCTTGTTGCAAGAACAGATGATGAAGAGGAACAGATACAGCCGGTAAGGTCATCTTTTGTAAAACCAAGAAAAAAAAGATTCTTGTCTTTTCTAATTATTAAAATAGCATGTGCTTATTGTAAAGATTGGACAAAAATGCTGAAAATCTTTTAAGAGAGAAGATAAAAATCACCCAAAATCCCCTTTCTTGAGGGATTCTAAAAATTTTCTGGCTTATATATTCAGATACTATTTACGTGCACACCGTTTCAATTATTTTATGTCTGCAAAACAGATCACCTTATCTAGTGTACACCATTTTGGAATGTGCTTTTTCACTTGCAAAGATATGTTATGAATATCCAAACATGTAAATAAGGATATTTTGAGGACATATTATTTAATAGCATGTATATGTGTAGGGACAATCATACAATACTACATCATTTAGCTTAGCTGAACAAGCATAGACTTGAGAGTACCAGTGAGACCAGGATTATGTCTATTTTATTTACCAGTTGTCCCCAGAGTGGGCTATATAGTGTTTTGTTCATAATAGAAGTTTAACGGTATTCTGGTTAAGCAGGTCATCACCGAATCAAGAGTCCTCAGAGTCTGGTATGCCAACAAGTCACATGGGGACCCTGTTAAAACGCAGATTATTATTCAGAATGTCTAGGCTGGCCTAGATGCTGTGCCAGGCATCTAGAAACTACTTACACTTCTGTTACCTGAGTAGTGATTATCTAAACTAGTAATCCTCTACTGGGGAAATAGAAAGACTTAGTTGATGTTGTTCTTGAGACATTTCTTTCTGTCTCTCTGTCTGTCTCTCTCTTTGACATAGTGAGTAGACTATATATATATTCATATATATACATACATATATATATATATGAATGTGTGCATGTACATGTGTGTGTTTAGAGCTCCCAGCTGATTCTGTTTCTTCTGAGAGCTCCAATTAAGACCGTGGACATCCTGTCCCTTCTAAGAAACTGACCTCCATGAAGCTGCCTGACCCTGTTCTTCTGGACTCCAGGTGTCTGTGTTTGCACGGGAGCAGGGTTCCAGCCTCTGCAGTTGCATAAGCCAGGAACACTTACACATATGACATTAGCTAGAGAGTATTGGCTAAGTAAAGGAGCAATGTAAATAGGATTAAGGGGGTAAGAAGGGAATTCAAATCTGAATGTGCTTGAGAACAAATTGTGTGCAAGCAGCTTAAAATCGTCCATTAGTATTTAGTAATTTAAAATTAATTGCAAATGTGTTCTGTCAGTCCATGCTGTTTATATTTCCACAATGTGCACATGTAAATGCATGCATATAAAATAAGCAAACAGCTGCTTTTTAACCGTTCTGTAATCTATGGGTTTTATTTATATCTCGGATACCCCCAGCACACCAGTTTGTGGACTCAAACGAACTGATACCACAATTACTGCCCATATTCTGAAGCCTCACCTCCTTCCTGCATTTTGTGCCCCCTCAGATACATATGGAATTTTCAGAAGAGTGACACCCCTGCGTCTGTGACTCAGTTCTGAGTTGTGGCTTCTCCCTGCCTCTGCTACCCAAATGCAGACTCCTGGGGTGTCTGTTTCCCACAGCTCTGACCCCGGCCACCCCACCTTGGCCTTTGCCTTTTGCAGCTGCAGTCTCCCACAGAGTTGGCGCCTCCCACAGTTACATTTTTGCTTTGACCTGGACCCTTTCCAATGGCCTTCTGCCTGGCTAAGGTTTCAGCTATTCAGCCCTGGCCACCAGTGCACTCTGTCACCATTGGCACCCTGACAGCTTCACAGTGTCTTGTAACTAGAAAGAAAAACACTCCCTCCTCCAACCATCTTCAGCTGAGGTACCGTAGCTGGCTCCTTGGGCCTTGGGTTATTGGAAGGTTTATTGCAACACCTGTTAGCTTACCTACTCAGCTCCTATTCTTCAAGGAGTGGACCATTGCCACCAGGACATCAGCAGTTGGGAGGATTCGTGTTACTTAGACTTCTATCTAGGAGCACCGAGATAGCATCCAGTGCATAGGGCAATATTTTGAAGACTTAAAATTTGTGTTTTCCACTAGAAAGATGGAATACATTTTAAAAGTTGAAAATGTTGAAAACTGACTCAGTTGTGTGACAGACTACTGCTTAGTATGAACAGTTCCAAAAGACACAATACACAAAACACTGCCCTGTCTCTATGCGTTTCTCTAGGAAGTTCATAATTCCAACTTTACTCCAATTTCACAAACCATTATTTTGACAGGATTTCAAAAGAGCTATGTAAAATCAGCTGGGAGTCTAGTAGAATTCTTGCAATGGAAGTCTTTGAGTCTTTGAGTGATGCTTTCCCCACCCAGGGGTGAAGCCAAGAGCTTCCTGGAGTGCTCAGGATGATGGTGAAGGGCCACCCAGACTGCTCCTTGTTCTTTGCTACCGCAGCTATGATTTAGTCTTTACAATATAGCTTTACCCTGTGGTTTAGTGTGTCTTCCAGTCTGTCTCTCCTGCCTTGATCTCTGCTGAATGTTGGGTGTGTGGCAGTTCAGACCACACTTAGCAGGCATCCATCTTTATCCACAGCTCAATGTCTGAAGGCAGATTCACTCTTCCCTTTTCTCCTCCAAGTAGATCCATGTCTGTTTGGGAAATGGCTCTATTTTGCTATTAAGCTCACTAAATAATTTTCAAAGAAGTGAGAGGATTTAAAAACTTGTTTACTCCCTAGAACTAAGGTGAGAGCATCTCCCTTTTTCTCATTGCTTTAAAAGATGCATGTACATATGAATGCATGTATGTATGATTTGTACATGTTTGTGTGTGGATGCACTGTGCTATGGCACCATCGTGGAGGCGAGTGGACCATGGCAGTCAGTTCTCTCCTTCCACCAAGTAAGTCCTGGGGAAGAAGCTCCAGTCATCAGGTGACAAGTTCCATCACCTATTGAATGATTCCACCAGCCCCCTCTAACAAAGCTGAACCATTACAGAAAATTATAGTGGCTTCAGGAGAGAGAGAGAGAGAGAGGAATGACTTTGTCCTTGTGCTGAGATAGGGTTCGGCAGGGATTCCAGAGCCAGATGCCATTTTGGAATGAAGTCAGTGGCCATTGCTCCTGCATTCCCAGCATCCCAGGGGAGCAGAAGTTGGGTGTGCACTACTGGTGATGTAGTGTCTCCAGCCAGCACAGCTCCATGCAGATGGGCATCAAGCATGCTGATGAGGTCACCAAGAACAGCTGCTGCAATATCTGCTTTGGAGTTTGTTCCCAGCCTGGCTTAGACTTGGCATTGTTGCTGGCTGGGCCTAAGCAGTCAGGGGAAGTCTTTGAGTACACTCTGTGCTTTCTAGGCTTGTTCAGGATACGAGTTGCTTCTTGGATCTATTTATCCCGAAAGGGGAGGTTACAGCCGCTGCTGTTGCTCATAATTCTTTCTTCATGGTGTCCTTTTGCACCAGTGTCAAGAGAGAGAATGTGGACTGGCAGCTGATATTGCCTGATTCTTTGTCTTCCAGTTCAATGATACACATTAGCAGAGACTGAACTGTCCCTGCGGAGAGCAGACTCTACACCCAGGCCATCTGGGTTTGCATCTTGCTCCCATCATCCGATGAGCTATGTGATATTGGACAAACAACTCAATTTCTCTAGGTCTCGATTACTTCACCTATTAAAAGTAAATACTAATCTTGCAAGTGTGTGGACTATGCAATAGTGTGGTTATTACCACTTTCTTTTTACTGGTGATTCATTTCACCACATTCTATAGTACAACTAAAGTCCTAACATTTCTAAGAGGCGTCTGTTAACCTAATAGTCACTTCTGATGTAATTGCAACATAAAGCGGTAATTTCACGTTCACTAGCTCATGTGCAATAGACAAAGTTGAGATTTTTGCTATATTTAACAACAAAGTTTTAATAATCAGCCCAAGATCTCAGAATTTTAAAAAGTGGAATCAAAACGTTGTCTCTGCTCAGATTCTGTTCTGTTCTTTTTTTCCACTGTTTCAAGCTGATTTGGACTTTGAATAGCTTGTTCAATCAATATTTGTTGAAAATTGCCTTGGTACTAGAAAAAAAGGGATGAAATTGGGTGTGAAGAAGAAACAGCTGTCAATAGCAAAGCTGTAATAGGAAGCTGATGTAAGGCCACTCGCCCAAGAGCTGGGTTCTTCATACAAGGCACGCGTGTGCTCAGAGTGCAATGTATCTTTATGTGAAGTGTGACAGATATCATGGTACCCTATACAATGAATACACGACATGACAAAAGTTTTTAAATCAGTTTTTTGAGAATTCATGCAAATGTGGTCTGATCATAGTCTCTTCTCTCCCAGCTCCTCTCAGACCCATTCCTCTTCTCTACCACCCAAGTTTGTATCATTTGTTTCTTTCTTAAATACCAACCAAGTCCAATCTGTGCTGTCTGTATATTCTTGGATGTATGGCCTTCCACTGGAGTGTGGTTGATTTATCAGGAGCTACATTCATAAATAAAACCAACTCTCTCTCTCCCAGAAGCTCTCAGTTGCCAATAGATCCTCAGCTAGGGGTAGGATTTGATGTTTGCTTCCTCTCTCCATGCTGGTGTTGGACTGGCTTGAACTTGCACAGATGTGTGCAAGCTGTTATAACCACTGTGAATTTATATCTTCAGCTGCCCTGCTCTATCCGGACAGCACTGTTTCCTTATTGTCTGTCTATAACTTTTGGCTTTTACAGTCTGTATGCCTCCTCTTCCATAATGATCTCTAAACCCTGGAGAGGAAGAGGTGTGATCAGTATTTCCCATTTAGGGCTAAACATTTCATAGTCTCTTACTCTCTGCACCTTGATCAGTTGTGGATCTCTATGTCAACGTCTATTTATTTCGAGTAGAAGTTCCTCAGAAGGTTAAAAAATGCATTATCAGGTTATTACAATGAATCATTAGAAGTCAGTTTAATAGTATGTGAATTTAGCACAATAGTACTAGTAGGTTCTTGCTTTGGGCATACGACCCGTGTAGCCAACAGGTTCTTGAACTGATGACGGTATCAGGCCTGGGTTTTGTCTTGTAGACCAAGACTTAAATCCAATCAGAAAGTAGTTGATTGCTCCAGTGGTGTTCATGATACTATTATATCAATGGGTGCTTCTTACCCCACCTGTCATTGTTGTACCTCACAGGGTTCACACCTGTGTGAGACTGATAGTAACATTTCTCTCTGTCAGTGTGTACGGCACCTTCCAGCACCCAGAAAGCCAGCCAGTAGGGAAAAATTTTCCAAGACTGTACTAGCTTAATATTTCCTTATTCTGTGACTTAGGTATGTGATGGCTTCAGCATTAGGGTCATACCATCACATTCTAGAAGGTAATCAGTAAAATTGGCAATATCCTGTAATGTGTGGAGATCTATGGAATTCCACTGACCAACAATTCCACAAGAGGTAACTTATTTCTGGCACTGGGCTTTTATTTATTAGTCCGTGGTTTCCAATAAGGGCAGTGTCATCTCATTATGGGGTAATTCTATTTTAAGTCTCTCTGTGTGTCTCTGTGCCTCTCTGTATGTGTCTGTGTCTGTGTCTGTCTCTCTCTGTCTCTCTCTCTTTCTGTGTGTGTGTGTTTCTATAGTATTAGGTTTCTAGGTGACTTTTTTAGTGTTATTTATTTCTCTGGAATTCCTTCCTCTATTTTGCCTTCCCATATCCCATCCCAGTTTAACTCCAATTGTCCCAGTAATTTCCTTTAATCCTTTCTATTGTTGTCTTCTATCTCCTCTCCTTTTCGAGCTCTATCCTTATGACCCCACACTAATGTCTTGACTTATAGATACTATACATTGACTGCTTTAAAATTAAATAATGGATTTGATCCCCTTAAAGCAGTTAGGTTGCTCAGAAAATGTTTCAGTTTTCTTCCTTCCTTATATTGGTCTTCAGCATTGATGGAGGTCATATTTCCTGGAATAACAATCTAAGAGCAAACATCTGACTCTCTTGTGGGTCATGCTGGTCTCTCTCTCTCTCTTTCTTGGCATAGAGATTTTCTACCTTACATGATGATTCTGCCCAGTACCCCAGTCCTCAGATAGATACAGCCCATGTAACTTTCCATTCTTCTTTCTGCCCACCACAAGCTGTAGACTAGCCACTGTCTCCCCTTATCTTCTCTCCAATTCTAAGTGTGTTGGTTTGTTTTTGTCAACTTGATGGAACCTGGACACATCTGGGAAAAGATAAGCTCAATCTCAGAAATGCCTCTCATCAGACTGGCCTGAGGGCAAGCTTGTGATAATTGATGGGGGGGCAGCCTACTATGGATGATGTCATCTCTGGACACATGTTTTTGGGGTGTATAAGACAGCAGGCTAAGCAAGCTAGGAGGAGCAAGCCAGGAAGAAGTGTTCTTCCATTGCTTCTGCTTCAGTTCCTGCCTTGAGTTTCTGTCTGGTTTTCCTTCATGGTGACCTGTGAGCTGCAGGTGAAATAAAGCTTTTGGACTTGGTCCTTACCAGAGCAACAGAAACCTTAGCTAAGATCCTGGGTTAGCACAGGAGCCAAATCACTTTCAAGTCTCAAAGGCTTTTTCTTCTACTTTTGACAAAGTCTGTCTCTAACAAATGTAAAAGATATTGGCTAGCAAAAATAACTGTTACTAGTTTGGGTTATAAGAGCTGACATTGAAAGACAAAAACTGGGCATCAAATATTTTTTTTCTAGAGATGTTTCTAGAAACAGAGGCATTCACGTATACTTAACACACAAGTATAGCTGATTTATGACAAAGGTAAGGTCTAGTAAGGAAAGGGTGGCTTGTCTCTGTACCATGTCGGTGACTTAGGTAACTGTGTAGATGCAAATAACCTGACTTCTCCCTCATACTGTACCTAAATATTAAACCAGAACGATAACAACCTCAAATGAGAAATAAGTTATTAAGTATTTGGAAAGAAAACATGAAAGAGACTCTTCATGCTCTCGGGACAAGCAATAATTTTTAAAAATCAAATGATAAAAAGGGACCATGAAAAACATAGCAATAAATAAAAGACAAGAATATTAATTGGGGAGAGAGAGAGAGAGAAAGAGAGACCTGAAGAAGCACAACAGTAAATGTGGCTATATGGATGGTTAGTCACTACATGGGAAGTGCTCGACATTACTAGTCATTAGTACAGTATGAGTTAAAGTGATGTAACACTTCAAAATCCCCAGAATGTGTAAGTTTATAAGGGATGAATGGACAAAACCAAGTGTTGACATAGTTGAAGGAAGTGATACACATCCACAGTGCTGGTGTCAGTATGTAATGGTGCAATCACCTTGGAAAACCACTTAACGACATCAACATAGCTAAATGTATGTATTGTTTTCCTAGATATATGCCCAAGAGAAATGAGGATTTATATCCAACAAACTTTACTAATGTCCACATGAGCTTTATTTATTATGATCAGAAACGGGAAAAAACAAATATTCATCAGTAGTACAAAGAATAAATATATTGTAGCTAGACAGCAATTTTAAAATGTTAACTTCTTCCCCATCAGAACCTTAATTTCCAAAGACAGTATGCTGATTTAAGAAACCAATAAAAATGAAGTTTGTCCATTAAGATTATATACAGATGAGGGAATCAACTACTCTATGGTCATAGAAGTTAGAATCAACATTATCGTTGACAGAGGCTGGGTATTGACTGGGAATTCACCAAGGGAAGTTTATGGGAAGTTTTATGTCATGTTCTGGGAGGTAGTTACATGGGTGTGGGTGCTTGTAGAAGTCCCCCAAAACTAACACATGAGATTTGTGCCCTATGTCAGCATGCTATCCGATAGGAATAAAAAACAGGGTATACTTATAAATGAACAGGTAACAGGAATTGTTGGTCAATGTATCCTTTGGTTAGTTTGTGCTTGTGGGAGCATCATAAAGTGATTCCGACAAGCTTAGATGCTATGAGCCCATCACTTAGAATGTCTCCTTGAGGCAAGGGAGAAGCAAGAGAACACAAGAGATGAGTGAAGCTGTCATGGTCGTTGTGAGGCACATTTTCAACATTTCTGTTTATTGTTGTGTATATATGCACAGTGTGTGCGTGTAGGCACATGTGCCGTGGCGAACCTGTGGTGGAATACAAGCCTATGGAGTCAAGTCTGCCCTTTCAGTTTTATGTGGGTTCCAGGCACCCAATTCAGGTAGCCAGGCTCACAAAGCAAGCCCTTTCTCTGCTGAGCTATCTCACCAGCCCTAGCTAGCATACTATTTTATCACTGGTTTTTTCATAAGCAGAAGTGTATACTTCAAAATTGCAAAGAAAGTACATTGCCATAAATACATATGCCAGTGGCAGCCATTTCCTATCATCTAGTATTAGACACTGGCAGCTTAGTAGACTCATCTTTATCAGCATCTCTACACACATGTGAGCAACTCACTGTTCTATGAGCCCAGATGGCTGCAGTATCACTGTGTGCTAAGAGATTTTCAGCTCCATCATTGAGACCACTGTCACTTATGGGATCAACTGTTAACCTATAGCTTGCTTTTATAAGGATCATATTGAAGAAATTTAAGGGATAAATGTCACATTTAGTTTCTTCTAAAAATTTTAATTCTCCAAGAAACATACATCTTTGATTGCCACATTCAAGTGAGTTTGTAAAGCAAAAAACATGGATTTCCCTACATCCACCCCTATACTATAAGGTGAGTTTGTGCAGTGTATGAGAAGACAAAGAGGGTTGGAGAGATGGCTCAGCAGTTAAGAGCACTGGTTGCTCTTCCAGAGGTCCTGAGTTCAATTCCCAGCAACCACATGGTGACTCACAGCCATCTGTAATGGGGATCTGATGCCCTCTTCTTGTGTGTCTGAAGACAGCCACAGTGTACTCACATACATGAAATAAATAAATCTTTAAGAGAGAGAGAGAGAGAGAGAGAGAGAGAGAGAGAGAGAGGACAAAGAGAAGAACAAACCATGAGGATGAGGATGCCCTGGATAGCCCAGTCCCTATCACTGTGATTTGCATACACCATTGCAGACAGACATTTACCAAGGCTCTGACTGTGTCTTTATAAACATATTTGACCCCATTAAGGCCAAACAAAAAAAGAGTATAAGGCATTAATATGCACATCCTTTTACAAGAAGATGACCTGGCTTTGCCCCTCACTGCATGCCCAGATGAGGTTTAGAAAGCCACTCTCCCATAGCTTCGCGTCAGCCATCAGAACCTGCCTCAGGGAGATGATGGGGTCATCTAATTCTTGTCTGCCCAGGCTGGGAGAGTCTATTCCTTATAAAACTTGCTGGCCTGCTCCCCACTTCCTATCCTATTGTGCTTGCTGGCTGCTGTGTAAACTAGACACTCTACATTTGAATAATCCTATCACCAGAGCGGAGCTTAGCTCAGTCTAGCCACAGACTTAAAAGTACCTGCATTTTTTGTTTTGGAAAATCCATCCACATCTAGAGAAACGAGCATCCCCTCCCATGAACTCCAATAAATATCTGCAAGATCTCAAGGAATGAACCTTGGCTGACCCGCTGGTGCACATCTTTGAAATCCCTCCCTTCCTCATTTTCTGGGGAGCCAGGAGAGGGGGAGCTGAAAACCCCTTGAACATTTTCATGAACCATAAATTCAGAGAACTGTTAGTTTGGGGATTTGAGGAATAGATGTCAGGAAGTAGTGAGGAATAATCATGCGTTGGGTCATTTCAACAGGGCCCATTCCCGAGGGTTTACATGTGTTCTTTGCCTATATCCCCAGTGGATCTGCATTTCCTGCTGGAAGGAAAGAAACCAAGTCAGTATTCAATTTGCAAGTGATATTAATCAAAACTGTATTTTAAGTGACAGCTCAGTAATGTGGGGAGAGCCCTATCTCTCACCGAAGACCTATTTTGTCTGTTTGAATGTGAACAGAAAGTGGCATGTATCTTCCCTGCATGAAGAAGCATCTCATAAATATATATTCCTTTTCCATCTGGCACATCATCTTCTCAGCCTTCACTAAGTGTGCGTTCTCAGCAACAGCTTGCAGGAACTTGGAGCGCTAAGACCAAATTCATGCTCTTTAAACAATCTAAGGATTCAGCCTCAGTTCAACAGCAATACTTAAAATGGACAGATTCTATGACTTATAATTATAAAGATGAGAATTCTTGGCTTGATGAGTTTGTTTCGTCATCCCTCTGGGAGAGAGTCAATGGGAGATATAGCAATTAGGGAAAGAAGAATTAATTCATTTACGTCCTGTGTAGAATTCATGGGCTGCAAATTTTGGGCTGTAGCCTAGAAATGGAGTCCTCTGGTGTTTGAACTTGTTTATGTTGGTCAAAATATGACTACAGAGGAAGAAGATTAAAATGCTTTTGAATACATTCCAAATGCATCTCAGACATCAAAAGGAGTCTATAAAACAAAATCTTAATGATTTAATGTAAATGAACCAGAAATGACATACTGCATTTTCTTTAGATGTGCACCGGATTTAAATGAAAGGGGAGATGTTTGAAGATAAGCTGTTTAATTCTCTCTCTGTCTCTGTCTGTCTGTCTGTCTGTCTCTCTCTGTCTGTCTATCTCTCTGCCTCTGTCTGTTTCTGTCTGTCTCTGTCTGTCTCTCTGTCTCTGTCTGTCTGTCTCTGTCTCTCTCTCTGTCTCTCTCTCTCTCTCTCTCTCTCTCTCTCTCTCTCTCTCTCTCTCTCTCATTTCCAGACAGGGTTTCTCTCTGTGTAGCCCTGGCTGTCTTGGAACTCACTCTGTAGACCAGGTCAGCTTCGAACTCAAGAGATCCATCCTCCTGCCTCTGCCTCCCAGTGCTAGGACTAAAAGCATGAGCTACCACCACACAGCTAAACTGACTGATTTTATTGATCCAAAAATGTTTCTAAGATCAATCTATGCTGGATAGAATTAAAGCAGAATAGCTTACTTTCCTTAAAAAAAAAAAAAAGCAATAATTAGTTATATCTTTTAACTCATAAGGCTTTGTACTAGCTAGCATTGGTTTTTTTTGTGTGTGTATGTGTGTGTTTTATTTTTATAGTGTGGTGTGGTGTGTGTGTGTGTGTGTGTGTGTGTGTGTATGTGTGTGTGTGTGAGAGAGAGAGAGAGAGAGAGGGAGAGAGAGAAGGAGGGGGTGCCTACAGAGTCCAGAGAAAGGTGTTGGATCCCCTGGAGTTGGAGTAACCTGCAATCATGATCCACACAATGTAGTTGAGGACCTAACTCCGGTCACTCTTTACCAAGGAACTCTTCTCCGGCCCCTAGCATTGTCTAAATACAGAGCATTTTGCTCATTATTAAGCAGAAGGAATCTATCCCGGTAACAAGACAAATCATTTTTTCACTACATATGTATTTATTGTAACAATGAAACATACAGAGCGTGAACTGTGGGTTTCAAGGGAATTGCGAAGGCCCGGTAAGCCAGAAGCTGCCGGTTGGAGGCCCATAGACCGGATCGACTCCACTCATGGGGTTTACTTGGCTTAAACAGCACAGAAAGTGTTGGTTGGTTGTTTGAATTATCTTCTAGGGTTTAAAACTCAGGTGTATCACTTGACGACTTATGATTGCTACCTTTTCTTAACAAGTGGAAAATCTAGCTGATTCCAAGACCTAGCTCTTACATGTTGGCCTTAGCAGGAGCTGAGTGCAGGCTACCTCTTCAGAATATCTGTTCTCTCTAGTTTGCAGGTCATCTCCTCAAGGGTGTCCATCATTCACATCATCTCCCTGGCCTTTTAGACTTCGAACGTAGGGTCCATATTGAAGAAAATCATAGAATACCACACCTCCAGAAGAACTTAGCCTTCCTCGTGTCCGCTTTGTGTTCTTTAAATGAAAAGTCAGCTCAACATTGCTCATGGTCTTCACAGTTCCCAAGTACAAATTCTTCATTCTGTTGTCAGTCCCCTGGTTCTTCTAGCTTGTTTGTCATGGGCCCTCTCAGGAGGGTCACAAGATCCCTTTATCTCCTGTAGTACATTAGCTGTTCATGTAACTGCTAAAAGAGATGACCCTTGGAAACAGCATTGAATTGCAGAATTAATTATAACAATCAGCCATGACAAATAAGTCGCTAAGGCCCTTAGTATTGGGAGCTGTATAATTCACTGAGTTTTGTTTGTTTGTTTGTTGTTGTTTTAAACATTTTTGGGAATCTTCTATAAATGCAAAATAGCTATTGGTTTTATTGCCCCAAGTTTTGGGTTGGTTAAGATACTGCCCTAGGTAGGACCAGATAATGAGATCAAATAATGACATGAATCAAATTCTCATATGATAGAGACATTCCTAAACAAATCCAAACCCCTTACTTAAGTAAACTGTTTGTCTGTCATAAGCAAAAAGGAGGTTAAAACATGTACCCAAACTGTTATGAAATCCATTGTTATCTGATAAAACAGTTGCAGCAAAACTGTAAGTAGAAATATGTCATTTTATAACGGGGTTTGCTAATTTATACCCTCTTTCTAACCATGATATTAATAGTGGAGCTACGTCTGTACAATAATGTATAACGTGTAACCAATTAATACGGTAGTTCTCAACCTTTGGAGACTGAAGGACCTCTTCACAGGGGTCACTTAAGACCATCAGAAAACACAGATATTTGCATTGTGATTCATAAAAGTAGCAAAATTACAGCTATTAAGTAGGAACGAAATAATTTTTTGGTTGGGGTCACCACAACACAAGGAACTGTATTAAGGGGTCGAAGCATTAGGAAGGCTGAGAAGCACTGGATTAATGTGCAACCGAAAGCCTCTAGTTACATCCTCTGATCACTGCACACAAGCTAGGCCTAGGACTCATGGCCTGTGGGTCTATGGGGCACGGGATTGATTTTGTGAGAACTAACATGGTGCTTTAAAAAATGGCGATACTTGGATTCTGTCAAAATTCACTTAATTTTCTTCTTCTTGGAATGCATCTTCCTCTTTTTAAACATGATTGAGATCCAGGGTTTGGTCACGAACCCTGTCCTCCCTAAGACTTACACAGACCTGGCTCATCATTACAATCACGTTCGAAGGAACCATTGGCTCCTCTTGCCTCCCTGACCCTTCGTGGTCTCAAACATTACCACGATTGCCTGTCAGAGAACATCCTACCTACAAGTGCCTCTTGCTACCTACTACACAGAGTTCAGCCATGGGGAAGTCCTCGGTGTCCCTTCACAGTGACAGTTCTAGAGGCATGGGACCAGGATGTGGGGGGAGGAAGCTTGCCTCTGAAGAGTTTAGAAGTTATGGTTTGCTCTGAGAGTTGATGGCTTTCATCTGCTTCTCGGTTCTATATTTACTCAACAAATATTATTGGCTAAGCCCTCTGGATTGGATGCAGCTCCTGAGCTCTGACATTTAACTCAATCAACTAGGTCTCAGTATCTCAGCAATGGAGAATGAGCCCAGCACAGTTGTTTGTCATGTATTATCTTTTAATAATGCTACTCGCGTATTTCATGCTTATTGACATCACATGTATGGACTTAAAACTACACATTTTTCTTTTTCTGAAGACACTTCATAAGAACGCATCGTGGATGGCAGTCACAACGGAACTTGGATATTCTTTTCCTTTCAACTGAGTTGAATGCATTTAATAGGAATCTTTTTTTTTTCCTTTCTAGTACAGAGTCTCACGTGTTCACCTTGGCACATGACTAGTTATGTAACCGAGAATAACTTTATTTATTTATTTATTTATTTATTTTTGGTTTGCTTTTTTTTTGGGGGGGGGGGGTGAGACAGGGTTTCTCTGTATAGCCCTGGCTGTTCTGGAACTCACTCTGTAGACCAGGCTGGCTTCAAACTCAGAAGTCCGCCTGCCTCTGCCTCCCGAGTGCTGGGATTAAAGGTGTGTACCACCACTGCCCAGCATCAAAAATAACTTTAAACTTTTGATCCTCTTCCCTCTTCCTCCTGAGTGCTGAGATTACACGCATGAGCTGTAGCACCCTTTTCATAAGGTACTGGGGGGAGGGGAAGGTACTGGGGGGAGGGGGAGGTACTGGGGGGAGGGAGACAGGAGTGTCCCTTTATTACTTCAAATAATTTGTTCTATCCCAAAGTGAAAATTTACTACCTTGTCATGAGTAGTTGTGGTGTGCTGAGTTGGCATATCTCAAAGAAGGATGTTTTCATTGCCAGATCTCCCCAAGAGCTCAGGAAACACAATGGCTGCCCAGAGTCGCAGACAGGTTTCCACAAGGAAGGCTAAAGGGTTTGGATGGTGGGGCTGCCAGCTAAGGACTCAAATAAGATAGCGTAGGGCGCCAAAACACTGATCCTGGCATGCCATCATGGTAGGCAGCATGCAAGAGTTCCTATGTATGTGATTCAGCCTCCTCAGGAATTCAGGTCTCTGCTGCCTTTCTAAAATGAGGCTCTTTGTGCATCCATAGGCCTTCCCAACAAAGGCACCTTTCAGGGTCTTTTTATAGCTAAGAGACCAATAGGAAGAAAGAAAAATCACAGGAGATTTCAGACATAAGAAAAGTCAAAGGAAGCCTAAGAGAAGACAGCCCTCCCTCCCTTCTCTGGGGGTGACTATTTTCAATGGAGCATGTTGCTGTGGGACTGATGAACTGCAAGTTCATAGTGAGTGGAAATCTCTAGAGACTTGTTGAAGACGAACCTTGCAGAGATGTGAGGTTCTCAAGAATCTTGAAACAAGCCAGTAATTAGGTAGGAAAAAAAAAATCTGTGTTTATGAATTTGAGCGTTCAAGACTTATTAACACTGATGTTCGTGAATGAACCTTCTAATAAAAGTCACGTGGTAAGGGCAGTTGAGACAGAAGTGCAGGTGAGAAGCCTGGAAGCAAGTGCCGTGCTACACAGCATGAACAGGGAGAACGCAGGATTGTAGCTTTGCAACCCACAGCCCAGCTGGAACCTGTGCTACAATCTTGGCAACCTTAATTTTTTTCCCTTGAGTATAAATTAGTCCAGTATGCAGGCTAGGGACACTGGAGCTCAGCGCAGACTACCCCACCACACACTCCAGCCAGATCTCTTAAGTCCGCGTGGTTAATTTTCCTAACTTCCTGCAGAGGGAATCTCAAATGCACATAGGCTGTGTGACAGAGATCAGTAAAATACTGTTGAGATGGTGGGCAAGGAAAGCCTATATCAACTCCAAACTCTCGGATATAGTTGGTAATTTTATAAACGTATTATTTATTTCTTTCTCACAGGGCGAAAGGCTAGCCTAAGACACAAAAAGTATGTTGTTCCTTATTGGAAAAGGCTGTTGAGTAAAAATTATTTTTATGACTAAGTAAAGAAAAAAAAAAGTCCAACCTAAAACTATTTCAGAAGCATTAGGTTAGCCCATATTAAGTATAATTAGATTAATTATTGACTTGATCGAGAATAAACTAAGTTACCATCCTGGAATTGTTAACATTATTATTTCATGGGAAATGTCGGAATAAAATTACAGCTGGAACAAAAAGCATGGACATGGAAAATAACCTCAGTGCCCATTGGGAGGCTGTCAACCTAGTCTGAGGGATCTCTGTAGGGGAAGCATAGCAAACAAGGTTAGCCACAAACTTGGTGTCAAGCACAGTGGTTCTCATCCTTGCTGATGCACCCTCCTTTAATACAGTTCTTTATGCTGTGGTCACCATAACCATAAAAATATTAAATTGCTACTTAGTATCTGTAATGTTGCTACTGTTAGGTATCTTGATGTGAATATTTGATAAATATGTGATCCCTTAAGGGGTCACGACCCATAGGTTGAGAACCACTGGGTCAGAACTGCACAGTGGTGGGTGCGGCTGAGGATAGTTGCACCATGGTGGAGCATTAGCTTGACCTGCACAGGATGTCGGGCTGGATCTTGGACGTTAGACAATGGTCATCGTGAAATATTAGATTAGCTCTCGATTGCTCATGCAGAAACCAAAACACATGAGTTTTTGTGTTAAAGGTGATCTGAAGTCAGGGGATGTTGTTAACTGGAGGGGGGGGGGTAAGAGGAAACCTGTATAAACCGCACAGATGCCAGTCTACTAACATTACATATAGCTGGGCTGAGAAGCCAGCAAGCCCTTCCACGGACAGTTGTAAAGAGGCGAGGCGAGAGGTCAGGTTAAAGACAGCCTAAAAATTAAAGCTGGGGACTGACACCAGTTAGCCACAGTGACAAGAAGGGTAAAGTGTAGGGTGTGAATGGAGAACCTCAAAGTACGGCACAGCAGCAGGGGAGACTGGGAATGGATGGAGGATAATCAGCTGAACTTACATGGGTGGGGCTGCCACTCCTGACCAATGCCACAGGAGAAGTCCGGTGGGGTGGACTGGTGTTTGGGTTGTACAGGTTTCACCTGGAGATAAGGTACCTTAGTTGGGTTTTTATTGCTGTGAAGAGATGCCATGACCAAGTCAATTCTTAGACAGGCAAACATTTGATTGGGGCTGGCTTACAGTTTCCGAAGTTCAGTCCATTATCATCATGCTGGGAAACATGGTAGTGTGCAGGCAGATGCGGTGCTGGAGTAGCTGAGACATCTACATCTTGATTGGAAGGCAGCCTGGAGGAAGCTCTCATTCCACACTGGGTGGAGCCTGAGCATAGAAAACCTCAAAGCCCGCCCCCACAGTGACACACTTCCTTCAACAAGGCCACACCTCCTAACAGTGCCATTCCCTGTGGACCTAGCATTCAAACACATGAGTCTATGGGGGCCAAACCTATTCAAATCACCACATGGAGTGAACTGAGACAATTGACGTAAAAAATAGTTCAAAGTAAAGGGGCTTAAGGTATGAGTTCATGAGGGACATTGACAGTACATGTGGCATCGGATTTTTAACACACAAAGATGACAAAGATAGTAAAGAAGGGATGGGGAGATGGCTCAGTGAGCAAGAGTACTCAGCGTGCTTCAGGACCCGAGTTCAAATCCCCAACACTCGTGTAAAAGGTCAGGTATGGCCACTTAAAAGCCAGGTGCTGTGAGGATCAGAGTCTGGAAAGTCTTTAGGGTTTTAGCTGCCAGTCTAGCTTCAAGCTCAATGAGGGGCGCTGATCTGAAGGGAATAATGTTAGTGTGCTAGAGCAGGCACCAGGCTCTCTCATCTGGTCTCTGCGTGTGCATACATGGTCTGAATATCCAGACACATACATGTGCATGCACCTCCCTGCAAAACACACAAAGAATGATGAAGGAGCTGAGATTTTCATGTTACTTTCACACTCATTAGTGACCCTGGAAAAGGCAGCGTCTCTCCAGGGCTGGATAGCTGTGCCTTCATCCTAGAAATGGTACCAAACCAAAGGTTGCAGGGCCTCAGCCACTGTGATGAACAAAAAGATGAAAGATGAATGGCTGTCTTCTGACAGATAATACACAATTTGCATATCAGATCTGGACACACAGAAATGGCAGAACTCTAAGTGTTTAAAAACCAATACACAAAAGGATAGTCAATAGCCTATAGTTCTATCCTGATAGAACTTCACATTGTCCTGTGAGATGGACAAGTGTACTGAACACAGCAAACTCACCACAAGCCAATAACTCTTTTTAAATATAAAACAAAACAAAGTGAAAACTTATCTTAGCCTCTGCCCTTTATAGGAAAGAACCTGATCAGAATCACCAAACCAAGGACAATTTAAAAAAAAAAAAAACAAAAACAAAACAAAATAAAACTAAAAACAAACAAACAAAAAACCAGACCTCAACAGAACCGGAGCTGATGAGTGATAAAGAAATAAACCAATCAGATTTGAGAATGATGTAACTACTGCAAAGCCCTCACCCCACTAGGAAGATCTTGAGGACCCTAGAGCACTGGCTCCCAAAGATCTATTGGAGAGAAATTGGGGGCATTTATGCAGCAAGACATTTGAAAATAAGGAACAAGTCCAGGTCCCTTCCATGTGTCCCCAAGGCCTGCAGAAACCATACATACCAGTGAGAGTCAGAGGCTTCCCACAATGCCCCCTCCTCTCAGCTTGCACACCTCAACCCACTCTGACAGTGTAGTTTGTCCTTTTGTCAGGAAGGATATTGCAAAGGCATGCCATCTGGCCCACTGGCTATGTAGATGTCCAATCTGGAATGTTTAACGTCAATCTTAACCCCCTTTTTGGGTAAGTTTCCCACAGCTATTAAAATGTTTTCCTTGTTGCTCCTTCGAATTAACACAGGGTGGCTCATGGTCCTGTCAAACACCCACAGATGCAGGGTTCTCCCTCCCCAGTCTCTTGTGGGTCGGGGAGAGAGTCTTGACCAGTGAACAGGAGGAATTACTCAGTCAGCTCCTATCAGTACCTGTAGAGAGCTGTTCACTGGGGTGGACAATTCTCACTAGGATATAGACATCTTTGACACCTTGTTTTCAGCCATTTTTTACCCTGAGAGAACAGAATCCTTTTACGCATGAATAAATAAAGGAATAGGCAAAACCAGGCTAGATCAATCAACAGAATAGTTTTTGAGTACCCATTTCACACACTAAACATTAGAAACTGGTTTGCAGTAAGAGGTCTGAGTAGATCAAGGAAGTTAACTCTAGTAAGAAATGGAGTTGGACATCACAGATGAGAGAGAGGCATGGCTCTTCTCTGAGACCTGAAGTATTCTGTCCCCGGGCGTTATAAGGCTCACTTTGCCTGCTTCCCTCTTTGAAGCAGCCCTGAGTACAGCCCGGGGAAGGTGAATGCTGCATAACTGAGCTGGCTTGTTTTTATTGTTCCCACAGGAGCCACCCCATGTAGGGAGTGTTTGTTCAGGGAATATTGCTGCTCTTGTCTTCACTCCATCCAATTGTCCACAAGAGTGACTGGATTTTATGTTCTATAACTAACGCCGCAAAGCATGCTTGAAGTCTATTGGCTTCGGACAGGATCTGCTTTTCCAAACTTCCAGTACCTGCGTTCTCTGTCCTTGTTTTCTTACTAAGCTTATCAACATTGTCCCCCTTTTTAGACTTTTTTAAAACCTAAAAGCCAGTAGCTGTTTGCAAACCTGGGCTGCTGGACTTGGGGCTTTGGCGATTCTTGGTGGCAGCAGAGCCTTGATTCCATTATTGTGTGATTGTTCCTGAAGTGTGTTAGACAGAAGGCTCCAGAAAAGTCGGGTTGGGAGGGCAGATGGCTCTGTGGCCTTGGGAAATCACTCGCTCTTCCTAAATGGTCATCTTGTTACTTGTACCGTGACTTTAAAGATCCTGCCTCAGTAGAAGATGCATAGAAACCTCTTAGGACAGTGCCTGACACATAGCAGTGCTTAATAAACAGGATGCATCAGGGTGGAGAAGAAACGGTCTAGCCAGGGAGCACAGAGGCAGTATAAGCTTTCTAGGTACTTGAGCAAGAGGGAATCATAGCTTTTCCTGGGGTTGGAGGACCTTGTCTGCAGAGAAGGAGATTGTTGGGCTCACATTCTGCCCTCGCAAATGTTGCTGATGTTGACTTAGCTCGCTCGCAGAGCTACACAAAACACAACAGCACTTGCCATCTTCTGCATTCATTTATTAACTCTCCAGCTATTCCTAGAAGGGAGGATTTGTTTTCTGGGAAAGTCACCAAGAGGTAAAAAGCAAAAACCCCTAAACAAACAGGGCCTATCTGGGACAGCAGGCAACTTAGATCTGCTTCTCCTCTGGTCCACCAGAGCCTCAGGTCCCATTCGTACTGAAGACTTTGAAGACTTTGTATCCTTCCATTTGCTTTGGTTTTTGTTGCTGTTTTAGGTTTTGTTGTTTGTTTGTTTGAGGTTTCTCTGTGCAGCTCTGGCTGTCCTGGAACTCTCTCTGTAGACCAGGCTGGCTTCGAACTCAGAGATCCACCTTTGCCTCCTGAGTGCTGGGATTAAAGGGGTAAACCACCCCCTTGACAACGCTCATCTTATATCCTGACAGTGCAGGGCCACAGTGGGCCCAGCCTCAAGCTCCTTCCAACGCAAAGCCCCACAATCTCATGGGCTTAGAGAAGAGAGATGACTCTAAGAATGACTCTGAAAATTCAACAGATTTTAAGATTTCAACTTAACTTTCTTGTCATTAAGTAGTATTAGGCAAGTGACTGCTTCAAACCTAGAGGCAGTATAAGGCCAAGTCAGCCCATGTCTTGATAGTCTCAAGACTCTTGAAGATCCCACTCTGGGCCCACCTGACCCTTCTGGCTTTTTCTGTTGCTGTGGGTGCTGTTGCTTCCTGCTGAGAAGCTTCCGGGCAGCTGCTGTTCTTGGATCCCTGTTTCCATTTGTTGCCCCAAACAGTGAGCTCATGTCATGCTGTCACCCCGCATTCCTCTCTGAGATCTCTTTTTCTATAAAGACATTGCTCCATTCTCCTCCATGCTAATGTACAGCTGCCTTTAGGAGCATTGAACTGTAAGATAATCACTTAACTGTGCTCTAAAATTGTAGGGGCCCTGCCTTCTCTTCCTCAGCAGAGATATGCACACAACAACAAGGCTTTGGCTGTCTCCTGGCTGCATGTGGCCTGTGGTGCTGTTTCTCATGAACATATCCCATAAGGGAAATGCTCAAGGAGCCAATAATTCAGAAGTCTGTGTCCGTTGTCCCCAAATGTGGTTTTCTCTATATTCAGTTTTCTAAAGGAGAAGTGCTGGATAATTCTATGTACATTTTGGAAGCTGGGTGATTTTTCTCACGGTGTTCTGTAAGAGAACTGTGTCTTCTAATCGCTGGCACACCTCAAAGGCCAATCACTTCGAATTTTAGACAAGGCAATATCACATATTAATGGCAGAAAAGAGCACGAATGGTCACAAATATCAGAAGTATTTGTGCATCTTGCAGGGTGAGCATATTTTAGAACAAGCCTTCCTAATACCAACACCAATTTGGAGATGAAAAATCCCCCATGGTCACAAAGTCACACATAGCCAAACTGAAATTTTAATCAAGGTTAAAATTAGAAAGCCAAGAAGGTTGAGACCGACAGCAGGACCTGATGCTTTCCAGGGAGGCGTCCCCTAAGGCTTAGGAGACCACAAAGTCTCATTTGTAGGCCTCCATTACTTTCGCCCAGGATATGTTCCCAGCTTCCACTGTGTTCTTTCACCCACCTGGGGCCTCTATGATGCTGACCAAGCTCCCGTGTGAGAGACACTGATGGGTCAGGAGCCCTGCCTAGTGCTGCAGAACACAGAAGCCAACAAATGAAACAGCTAAGCTTCTGTACAAAGTACCACTCCATCTTCCAGGGTGGAGCACAGCCAACTTCAGGAAAGCCCTGCAGGCTGGAGTCAGGGCCCTCGAGAAGGGTTAACCATGTGCACTGCACCTGCTCTATCAGCTCCCCTTCTTTACTTTCAGAAACTTCTATAAATCTTCACATTTTGTTTCAAATAACTTTTTATTAAAGTATTACATGTTAGTATTACAAAGTCATTTATCAAGCACCCATATCCTGAGTCCATATGTTTTTATTATATATTATTTTTATTGAGGCATATGAGCAAAATTAGACATGTCCACCCAAGTGCACATGCCCTAAGCATATGGCTTTGAAAACTCTTTAAATAACTATCTCATATTAACTAATATGTCTTCAGAGAAGCTATAAGTCACCCCTAGAAGCCCATCTTTGTTCCTCATCCACCAAGATGACCACTACTCTGGGTTCTACCGCTATAGATCTATTGACTGATTTTGCTCTTTATAATCACAATGTAAGTATACACACATAGATGGTCTGTACATGCTTCAACATCTGTTACTCCTATTCAACATCAGATCTGGGAGATCCACCCATCGCGGTACTGATCATGACTTTACTGTCAAGTGTCCTTAGCTGGGCGCACTTGCTGAGACCTGTATTTTAGCTACTGGGGAATCAGAGGAAGAATGATTGCAAGTTCAAGGTCAGTCCGGACACCTTAGTGAGACCTTGTCTCAAAAGTAAAGGTTAAAAGAACAGGGCTTGGAATATAGCTCAGTGGTAGAGCGTTTGCTTGGAATATTAGGTTAGAACCTTGTAAGGCTTTAGGATCAACCCCCAGTGCTCTGATGAGAATAGAAAAACATTCCACTGAATAGAAATAGCGATGTCCTTGCCCATCCTTCAGATGATGTACGGTGGAACTTCCCTTTGGGGTCTATTAGATGTAAGTATATAAGCCTACACACACAAACACAGACAGACAGACAGACACAGAGACACAGAAGGGAGGGAGAGAGAGAAAGAATGAGAGTGTATGCATACCTGCAATCCCAGCACTCAGGAAGCAGAGGCAGGCAGTTTGTGTGTTCAGGGCTAGCCTGGACTACATAGTAGGACCGTCTTTTTTAAAAAGTCTCTGGCAAAGCCACACATATAGTTTCTGTATAACTGGGACTCAGCAAAGGTCTCCTCTTCCTGGCTTCAGCTGCATCTAGAGGGGCGACATTCCCAGACTCTTGGAGTCAACAGAAAGTTTCTGAGTTCTGGAAAGCTCATTGATATCTGCTGTCTGCATTAACAAGTCTATGGGTAGATATGTGGGTCAGCTCATGCCTTGAGATACTGTCAAAATATTCTGGGAGTTCACGTACTGCCTGCTCTGAGTCAGGGAAGAAGATGCTATAATCTGAGACAACTAGGAACACTGGCTCACATATCTCAAATTTCTGACACAGTTGGAAGAGAGAGATCTTGAGGCTAGGGATTATATTTTGAGGTAAACCCGTCACCTCAAGTTCAAGATTTTTCTCTGCGGAGAACAATTTGGGGCTGGCTTGGGTGTGTGTGGGCAGCCTGAGTGAGCATCTCTTTGCATATTTTAGGTTACAGCATAACTTAGGAAAACCACATAGGCAAAGGGCAGTGTAAAGGTCATTAGTCTTTGAAAAATATTCAATTACAGACTCAACCGAATTCAGAAAGGGGAATGGAGTCAAGCGAGCCAGGGAGCTTGGCAATACTAATGTGGGGAGAAGCATGATTAACTGAGACCTCAGGGAGGCTCATAACGGAATCTCAGTCCTCACCACCCAATACAGAGCCGCATCTTTCAAACTACAGGCAGTTCCTGACGCATGGTGGGTCCACTTTCCATATTTTGTCTTCTCTCTGGTGTGACAGCAATAGGCACTGAAAAATTCCAATTTTGAATTGTGATCTTTTCCCCAGCCAGCAATACATCCTTGGATTCTTTCCTCTGTTACAGGCAACACTGGTGAGCTCCAATTCTGAGCCAGCTCAGTCATGGGGCAGGGGGACAAAAGAGCTTCTGAGGTATACTTTGTTTCTACACTGTCCTTGCTCTTTAATGGCATTTTTGTCTGTTGGTTCTTTAGAGATGTAGTCTTAGGTACCCAAAGCTGGCCTCCAAGTGGTGATTTTATTGCCACCGTGTCCAGAGTGCTGTGATCACAGGTGTGGGCCACCATGCCCAGAAATTAGCTGATCTCCTGAGCTTTGGTAGTCAATATGTAATGGCTTTATTAGGACACAACCCAACCAGTATTTTCTACTGTCAGTGGGTTCATGGGGATCAAACACCATCTGTCATTAAGTCATTTGTGTTGCAATTTAATGAGATAACTTTTCCTAATTGGTGTCCCCAACTAGTTTTGGAAATGTTAATGTATATAAAAACTCTCTAATCTGTTGGTATCAGGAACTGGCTTGGCAGATCACCTCTGAACCCAGTAACGTCACCCATAGGCGACAGGGACTAGAGCATCTGTTGCCACGGCAATCTCACACATTCCCAAAGTCCACTTCTTGCCCTTACCTTCGAGCAGTTGCGTCACAGCCTAAATAAAAGGCAGACCCTTCCTGGTCTTTGTCCCTTTTTTTCTTCTCTATCTTTTCCCTTTTGTCTCTGTCACCCCGTCTTTGGCCCTGCCCCCACAATTAACCTCTGTCGCGTGGAAATGTATTGGCCTGGTGCGGTCTGTCCGGATGCAAGCCAAGATTCCAATACAACACAAGCTAAGAACAGTAAAATTTTGCTTTGTGACTTGTAAGTAGCCATGACTATTTCGGCAAAATTAGGCAGTTAGAAATGAGAAAGAGAAAAATCATATACCCTGCCCCATTGTTCCCAGCTTACCATGGCTTACATTAGCGAAGTCCCCCAGCTCCTTCACTTTTGCCTAAATTTCTCTTTTGTCCTCTTTTTCTCTTGGTGGGGGATATCACATATATTTGATTGTGGTTTGGTTTGTTTGGTTTTTGTTGTTGGCGGTGGTGTTTTGTTTTGTTTCGTTTTGTTGCTTGGTTGTAAGATAGGCTCTCGCTGTGTAGCCAGACTGGTCTCAACTCTGTGAGTGACTCCCCCCACCCCCTTCAACCTCCAAGAGTGCTGGGTTGCAGAAGTGTGCCATCCTGCCTAGAGGAGAGCAGTTTAAATCCTGTCTGTGACATTTGCAATGTGAATTTTTTCACAGATCCTAGAAAGTTTCTTATGCCAAGTTTATTTTGTTCCTACTCTTTTTTCGAGATGATTAAACTATATTATGCTTTGCCTCCTGCATTGCTGGAGTCTTTTTATCAGATAAATTGTAATGCAAACAAATGCAGATTATCCTCACTGGCTAGCCTAGAATGTAGCTTTGTGTCTTCTTCCTGCCTGTCCCTGAGAGGGAAAAATTGAGAAGCTGGGGTTGGCTTGGCTTGGTTTTTAAGGTACCCTTCACAGTTGTAACAAAATCCATTTCACATCATGTATAGTTGAGTAAACTATGCGCTTGATCCCCAGAATCAAGAAGCCTACTTGGAGGGAGTTGCAGAGTTTGGAACCACTGGGAGCCAACACACTGTGTGAGATCTGGTCACATTCAATAGTGAGTGTCCCTTACAGACACTGCCACATCCCCAGGTGCAGTTGGCAGTGTAGAACTGCAGTAAGGAAACAAGGGATGATCCTGCAATGACGTCATCATCAGAGACCCGCGCGCGTGTGTGTCGCTCTCCCTCTCTCTCTCTTGTTTTCAATATCTCCCAACCGCAGTTCCCTCGCAGTTTCCTGTCTTTCGACTCCTCCCAGCCCCCCCCCCCCACCTCCCCTCTCTCCTGGATTCATTCCTCCATTTCCCTTCAGAAAAGAGCAGGCCTCCCAGGGATATCCACAGAACAAGATGCAATGAGACTAGGCACAAAGCCTCCTATCAGGGTTGAGGGAAGCAAGACCTAGAAAGAAAAGGGTCCCAGGAGCAGACAAAAGAATTAGAGACAACCCTACTTCCACTGCTAGGAATTCCACAAAAACACCTAGCTAAAAACCATTAACATATATGCAGAGGACCTAGTACAGACCCATGCAGGCTCCATGATTGCCGCTTCAGTCTCTGTGAACACCTATGAGCCCTGCTTAGTCGATTCTGTGGGCCGTGGTCTCCTGGTGTTCTCAACCCTTTGGCTCCCACAATCCTTCCTCCCCCTCTTCTGCAGGTTTCCCTAAGCTCCAAGAGGAGGAGCCTGATGGAGATCTTTAATTTGGGGCCTCTATCCAACTTATTGGTTGTGGGTCCCTGCAACTGCCCCATCAGCTGGCAGGAGAAGCCTCTCTGATGATGACTGGACTTCCGGAGGCCTTCTCTTTCTGAGCCATTTGTTCCTTTCACTCCATGTTAGAGATCTACTTCTGAAGTTCCCGGAGCAATCCTGTAACAGGGATAATCAGATTCCTGCTGGGTCTAGGGACTGGCAAGAAGATTACCAGAGTCCCTGGTTACTCTAAGAAAGAAACGTTGTATGACAGTAGAGTGGGTGTCCCTTAAAGATAAGCAGAAGACACGGTCTGATTGACCTGACAAATCAACACAACTTTTTTGGTTTTTGAGATATGGTTGGATGTAGCTCAGTCTGTCTGGAACTCACTATGTAGCCAAGATTGATTTTGAGCTTTGTTTTTTAAGTAATTTTTTTGTGTGTGTTGTTTGTGTTCAGTATATGTACATCTGAATGTAGGGGGCATGTGTAGTCACCAGAAAAGGACCCCAGGCATCCTGTTTTCTCACTCTCTGATTTATTACCCTCAGACAGGGTCTCTTGCTGAACCTGGAAGTAAGTTCATGGTCAGGAAACACTGATGATCTTCCTGTCTCTGTCACCAACACCCCTGGGTTACAGCTACTCATGGCCACACCCAGCTTTTTATGTGGACGCTGGGGATTTGAACTCAGATCTGCATGTCTTTTCAGCAAACTCTCCTACCCCTGAGCCACCTCCAACGCTTAACTCTGGCCTTCTGATCCTCCCGCCTTCACTTCCCATGTGCTGAGATCGCAGGCTTATACCAGCATGCCCAGTATATTTGGTGCTGAGAATGGAACCTATGACTTCATGCATGTCAGGAAAGTATCCTATTGAGTATTCCCAGGCCTCTACATTCTTCTTTATGGAACTTTGAGGTCCATTAAGGTTACTAGCTCCACTGGGGGTGGAGAGCAAGAACCAGAAGTCACTCATGTTTGCATGCCCACATGCATCCCTGGCTCTACTGTCAACCTAGCAAAGATGGGATCCCTGTCAGGAGGAGTACAGGAAGAGCTCACCCTTCCTTCCCAGCAGAGACACATGAGCTCCAGCTCTCTGAGACCTTTCTCTCCAGGCACATCTACTCAGTTCTGGCTGCCTTTGCCTTTTAGCCTTCCTTCCAGAGTCCCTGACTCACCTATCCACTGGCCTCTCCTCAGCCTCTGTGGAGGACTCCCCTGTGGAGGAGCAGACACACTCCTGCCACCTGGAGTCCTCTCTGTGTCTCCCCTCTTTGTCTCATTTTGGGTCACAGCAGGGCTTCACGATTCTCTTGCATTCTGTTAATAAAAATTAAGCAATCAATTTTCTTCCCCTTCATTACATCTAATTCCCTCTCTGACTCAATTATTAGTGCAACCCTGGCAAGTGCTTTGCAAGGCAGGTGGTAGGAAGGGCCGGTTGCCAAAGTAAAGGGCATTGTTTGCTGAGGGATATTGTTTCCATTAAAGTGAGGACACTTTCCTTCCAAGGATGGATTTTTTTTTTTTTCTAAAATCAAATTCGTGTAGCTCTGTTAAATGTAATAAGTTTGAGCAACTGCTGCCAAGAGTAACATAGGCACACACAAAGAACTATAGCAGCCATTAAGAGTACTTTATATAACTTAGGAATGTAAAATAATACAATGATATATATCATTTTCTTTGAAAGAAATTAGGATAAACGTATGATGTGACTTTGTGTTCCCAGTCATTTGAGTTCTAAATCTAATTGCGAAGGGGTTTTATTTGGTGCCACAGTACAGAGCAAGCCTGGTAGATCAAATCATAGTCCTTTACAATGTTGCTTGGGAAATTGCTGTCTGACAAGAATGGCAGGTATCCAAGCTAAAGTGCGAACGCTAATCGATCGATCGATCAGTCCATCAATGGATTGATTGCTATTGTCTGTGCTCACATGAGAAGAGGTTAAGAAAGGAACAGGCACCCTCTGTAATACTCCTAAGGAAACTCAGCAAAGTAGAGGTGAGTGAGCTTCCTCCCTTGGGGTTGAACCCTGAAGAAGTTTGGAAGGTATTTTTTTCCTAGTGTGCATGCTTGCATGTGTGTGTGTGAGCCTTATGTGCATGCTTGCATGTGTGTGTGTGAGAGACAGAGAGTGTGTGTGTACGCAAGCACGTGTGCGCACGTGCTTGTGAGCCTTGCTTTTTGTTGTTCAGTTACTACCCACCTTATTTTCTTGAGGCAGGTTTCCTCATTGGCTTAGAACTCAACAAGTGGGCTAAGATGGCAGTCCAGTGAGCCCCATGGATCCATGTCCTCAATTCACCAGCTCTGAGATTTCAATTTTGTCACCTGCCTGGCTTTTTGTTTGTTCTGTATGGGTTGTCTGGTCCACATTCTTTTGTCTATCGCATTCTCAACTGAGCTATCAGCCCAGCCATTCACCTTTTTGAGACACGGTCTTACTATGTAGCCTGGCTGGATTGGCGCTCACTGTGTGGACCAGGATGACATGACTTTGAACTTGCAATAATTTTCCTGTCTGTGCTATCTAAATGCCGGGGTTACAGGTGTGTAACGCCATGCCAACCCCAGCAGGCTATTTCTACACTGTATTGGGTGGAAAGGCTGTTTTTGTTTAGTTGGGGTTTTTGCTTGTTTATTTTGTTTTGTTTTTCTAAGTCTGCTGTAGAATCAGTCTGTTCATTTGATAGTCACACTCCAATTACAATACTTTCTGTCGTGCTTATAAAATGGCCTCTACTCTCCTACCTGTGTTTTCCTGGATCACCGCTTCTAGTCATTTGGTTTTTCTAGAACATAGGAGAGTCCCTGAGATGGAAGCGTCTGAGTCAAGAATTATCAGTAAAAGGACCTTAGCATCCGCCTTTCTGCAAGCCAGGAAACCTGGGTATCTCTGTCTGCAATTCCCAGAGTGGAGTTGAATTTATCAGGGCACAGTGAGTCTAAAACATCTGGCCAAGATTTTCCTTCTCCTAAAACAACTTGTACGTGCAATGCATAAGAGATTGCTAGTCATAAACATAAAAAGTGTTTCCTTTGTATGATACATTTATACACCGTATAAAGCAGCAAACTACACTCACCGTTGAAAACTCAGAAAGTGTAAACAAGCACAGTAAATTTTAAAAACAAAGAGCAAAATCATCTATGATTCTGGTCTATGGAGACATCAGCCGTTGAAATGTTATTGCGTCTGAAAGCTTTTTCTGTTTAGACTATATCTGCTGTTGGCCAAGGGAATGGCCATCCATACAAGCCGCCTTGGCCGTTGCTTTGGCCATTTAGCTTGCTAGTTGTTTTAGCAAACTCTCAGTTGAGGTGAAGAAATACCCAAGACATCCATTTGAAAGGGGGCAAAGGCTTGTTTCAGCTCATGGTTCAGAGCTTTTGACACAATGGCAGGGAGCATGCCACAGAACCCAGCTACCCACCTGTGACAACTGGGGACAAAGAAGAGAACAGCCTGAGGGCTTCATATCACCTACATGCTGTTCATCACTTCCTAACTTGCTTCAACTGGGCCCTATTGCCTACAGGTTCCACCCCACCCCCACCCCCAGCAGCGGGAACCAACTGTTTATAAATATGCCCGGGGGCACATGCCAGATCTAAATAGTAGTGGTAACATATTAATATTGCTAATATGTTTGTCATTTGGCCAGTTATACCTTAGTATTTTTAATGGCTGCAAAATACTCTGTTACATGGATATACCATAAGTGATTTTAACCACTTCCCTGTGTTTTGCAGCTGGAAAATTTCCGAAGGTTAAGTGATAATATGCATTTATTTAACTGGCATGTCATCAATGCTTTATGTATGTCGCAACGATTACCTTTGGACAGATTAGTAGAGGTGAACTGCTGATCAGAGTTAGTTCGTTTGTTTTTAATTTTTAATTTTTAATTTTAATGTTGCTTGCACACCTGACTTCCTACAAGGATATGTGATATTTTGCAAATTGTGATTTTTTTCAAGTGTGTATAATCGTTTAGTTTCATTATCTGACAATCGTATACACACATATACTTTACTTATATTCTTTTCCGTTCCAGCTATATGACCTTGCTGTACTTTAGAGCAATTGTTAAATACGGCCCCTTTGAGTGTACCAGGTCCTTTTAAAAAAGCAATCCTCATTTACACAACTTATCACACTTAACATACAAATGAGCGGCCTTGAGCTCGTGGGACTCAGACGTCTGTTCAATTAGAGCCATTTTCATAATGCATTTGAGGACTTTTGCTCAACATTCATAAAGCCAAATGTTCAGATACTTTATTTGCCAGCCTATTATGTCCCCGCATAATGGGAGGCTTCTGAGACAGGACTGGCTGCCTCGCCCTGGCTCTGGGAGCACACTACAGGTAACATGCCTTTGGCTTCACTCCCAAAACCGCAGCACGCAGATGGTGGGGAACAAAAGGCCCGCGTGGCCCGCCACGTTTCAGCTGCTCTTCCAGCCTTCCCCCCAGCCCTCCCGGGTCTGTCTGCTCCCTCCTTCCTCTCCACCCCCACCAGGATCAAGCACCTCTGCCCTCCAGGACTGACAAAAGACCACGCTCAAAATACCCAAATGTTGGTCCAATATGGTAAAACTGAAAAGCGAGCCATTTGATGTCACCCAGTCTTCTCATTAGACACTGTCACTGCCCTCCTCTTTGAATGGCAGGGAAATAAAGTCCCTTTAGGTGCCAAGAAACCTTTCCGATAGAGAGGTTGCTATGGCAACCGTGTAGCGATGAATTAACCAGCAAGTCATTCAGTTGTAAGGTGCTGGCTTGGAAACTGCTCTGCATGATGTCCTACCTTCTTTTGAAACTAGATGGTTGGTTCTGCATGGCCCAGAGTCTGCTTTTTATTTCTGTGTTTCAGGCATGACTGTTTGTTAAGGTATTTGGTTTGCTAGAGAATTAAGACTCCCAAAGGGGAGAAGAGGTGGGATGAAGAACAAGCTGAAAGACTAGCAAACTACGACAAGCCCAGAACAACTTTTTAAAAAGTGTAAGGGGCAGGGGTGGGGGATCAAACAGAATCAGCTCCCTACAGAAGCAGGTGCAGAAGGCTAATGTAAATTCTGGGCCCTGAGAGGAGATAGAACAAAATCAGCTCTATCAAATGTGGGACTGGTTGAAAATAAACCTCACGCTTTTATTAATCTAATCCCTGCTTTGTAAGCCATGACATTTAACCGGGCAATTAAATAATAATTGAATAAGTCTGTGAGGCATAGAACCAGGCAGAAAGGCACATTCCCTTGAGACACTGTTTTTATCAAATATTGACTTACTCTTCAATATTAATGATGGGGAGTTAATGCTATATTTTATATTTACATAATAACATTGTTTGGAAGATCTTTTGTTATTTATTTATAGGTTCTCAACTTACCCATGTGAGCTGAATTGGAAGCACAAAAGAAAAACCCAAGGTCTGGGAAACAAACATAGGTGGTGGTCTGACCCAGGGCGAAGCTCCACGGCCGTTGTTCCTGCCCCTCACCTACCACGGCCTTCAGAAAGGCACACAAGTCTAACTGTCCTTATTCCACCAGTACACTCAACTTGGTGCTTGAGGAGAAGTGGAGCTTCTTTTTCTTTTAAGATTCTGATATTATTAGTCTTTAGTTAGGTGTGCGGGCATGTGTATGTGAGATCAGATGTGTCGAATCCCATGGAGGAATTATAGGCAGTTGTGAGCTACCTAATGTGGATGCTGGGAATGAAACTTGTGTCCTCTGCAAGAGCGATGTGTTCTCCTAACTCCAGAGCCACCTCTCCGGCCCAGGAGTTTCCTTTCCAAGCAGGCCCTTGCCTTTTGCTGGCACACGGGAAGCACCGGATAGAGAAGGGTGTGCTAGTGAATGGCTAAAGACTAATTCTTGGAGGTGGGTGCATATGTGTGCACATTCATCCAGCACTTTACTCCTGTGAAGGTTATGTTACACATGATTTAATAACAATGTTAACACACAGTGTCTAACTTTCATTTAGCCAACTCATTTGCATAAGTGCTTTTAGCCATTTGGTCTGTGCTGAATTTTTGGGCCTGCACTCAACCTACTGTTAATTGCCATTGACAAATAGTTTGTGCCTGAATGTTAACTGTCTGTTTGCATACGAAGAAAGACCAACAATAAGGGTGTGTTGGAACTTGACTCTGGTCTATAACATGATCTATCTCTTAGCTGAATGGCTTCATAACTTCGGAAGATTGTCCCTCAGCCGTTCATAGCACAATGGCTACAGACTTGTCACCTTTTAGATTTCATTTCATTGTTAGCAGTTTTCCTCAGATCAAATAGAAATAATCAATAAAGCAATAAAGCATAAGATATGCCCCGACTTATAATTTGAAATTTCCCCTCTAATCTTAGAGATAGTGGCTACCAACAACGATGCATTACACAGAGTTTCGAATAGTTGATTCTGGTGACCATTACAGAGTATTTCTAGCGAGCATGGATACAAGAACTATTAAGCTCTCCAGAACATCGGTTATAATAAAGATGTGGTGAAATAATTTGACAATGAATTTCAAGCACTCACTGGCTCTGCCCTGGTTTTGTGTGGTGCTGGGTTTGAACCCACGATTTCATGTACACTAGGCAAACTAAAAGGACCTACATCCCAAGTCTCTGTAATACAATGTTTTAGCTACTGAAAATCCTTCTTGGTTTCCCCTTGGGTCTCTTTAGTGCACAAAATGGTCCAAGTTTGGGGATCACAGATCCTAGATGACCATGTATCATTTTGTTTTATTCAGATAAATATACTTTCTAAAAGAGTCATGGCCCCTTTCTGGACTAATGACAAAGAAAATTGACATCCAGCACAAATGGGACTTAAGGATTTTGCTGACTGCTTGCGAAAGCTCTGTAAGATGTGTGTAAGGAGGGGGGCGCATTGGCCCTGGCTCTGCTGGTGCAGCTCAGTATGTTTGGGAGTAGCTGTGGCTTCTGAACCAGACTCCTGCTGTGTAGCCATGGAAGAGCTAAGCGCTGTGCACCACCTGAACTGTGCCTCCGCTACACACAAGCAAGACTGTCAGATGGCAAGCCCAAACTTGTATTCTTTCTATTGTCCCATTAGTAGGACAGCCTGGAAGATGCCACCTGGTCAATCGCTCCATATTCTCCACCTGACACAGGGCAGCCTGCCAACCTACCACTTACTGCAGGCTATTTTCTTTGCTAGGGTAGTCACTATTTTTTTTTTTTTCTCATTTGTTTGGTTTTTGTAACTATTCAAATTTGAACAAAAATAAAAAAGGAAAAATGTTCAGCTAATCTGAATGATCGTTCTGTGTGCACAGAGAAACCTGGATCATTTTTGCTGCCTTCCTGATTGTCGTAAGCTTTCCTCCAATATGTCTAGAAAAAGCAGGACCAGAATTTCCATACAAGGATTCCAACAGTGGAGATGTAGAGGCGTCTCATCTTGCTTTGCTTTGCTTTGCTTTGCTTTGCTTTGCTTTCTTTCTTTCTTTCTTTCTTTCTCTCTTTCTTTCTTTCCTTTTAAGAGAATCACTCTCTAGTTGTCAGGCTGCTTGCCAACTCCACACCCACAGAAGAAATTTGATCCTTTTATTTTCTTTGTTTTAGGAGAGCTTAGAGACTTCAGAGAGAAGGCAGAATGTGAATCAGGAATCACTGCTGCTTAGAGCTCCACCAAACCAAGTGACAAGAAGCCAGAGGACCTCTCAAGGTTACTGTGGAACCACCGCTGGTTTTCAACTGAAGTTATCTTACACACATATCAAAGTGGCCAGTCTTCCCCTGAGCCAGAAAGTAGTTTAATCCTGCAGGGTGAGATCTGTGATCTTAATTCTGGAAAAGAAAGGCTTGCAAGACACTCTTCTCCCAACTCCTGAACTGCAGACAGGCTCCCACCCTTGGGTCACAAGGAATGCAAAGATGTCCTGGCAGCCTTTTGAATCCTTGAGACTTCTTGGTAGTGGGAGAGAGAGATTTTTCCCATGAGAGCCTAGGTAGGGAGAGGACCCAATTTCACTATAAAAATATCGCTAAACTGCCAAAGGCAAGAGCCAGTTCTTAAGGAGGACCATCAGGCTTTAGTCTGAGCCATCTCCACATCAAAGGAATAAAAAGGTCCCTTTCCTCCCAGACTAACAGTCTGAGTGAGTGCCCCAGCGGCTGTGCAACAGTCTTTCTTCAGAACCAAGATGGGCTCAGAGGATCCTCTGTTTTCCTATATCAGCCCTGAAGTCAAGACAAGAAAACTTTCCTTTTGTATCTGAACTTTAGAATTCTCACTACACTTGAAGGCTCATGATTTGGTTTGTGGTTTTGGTGTCTTTCCATTCTCCACCTTGGCAACCTTCAAGTCCAGCTAAAAGGCTGACGCTGCTGAAGGCGATAATGAATTTTCATTGAGGGGAGAGGCTGCTGCAGGGAGCGATAACACGCTTGAATGGTGAGCAGTTCAGCTTCCCTAGCCTTCCGCAACTGTCCACTGAGACAGCCATGGGCAGAACGGAGGTGGCCTTGGAAACCCAATGTGCCTGGAGCTGGAGCAGGGAGCAGCTGGATCTGGCCATGGTTGACTGGGGGGATGACAGTGGCAAATACAGAAACCAACACATAAGCACATGGCTTCTGGGAGAAACCTGGGAGCATGTGATATGCAGATGAAGTATCTCCAGGGACAACCAAAAAGAGGGGGAGGGACAAAGGCTATGATTGACATCAGGAGTCCACACATTCCAGTTAGTGCTATACAGTAGGATGTAGCCACCCTGCTGGCTCATGTTTGCTCAGCACTTTAAGGCACTTTAAAGTCAGCCTACAACACTGTCATTTACCCAATGACATAATGCCTTAAGGTTAAACGTCATTGTCATTTGTCTAGATTTCCCATCACCATGGAAAGACACCTCTGGGTTTCAAGAAAGGTTTTATGGAAGAGGACAGACCCACCCTGAACGTGAGTAGTACCTTGGGGTTCTGGATCAAGTAAAAGAGAAAATCAGGCTGAGCACTAGATTTTCATCGTTTTGTTTCCTGACTAGGTACAAACAACATGAGCAGCAGCCTCAGGCTCTTGTCCTATTGGTTCTCCACTCTGCTGGGCTATACCCTCCATCTGTGCAGCAAAATAAACCCTGACTTGAGAAGTAAAGTGACCAAGACATGCCTCTAGTCACTGGGGTCTGGTGCCCATCGATGGGGGTCTGATGCCCGTCAAATGTACTTTGAATGAAGAAACAAAGGAGGAAGAGGCACGGATATGACAGAGGGAACATGACTCTGGCATCTGAGGTACTTGAGTTCAAACCCTGACTGATCCTCTTTTAGTTATGAATCCACGAGTCTCGATCTTCCAAGCCCCCTTCAAAAATAAGAACAAGGGACAGCAATGCCACATCTCTGTGCTCCCAGTACCCACAGGTAGAGGCAGGAGGATTGGCAATTTAACACCAATATGGGTTACACAGAGAAACTCTCTTAAAATGGCAACAAAAAAACCCACAAACACACAGACACATGCACACACACAAACACATGCATATATATACACACATGCACGTATGCATACACATATGCACTTGTGCACACAAATGTGTACACACATATACACATACATGCACACATACACACATGTATACACACATACATACATGAACACACACACATGCACATGCACACACAAGGGGAGAAGGTGGGATGAAAGCCTTTGCGACTTGTGTTATTTTTCCAGGTTACCACTTATTCACAGAAGCATGTAATATTTTTCTTGTCAGTGGCCTTATTTGCTTTTGCAATTCTATGTTAAGTTCTTCTTTGTAAGAGGACAAGGTATATTATTACTGTGCACTTGAAAATAAACACTTTTCTTCTGATACGGGTCAAAGTGCAGTCATGCTAAGTCAAACTTACACATAGAATATCAAAATTGACATGGTAAAAATTACTATATGGTCCAGAAAAAAACCCTTGATCTAATGCCTGTTTATTAAGAGAGAAGTTAACTGTGCTTGCATTTATCTAGTGAGTTAGTATGGGCAACTATCTTAAGTCTTA
Source organism: Rhynchomys soricoides (assembly GCA_019843965.1). Taxonomy (NCBI): domain Eukaryota; kingdom Metazoa; phylum Chordata; class Mammalia; order Rodentia; family Muridae; genus Rhynchomys; species Rhynchomys soricoides. The sequence continues at coordinate 15,200,112 of JADRCH010000005.1, read as the reverse complement.
CAGTTGCCTTTGAATATCTTGGTTTTTACTTATATGTGTTAAGTATTGATCATGTGTTTCCTGTCAGAAGTTGGAGCTCTTAATGATTTCAACAATACATATTTCTCAGAAAGACATAATGCCCATATAAGCTAACAAAAAGTTTACAGAATTTAAATGGGTGTGTTTTAAATTATTCTCTTTTCTTTCATAGAATAGTATTTTGTCCCTAAGCACAAAATAGAGGCTAAAATCTTTTTCAAAATATTTTTTTCTTATAGATGTATGTCTAAGTCCATAGATGGGATTCCTAACAGGACATCCATTTTCTGGTCATAGACTCTCAGGGGACAGCCTTAGGTGTACCCTCTGTAATCAAACCATTTGCCACTCACCTGACTGTCTCGGGAGACTGTCTCCTGAGAACAAAGCAAAGATACTCTCTACTTAGAGAATCTTAAGTTTTTAACTGAACATTGGTTGAGGCCAATACTGACTGCCAAGGTTCTATGTGGATTGAGGACAAGGTTTCCGAGACAGAGTGAGATAACCATCCCATTGAGGCAATAGCAGAAAGCTCTGCCAACATGGATCTCAGACCCGTTCCTAACAGGTGCCAGAACAATGGGCAGATGTCCAGAGCTCAGTTCCTTTCTCACACAGCAAGGCAGAAAGCTTGGAAAATAGATGCTTGGCTGCTATATAGTCAAGGGCCCAGATTACTGTTCAAGCATACTGTAAGGAAACACTCTGTTTATGGCTGTGGTCCTAGTGTCAAGAACCCACACACCTATGGAAAATGTACAGTGAAAACAATGATTGGTACATCACTAGTAAGGAAGGATCTCAGACTAAGAGCAGGTTAAGGTGGTTGAGAACTTTCCTTGTCAAGATGGAGGGATGGAGCGATGGCTCAGTGGCTAAGAGAGCACATTGCTCTCTAGATCAGAGTTCTTTTCCCAAAGCCCACATTGGTAGCTCACAGATGTCATTAACTCAATCTCTAACCGCACCTACAACCTGTTATCTTGGTATGGATGGAGGCTGTATATGATGGCCAGCCTACAGGTAAGCCACATTCAATAAGGTGCTCTACTTTCTTCAAGAGCTGCCAAGAGAGTGGCTATCCTTAGGAAGCACCCTCAGCAGTGTGGGTTGCTGGTATTCTGCTCCCCATGCCATGAAGCTCTTAAAGGCAAGCAAGTCATTTGTCTTACTGTTGTAATCTTGGCAAAGACATAATTTATAGACAACGAGCTGTTTAGAGCTTAAGTGTTCGACCCAGTGTCTTTAAGTCTCAATCTATTCATTTGTTTCTATCACGTAAAATGCAGTGGATTCTCACATTTTATCCCATTCCTGTCAATCTGTTACACTGGCTTCTTGGTTCTAGCAGTGGTTTTGAGATATAGCAGTGGTTGTGAGATACTTTGGGGCTTTCTATATGAATAACTGTGCCATCTGTAGATAGAGAGTTTCATTAGTTCTTTTCTGATTGACATACCTCTTATTGCTTTCATCCTGGTCACGTTCTTGACTACAGTGGTGAACAGAGAGACAAGACAATAAGCATTCCTGACTTTATGTGCATCTAGGAGGCAAGAAGTCAGTATGTGACTCTTAAGTATTATGTGACTCTGAGGTTTTGATAGATTTCATTTTGGGACCGAAGGAGTTTCTTCCTGTTCTTAATTCAACATGAATTTTAAGTACAGCCGGTGCTATGTTGTCGGTGGCTTTCCTGCAGTGGCCATGCTGCTTCCTGCTTTTATTACTAATTTTGGTGATTGCCCTCATTGTTTTCTGGTGTTGAACTCTCCTCGCACACATGAGCTTGTTCCTCCTTGTCTAGAATGCTTGTTTTGTTTTTCACATGTCGTCAGGTTTGATTCACTGGTATGTCACGAACGCTTTTTGTATTTATGGACATAGGTAATACTGGTTTGTTATTTCTCCTTTTTTGGAATGTGTTTATTAGGTTTTGACATTGGATTATGCTTGCTTCCTAAAGTAAAGTGGAAAGTGCCCCTTCCTCCTTTTGTCTGTCAATTTTTTTCTTTGTTTCTCTCTCTCTCTCTCTCTCTCTCTCTCTCTCTCTCTCTCTCTCTCTGTATGTGTCTCTCTCTCTCTCCGTATCTGTCTCTCTTTCTCCACTCTCTCTGTGGCGTGTGTGTGTCTGTCAGTCTGTCTGTCTGTCTGTCTCTGTATCTGTCTCTCTCTTTCTCCACTCTCTCCATGGTGTGTGTCTGTCTGTCTGTTTGTCTCTCTCTGTATCTGTCTCTCTCTTTCTCCACTCTCTCTGTGGTGTGTGTGTATGTGTATGTGTGGTGTGTAGGCCAAGCTTCTCTCAGTCTTAAAGTATTCCTTCATTCATCCAAATGCTAAGATTAAAGGTACCATAGTGCCTGCTTTAGATTACTTCTTTTTGTCTCCACACACGACCATCAACACACACATTCACTGCCTCCTTCCCATCTGTCAGGAGATATATTATCATAATGCTTCAACCAGTTGAGAAAAATCTCTCAAATGTTTAATATACATGATCCTCTATTTAACCGATGACTGGGACACCTTGTGGGGAGAAGGGAACTGGCACAGTACTGTCATTATGTCCCCACAACATCTCCAATTTGTGCCTTCCCATCTGCTTCTCACTGCTGGCAATACACTTGGGTGCAATTCAGAAGACCCACAGGTTCCTGGCAGCCCTTTCTGTTGTTTCCTGCCATAAAGGTGCCTTTTTGATTATTTGCCCATCTACTCAGATGGCTTACATGCAATTGTACTTCCTTTCCGACCTTGCCAAATGCTCACACTTCTATCAGTCTCCAATATAAAAGCAAACCATGAATAGATTTTATGATGTGTAAAAATGAGAAGACACTTCAGATAGTGCAAAAAGACAGGGTTAGACCTCTGCAGGGACTAATGCCGAATCCAATGAGCCTTGACTCCAGAGCAGTGTGTCTGAGTTACTCAGATAGGTTTTAGTGGGTGTCTTTGGGCTTGAATATCTCCTCCATCACCATGGATTTGTGGTCTCTTCCTGTAGCATAATGGGACTACTATAAAATGAACAGAACTAGGAATGGCTAACAGTTTGCAGGGATCAACACAAAATGAAAAATCATGTTCTTTGCTGAAAAAGCAAGGGGGGGGTGTGGAACACCACTAAAGACACTAAAATGTAAGTGCTGCTCTGTCACATGTGGTTCTGAGCAAGTGAGGTAAGAGGACTCTCGTAGATACCTGAGGACCCTCCCTTGTGTCTGGAAATGTGTGCAGTGTATTCATCAGAGGTGTGCTCTTCCTGACAGGAAGTAGAAGGAAGCAGGGAGATTGGGCCAAGAGGTCTTCTTTCTTGAAAGCTCATTGTCCAGTCACTGAGCTGTGGATATGGTATATATCTCCCAGTGGTTCTTACGTTGGAAGCTGGATGACTGGTGTGGGGAAATTGAGAAGTATTGGCATCTTTAAGGGGCGGGGCTTGGTAGAGGTAATAATAACATTGAGGTTCTGGCCTCCAAAGAGATTATTCTGCTTCTGGTGTGATCTCAGTTCGGTCTTATGGGAGTTGATTCTTACCAAAAGATGAATCTGACCCCTAATTGTTCTGACTTCTTGTTTTGCTATGTGATAGATCCTTCTCTAATGTATTCCTGCCATGATGCCTCTTGCCATGCTGAGAAAGGTCTTTATTAAGAGCAAGTATACTGCTGTTTGGGCTTTCTCTCTCCAAGACTATGAGCTACACAGATAAACTTCTTTTCCTATATAAAAGATTCAGCCTCTGGTATTCTGTTACGGAACAGAAGACAGGCTGGAATTGAACTCTTGGCCAGAGGGTGATCTTCAAGGGATTATAATCTCTTTGAAAGGACTCAATATCTATTGAAAGATAATTCTCCACAGCAGATTAACCAAATGGGTACTCACAGGGTTGTCAGCCAAGGATAGGGATAGTTATTTTCCACAAAGATACTATGAGCCCATGGATCTGATTTTGATCTTTGGTTCCAGGTTTCTTGCAGAGTTTCAATGGCTGCTATGTTAGGGCTCAGGGACTGGGCAGGTTCTAAGACCTAGGGAGGAGCAAGAAGACAGAAGAGGCTAAACAATGATTCAGTAGAGACACAGAGACCAATTGCATGATCCTTTGTCCCATTGGGCTTCACCTAAGAACACAATAACAAGAATCAGTTAACAATGAAGCCAAAGGAATGCATACCCAAAGATAAGACTCGTCTGACCAGGGAACCCATATAAAACCATTGGCCAGTCATCCATGAGGTCAGACCTATAAGGGAATCACACATGTAAGGTTTTGTACACAGTGCTTGAGACAATGCTGAAAGTAAAAACCAGGTGTATTGGTCAGTATCCCTTGCACTGCCATATGTATGTGTGATTGGTGAGGTGACACACATAACTATAATCCCAGCATAGAGAAGTAGAGACAGGAAGATCAGAAGTTCAGAGCCAGCCTTATTTGCACAGCATATTGAAGGTCAATCTGGGCTACATGAAACCCTGTCTCATATAAAAAAACATGGAAATGTTATTAATGTTAATGACTAGATCAAGTATTTGAAATGGGATGTAACATTAACGTATTGCAGAAAGATTAGTGAATGTGATCATGTTGATATCCGGGAAAGCAATGATGGAAAGAGCATCTAGTAAAGACTCCCAGCTTTCCAGAAAGTCATTGACCAATTGTAGCACAGGCCCAGAGCTTCACAGTGGCCCAGCAACAAGTCAGCTGTACTTGCTTAAGCATGGTTTGGTTAAAAACAACCACAAATCTACCCTTATTTTAGCCAAAGAAAATGGGTATTCCAGAGTTAGCTCAGGCTCAGCTCACCCTTTAAGAACAGTTGCTGCATAAATGACTAGTAACCACAGCAGTAGGAGAAAGCCTTTTCTACATCCTCTGGCTTACTGCTGCAGCTTTGCTGCAGCATGGCCAGGCAAAGTGACTCTGGAATGCTAATCATTGAAATAAACATCCATTGGAGGAGAATAGTCTTGGAAGGAAATGTCAATCAGTTTGTTGCTGGAAGCAACGTGAACCCAGATGAGGTGCCTGCCCTGTATCATCAAAGGCCTTCCATTCTAAGAAACTGCTTTGAAGAATCCAAGAACACAACACACTTCCCACGTTCATCTTCTCATCTGAGTGGCAGCACTCATTTGAAGCTTGGTCTCTTCCCTTTGGTGTGCTCACATCTGTACTGTCACAAGAGTGTGCTGGCTATGTTTGCACAGGCTTTCTGAATACTTGGCCCAAGAATTCTAAGCCATAAACTGATGGCAACCACTCAAAGAAACAGTCGATCGTTTCCATCCAGAAATCAGGACTGATAAGAAAGAAATGATCAATGAAAAAAATCCTTGAAACAAGGAGAATTTCCCTTAAAATAGTGTGGCCTTTCCTCAGTATTCTGTCTCTTGAACCATCTGTAGACACCAAACCCCTGCACCAATCAAGTTTGTTAAAGATTTGTTTATTTTGAATTCTGTATATGCACGTGGGTCTGTGTGGGGTGTATGTTTAAGTGAGTGCAGTTACCCGTGCAGGCCAGAAGAGGGTGCTAGATACCTTGAAACCGGTGTTAACTAGCTGTGGTGTGAGCTGTGAGATGGGTGCTGGGAATCAAACCTAGGTCCTTTGCAAGAACACTACACACTCTTAAGCACTAGGCCATCTCTCCAGGCCCCACCAATCAAATTCTTTGTTTACAATGGAATAATAGTTGTGTCTGATCTACATATACCCTTCTGTACCTCTAGGCTACTTATATTATCTCATACAATCCGAAGTATACAAAAACAACTCTTGTGCTTTATTGTCTAGGGAATAATGATAAGAAAGGCATCTGAACATGCTCAGGATAAAGCATGTTCAGACCCTAGTTCAGATACCCAGCACCCATGCAACAGCTAGACACTGTGGCACACCCACACATCTGTAACCCGGGGTGACAGTATCTGAGACAAGTCGATCCTGGTTGCTCACTAGCCAGCCAGTCCAAATGAAGTGCTGAGCTCCAGCCTCAGTGAGAGGTGTTGGGTCCACCTAAAGGTGAATACTAATAGAAGACACCAGACTTTGACTTCTGACCTCCACACACACAAGCATGGCTGAGCATACTCCCATGTGTGCATGCACACACACAAAACAAATAGCTAACTTTCCTGACTTAACTGCCTGTGATGCCAGCTACATGCTAGGGACTTTTCAAAGCACCTTCTATGGATTAGCTAGCAACCTCACAACCAGAAGAGGAGACTTTATGGTAAATTGCCTCAGGTAGTGGAAGGGCAAACATTCCCACCCTCCAGGGTGCCCTCAGAGCACACACTCTCAACCACTCTGCCTGAAATCCAGCTCCATGCAGTGCAGTGGTTTCAGAGACTTGACTCCAAGGAATCATCTAACCCAACTCCTCTTGCATAGGAGTTATGCTTAGCTGCTCTTTCTGTAATAAAGCCTGATACTTCTCTAGATCTAACACATCATTGTCTTTCTTGCCTTTAAAAATAAACAATCCATGGTAACAGAGTCAGGACCTTCGGCGAGGACCAGTGGATGGAGGAGACAACACAGGACTGCTATCAGCCGGGGCCACTCGTGTGGCTCCAGTTGCTATATTAAGACAAGACTGGGGAGAATATGGAAGCTGAGAGGCCTGTTCATAAATGATCTGAGTCACCTGATCAGTCACCTAAGACACAGAAAGACGTAGCTTGGGGCAGAGATGGAGAAGGTGGGAAGTAGTTGTAGTTTTAAACCCATGAGAATTATTTGAAGAATAGGAGTGGGGTGTAATATAGAAATTCCAAATGACGTGCTTCACCTGAGCTATTAGAAAATGGAAACTGCCTTTGGTTGGAAAGAGGAAAACCAAGAAAGAGACAGGTCTGGGGAGAACGTCTTGAGAGCTGGCGGTTGGAGACTTTAATGAATGAGGTGCCCGAGGCCATCTAAGCAGGAATACAAGATTCTTTGGGAGGCAGGAGAAAGGTTGGACCTCGACTTGAAAATTTGCTAGTTTTTAACATGTAAAAATATTTAAGAAAGTACATAACATCCTCACTGAAGTCAGTAACCATGGAAAAACTTAGGCAAGTCACTCAAAATACTGCTTACTGAGAAACCGTATCGTACCACCTAGGAACACATTAGCTGTGCAGATCTGTAGGCTTATCTACACCCTTGAAATCAGATAGGCTTTGGGTAGGGCCCTGCACGTTGGTACAATAAGCCTTCCAGGTGTTTCCTTTGCACACTAAAACTTAAGAGCCATTGATGTATAAATTAGAGAGCAAAGAAGGCTAAGGAAAAGCCCAGAAAGGAAGAAGACCAGAGGGCATGGGTGTGCTGGAAACCAAGCCAACAAAGCATTAGAAGTAGAAGAGGCATCCATGGTGTGCCATCCATGGTGTGCCATGCCCCCAAGAACTACACACATTGTCTCCAAGGTGGAAGACGTTCTGCCATCTGTAAGCAAAGCTTCGGTGGAGTTGTGTAATGGCCACAAGCCTGGTGGGCTGACTTTAAGAGCGAAGGGGCAGAGGGAGACTGAAGGCTCCAAAAGCAAGTATTCAAAAGAGCTTGGCCTTAGGGGGATGGACAGTGGCTAAACTGGGGAATAGTTAAAAGAGGGCTTCTCTCTCTCTCTCTCTCTCTCTCTCTCTCCATCCCTCCCTCTGTCTCTCCCTCCCTCCCTCCTTCCCTTTCTCCCTCCCTCCCAACTGTACCTCTTTCCTTTTAGATTAGGACTAGGCCGTGCATTTTCATGAGGCAGTGTTTGATCTGGTCCAGATGAGGAAAATCAGCCTGAGAAAGGCCGGAAGGAGCAAGTGGGAGAAGGTGAGATGGAGCGCCAGTCATTAGCCAGGAGCATCTGCCTGGGTGTTCCTTCCACAGTAATAAGAAAGAAGATGACACGGATGAGCAGGGTGCTTGCTTCTAATCCCAGAGCCTGAGAGGCAGAGGCAGAAGGACTGTGAACTCTGAGACATCCAGGGCTACATAGTAGGACTTTGTCTCAAGATGAATCAGGTATTTACTGGGAGGAAGAAAAGTGAGAGAGGAGAAAAGGAGAAGCAAGAAATACAATGTGGCGCTAGAAAGGACGGGGTAAGAGAGAATTACGTGGAGAATGAAAAGAGAGACATATAAGCTAGAGAACAAAGAAAGGAGAAAAAGAAGAAAAACGTGAATACATGACCTTGTAATTATCTCTTTGAAGAAAGGCTCAGCCACATTTTTGACAAACACATGATGGATAGTTCTCAGGGCATACTGTGAACCAGAATGAGGCTCAGTAGTGGATATGGCGGGGTCTTAGCAGCCACTGAATATCATGATCAAAATCCTCAATTTCAACAGGCTTTGAATAAGCAAACAGAAGTAGACCCCTCAGATTACATCAGTGTCCAGTCAGTAACTTGACAATATTTTTATGTTTTCTGATTTTAAAGGCTTTACATGATACTGTTTGAGTGATGCCAAACCCCCGTGTATAGCATGAGGTCCTTCACACAAGCAAGCAGCTGCTAGTTCTTTCAGACAGGAGACAGTCTAGAACGTTCACTCACTGCCAGGTGTCAGCCTCTGAGGAATCAGAGAGACCATTCTAGTCCCTTTTTGGACCTCTCAGAAGTAAGGCTGAGGCCTGAAGCCAAAGAATTTTGCATCTTCAGCATATTCCTCTTAACATGATCTTTGGGGTACTTGGAAGACTTCTAGAAGGGAAGTTTCTCTTAAGTCTTTAATCTCCTTTCCAGGATGGTGTCTAAGTCCCAGGTAATGGCATAGCCTTAGGACACTGTTGGGAAGGAAGGGGTGAGGTGTGACCTCCCCTGACTGACATTCTCTGAGATGTGTGCCTCCCTATCTGAGCACCTGTGTTCTGCTCAGATGCTCTACTTCTTAGTTATTTTCAGTCCCTGGAAATATTTCTTGGTCTTTTGACATGTTCTGAGACCTAGGGAGAGGCTAGGGCCCCCCAGAGCCCTTCACCATTTCCTTACCTTCTGCCTGGGCTTCTCCAGGAAGAGATGTGTAGATCTCACACATCAAGACTCTAAAATACTCGGACTAGTGGTGGGGACAGGCCCCTGGGGTGACCTATTGGCTCCTTCCTTCCCTCTGACAACCCTTTTCCTGTGGTGGGGGAGCACACAGAAGTGGGGACAGGAGGAATGAACAAATGAAAAATTAGTCTTATTATCTCACCATTCAAATCTTTCGTTTATGGCCTGGGTTCCCAAAACAGAGAATCCAATAGTTTCATCAGTTTGATATTCATGCTTGGACATCCACTAGCGATGGAGACAAATGCCCAGGGACTCCAAGGTGAGGGGAAAGGGGTTCAGGAAGCAGTGGCTATTACCTCCATGTCACTCTGTTACATGAGCACACGTGTCTCACTCTAGAAAGTCTCTATATCATCTTGAACTGTCAAGTCAGCACAATGTTCAGTGACATTTGGACCTTGATGTGGGTTGATGGCAAGGAGCCCAGATGCCCCCTGGGGCAGTAGGAAGGCATTGCTGGCAGGCATTTGAAACAAGTGCCCCAAGAAAGGAGAGGCACATATTTTTGTTGAAGTTCTGGGACTTTGCTCAAAGCACATTTTCTGATCCCAGAGAAATACACTAGTGAGTTTCCATGTGACGACGTCTACCTGGGAGGCCCCATTCCTCTTGGCACCATCCCTCTCCAAAGAGGCCCTGCTTGGAAATCTCATTTTTCTTACAACAGATGCTGGGGTTCGGTCCAGATGTCTTAGACATGTTTTCAGTGTGTGTGCACGGCGCTGGCCCACGATGGAAAGTGATCCAGAAAGGGATGGGAGAGGGCGTTAGGGCCTTCTCCCTCCTCTGCCTGGCTCTCTGCACATATTTGTTTTCTCCTACAGACTGGCTGGCAGTAGCAAGGCTTATGGAAGTGGGGCATGCTGGGGGCCAATATAACAATCTGGATCCTTTCAGTGGAAAATACTCCTGGGTGTCTTAGCATGACTCTGCCGTCTCCATCTTTGAGATGATTGGGTGTGTGTGTGTGTGTGTGTGTGTGTGTGTGTGTGTTCATAATTCTTTTCTTTTTTCATTTATTTATTTATTTATTGACTTTACATTCCACTATCTGTCCCCTTCTCCCAATCCTCCCTCCCACAGCTCCCCCCCCCAATAATCCCTCCCCTTCTCCTCTGAGAAGGGGATAGCCCCCCTGAGTATCACCCCACCCTGGCACATCAAGTCTGAAGTGGGGGCTCTCCCTGACTCTGTTGCCTGGCTGTGGATCCTGCTCTCCTAACTGGGCTGCCTTGTCTGACTTCCCTGGGAGAGGATGGGCCTGGTCCTGCAGAGACTGTTCAAACTTCAATCAGCCAAGAAACAAAACAACAAAACAAAACAAGGAGCTAAGGTATTAGCAATGCAAACACCAACCCCACCCCTAAGATTCGGTTTTCTTACCTCTGGGATGGGGGACCCAAGAGTCAACATTTTAGTAAGCACCGGTGGAATTCTGATTCAGGTGATCCCAGACAAGGTGCTGACAAACACATAAGGGAAGGACTTCACTAGACTCCAGGTCTTGCCGTGTCTCTACAGCTGGGTGCAAACTAAAGGCTCCTATTCCTGCCCACCTGCTTCAGTGGTGCAGCAAAACTCCACTTGTGCAATTGTGAGCTGTGAACCACATGACAACTACAGGGAAGAAGCCAATGCAAATACACAATGGAAACTGAGCTTCTGGATTGGAATTTGCAACTCTGAAGCTCTTGCTGGCTCCATGCAGTTTAAGATTTCCGGGCAGACTGCCTTCTGTTGGTTGTCTCACACTTGCTTTCATCTCTAAAGGCAAATTTTGGGGAAGAGAACTCCACCAGGATTTTCTTCAGCTTCCCCAGTGTCTACCTTCTCTTTGTGCTCATGACTGGAGGAGAGCTTCTGACTTCTTACCAGGATATTTCCAAAGTTCATTGTTGCTCAGTTATTTGGATCTTGTAGCTCATTAGGACAACCTAATAGAAGGTAGCGATGCTCCCAAATGTTTGTTTAGCTAAAATGCAGTTGAACTGTATTCTAATAGTGCTACAGGATCTAAAATAACCTATAATGTGGGTTTTATTGGAAAATGGGCTCCAGATTCTAGTAAAAGGTGCCAGGAACTCATTGTTTTTTCTGGTTGTTGTTCCAGAACAGGACTGGACTTATGCTGTAGGAACTCCCTCTGCCTCTTCACACACACACACACACACACACACACACACACACACACACCACAAACTCGGACACGGACACAAACACACACACACACACACATAGACACACAAACAGACAGACTGGAACAAGTATGTGCCTGTCAAAAATGCTTCCACTAATTCTGATTGGGTCAGAACAAGTGATCTAGAAGAAAGAACATTTCAGGGAGACAGAGTCAGGTGGTCCTTGAGAGACTGTGGAGGTTTGAGCCCTTTATCAGCCGTACAGAGGCCAGTTAGAGCTATCTGGCTGTTAAGACTAACAGTAGTAGGGTGCTGGTGATGAGGATTTATCATACCCTGTAAATATCTGAAGAGATGTTAGTTATTTATCACTGGGTAATGAACCGTTAGAAAACATGGTAGTTTTAAAAAACAACTACTTAATGTTCTCATGAGCCTCTGTTACAGGTTTGCCCAGGTGTTCGGTGTGTGGTTGCATTCAACTCACAGGGAATTAGAGGCTGGACTTGGTGGATGTGGGTGGGGATCACTAGGTTCCCTCTCTACTTGTACAGTTTTTCCACAGGAGCAGCCATATATGACAGCTCATGATACTTAAGAAGCAAACCAAAAATTTATAAATTTCCTCCTCCTCCTCCCCCTCCTCCTCCTCCTGCTCCTCCTCCTCTTCCTCCTGCTCCTCCTCCTCCTTTTCCTGCTCTTCCACCTCCTCCTCCTCTTCCTCCTCCTCCTCCTCCTCTTCTTCTTCTTCTTCCTCCTTCTTTTGGACAGTGGCAACATGTAGCCCAGGTTACCCCAAAACTCACTATTTATATACACAGACAGACAGACAGACAGATAGATAGAGACTACACTGAAGCTTGTACCCCTAGAGACATGGTAATGGGCTGCCATAGTTGATGTGAAGCTGCTTCTAGTCTACGTATGTAGTAAAAGTTCTGTACTAAGCCATCTCAGAGGTATTGCTGACACTTCCAGAAGAAACTGCTAAATGGTTTTATTTACAGTCTTTTCATGTCTAAAGTAAGTGTTCTGACCATAACTTTCACTTTGTCCTCCTTTCTTCAGTTTCCTCAGCCTAAGCTTTCTGTTCATCAACATAGCCACCCACGACATCACAGAATTTTGGTATATTACAATGGATTTTGAAGTGATGCCCAGACAATAACACACAAAGTTCCAAATATTTCAAAGATCTTACTTTAAAAAAAAAAAAAAAAATGTGACTAGCCCGAGTCACAGTTGACCATAATATAATGTCCTCTCAGGTTTGTGTATTGATGTGAGGAGCAAAGAAAGAGACAGAAGAGAGAGCACGTTGGGAACTGTGTCAAACCGTGGTGTGGTGGAGACAGGCCTGGTTGCTCCAACAGCCCCCTCCTCACAGCATATTTCTTTTGGATTGGTGATGGCTGTGTGCCCTGTGTCTCTCTCTAAGCTAAATGTGGCCACATGACTAAGTTCTAACTGGAAAAATAGACTACCCAAAGACAGGTTGTTCAAAGGGAAGTGGGCCACTGAGATGGCTCAACAGATAATGGTGTTTGTCACGGAAGCCTGGTGACTTAAGGCCCATCCCTGATCCCCAGGAGAGACCTGACCCCACAGAGCTGCCCTTTGGCCTTCACATGCATATTGTGGCATACACATGCACACATAAACATCATGCACACCCACCCATAAATATGCACACACATGTATACACAATTACAACAAATAAAACTTTATTAATAACATATTATAGACAGCTCTATCTTATGTACCTGACCCTACATGTAGAGCATATATATTAATATATTGACATAAGTATATTATCTATTCATGTGTATGTTTCTGTGTGCCCTGTTATGAATGTTGTTTATATTATATGTAGAAATATAAAAAGGTTAAGAGCCAGTGACCAAAACTACAGGGAGTATTCACCTGGACTGTCTGCCAGCCTCTGTATCAAGATCAGCCCTCATTTTAATTGTTGCATTAATTTAATTTATGTATATGTGTGTTCAGGTACCCAAGCAGGCCAGAAGATTGCTGGGAGCCAAACCCATGAACTTACCCACCGTTCTGAGAAGCCTAGTCAGTTAAAGTGCAAGGTTAAGAAAGGACGTGTGTGGTCTCGGGTTCCGGGAACTGAAAGAACATCTGGTATTTCCCGGAAGCCAGTTATGATAGTGGGTTAGCCTTGGGCCATGTGTAACCTTCCCACTTGCTTGCCTTTTTAAGCTACTGCCCTGAAATAAAACTTGAGTGCTTGATCAGAACACATGACTTGCTCTCCTTCTTCACGTCTCTTGTCCCCCATTCTTTTGCCCCCTCCCCAGGTTCCTGCTGAACCCCCACAGGTCGGGGCAGAAGGGGACATTAGATCCCCTGGAAATGGAGTTAGGTCACCATGTGAGTGTCCTGGAAACCCAACCTAGGTCCTCTGCAAGAGCATCAAGTCCTCTTAACCACTAAGCCACCTCTCCGGTCCTCCACCCATCATCTTTTTTAAAAAATATATAAATTTTATTCATAGTCAGTAAGACAGTTCACTTTCTACACAAGGTTACTCTTGAGCTGTTAGCTCAAGAGCTCACAGCAGTAATAGGTCACTATCAAATATAGTTCATGTTATTGGACTCGGAGAATGCTTGTTTGCCCTTTAAAAATGTTAAGTCTCAGTTTCCAAAAGGTGGTTATACCATTTAGTTTTCTGCTGACAAGGCTGGGGAGTTTGGGGCTAAACCTCTACATTGAGGTTGGGGATAGGGCAGACAGAAGGCAAGCTCCACATAGCTCACTCCTGCATCCTTTTGTGTAATCCACCTTTAGTGGAGGGGGCGCCACCTCTGCCTGATCTCATTCATTTCTCATTCTCCACCTCCATGCCTCTCCTTCCTTTATTATCCACCCCATCTCTCACAACTAGGCTGCCATGAGGCTCACTGTGTAAGCAGCACATACAATAATATTCCTACCTCAGCCACTTAAGTGACAGAGTTACAGGTATGTGCAACTAGACCTGCCTCAAAGGAACGGTGCTACTTGTTTGCATTCTTTTCATGTGCACCCCACTGACTAGCATAGCCCCTGAGTATATGTTTAGTGAGTATTTTTTTTGAATAGTGAACTTTGACTGCCATTGTGGCCCTAAACAGAGTAAAATACCTTTCCCCTTTCCTGCTTATTGTCACATGTCCATTTTTGCTGCACAGCTTGTGCTCAGCAAGGTTAAGGCTAAGCCAGATAATTGTGATTACCCATTAGCACCCAGTGGTACTTGCTGAATGGATAGTGTGTTTGGTGTCTAAGTCATTGTTTTATGGATGGAAGGGGCAGCCTATCACCTGAAAGGGAGAGGCTGTTCTTTGCAACTTTGTCATTTCCTTAAGCAAGGCGAAGGCAAGGCAGGCAGGTGATTCGAGCCAAGACAGTAGGGGAGGGGGAGGGAGAGATTAGTGGGAGACTTGGATACTCTGATAGGAAGAAAGGGGCTCTTTCAGCTTTTCCATGAAGGCTGTGAGAGAGATGGGGAGGCAGTTCTCATAAATCAGGATCAAATAGCAGTCTCTCTGTAGAGATTAAAGCTGAGAAGCAAGAAAATGAATGGATATAGCTGTGAGCCTCTGGTAGGCATCTGAGTGGGGCCGTTTGGTTGGCTCCGTCCATTATTCATGCATAATCTCACTGCAGTGGTGACAAATCCCTTCAGTCTTTCCAGAGTTATTCCTCCAGGGGTTCCTCTCCTCGCCCTTGCTTATAGTTTTTGTGTGTTATTTGAATTATAAAAGTGTGCGGTAAACATAACTATTCCAATAGCAGAGCGGACAGCCCCATACTCCAGCTTTGTTGCCTGTTAGATTTTCTGTAGACGGTGAGTTTGATGAGGCTAGTTAGACTTGTGTGTGGCCTGAAGAGCCAACACAGTTTGCATTACAGTTGGAAGCAATTAATTAAGAGATACCTTCTGAGCTTTCTATCAGTTCCTCTTGTTGAGACCCATTTAGCCTGTGGGGCTAAGGGGTCACCCATGTGTTGGGATGCTCTGGAGCCTCCCCGAGGGATCCATGGTGACCTGGCCATGAGCAGTCTCATGTCCTGAGATGTTTTCAGTGTCTTCATTGTGAAATGTGGACTGTCGAGGCTGTCATTAGGAACTACTTTTTGTAGAAGATGTTATTTCCTTCTTATAGGTTATGTGAAATATTGATTATCACTCCAGGATTCCTAACCTGTTTCTCTTCCTGAAGACTCAGGGTTATTTTTGCAAAAGCTAGAATGCCCTGCCCCATGCCTTTTTCAAGTGTAGTTCCTGGGATTGGCCCTTTCCAATTGGTTGGAAGGAGATTCTCTGATTGGAGTTTGAACCCGAAAGAGCAACACATCCCTAAGGCCAGTCTGGTGGTAAAGAGTCTAGAGAACATTGGCAGCCAGGCCCACAAGGAGGAACTTCACACAGAGCTAGGCCCAGGAATTGCTGCTGACAATATTTATGCATCCTATCCTCACTTTGTTTATAAGGCAGTTTGGTTGGCAGTACTTACTTCTCTATTGTCTAAGGTCTCAAGAGTTTGGAAATACTAATGCTTATATTTGTCTGTCACACAGCACAGAGCCTTGTGCAAGCAGGATACCTAAAAATGAATTTTGGAGATCACTGTTCTCATCAGAAATGCCAGATATCTTTGAACAAGGCGAAAGTCTCGTGTGGTTTCATGATTGGAGCTTCTTCTTGGGAAGATTTAAGCACACTGGAAGCAGCACAGTACAGAGAGACATTTGTCACACGTTCCCAGGGATTAGCTGAGAACAGAGGCATCTCCCACAGCCAGTGAGGCCTCCAAGGCTGGAATCCATCCTTTGCTTGAAGGAATCTGAACTGTGTTTGGAATAAACACATCTGGATTGGAGGTCGACTGTGTAAACAAGATCTAGACCCCTTGCTTCTGTCTGTAAAGAAAATATGAAAGAACTGGCCAGGGTTTTCTGAGCGGGTCTTAAAGAAATTGAACATCACCAACCTTCTGTTCTTTTACCTTTATTGTTTATTTGATTTCTTTACAGTGGAATCTGAGTCATGTCTCCAACATTTGCCCAAACATGGCCCTGATTTCTAAACATATTTACTTCTCAGTTCTTGTCAAACAATCAGGTTTGGAAAATGAGCGCCGAGTCTAAATCACTGCACGTGAATCACTGACTGCCTCCCCATCAACATGGACTCAGCGACAATGGAGCTGTGTCTCAGGATGGCAGTGCTGGCCTGGGGCTGTAAGCTCCATGACAGAGGCCCGGCTTCACTTTGCACCCTGACTCTAGCCCACTAAATGACACAGAAACATTTATGCTGTGCCTCGATGCATTTTAGAAGGCTTTAAAAACAATGACTCAAGCATCTCCAGCACAACTTGAAGCGCCTCAACCAATGCCATGGTCACCAGTGTGAAACAGTATTCTTTGTCCATGTTCTTGACTTTTCACACTCTTAAAAGCATGTTGACTTTTAGCTTATTTTCTGGTTTTCAAAGACTATCTCATATTCAAATGTTTCTTCTTTAGGGGGCCTGTAGTTTTATAAATGCTATGAAAAATTATTCTGCAGTAATTAAACCTTGGGGGCAGAGGAACAGTGCTTGCAGATCAAGATGTCACCTTCCTAAATAAGGAAGCCATCATCAAAGCAACCCAGGAAAGATTTCACTTTGCTGACAGTTTGAAGGAACTATGGTCTCCACCATTGGATTATTACCCCAGCAACCACTGTTTAATGACGTTTCCTTGGGGGTTAGAGTTGGGGTTGAAACAGTCTAATCCTAGCCTAGCCTAGCCTGAAATCTGCTATGCAGTCTAGGTCTCAAACTTGTGACAATTCTCCTGCTTCAGCTTCCCATTTGCTAGGATTATAAGCATAAACCAGCACACTGATTCTTGATGAAACTTCCAAAAGGTAAACGGGTGTTCTCTGCATAAATTCTGCAAACTCAGTGCATTCATTTACGACAATGAGATTTAAGCCCAGCAGTTTGTTCCAGAAAGTATAAATTGTGCTCTTGGCTCCCTAGCAGTAATCTATTTGTGGCTATATTAAAACACAGACCACAACACACACACACACACAAATGCACACACACGTGTCCTCACACATGCACACACACACATGCACAAACACACTAAAAGGATTTGAAGAGCCTACTGTGATTCATGTAGGGAAAACATCAACTTCCGGTCATGTACTTACTCAAGTGCTTTATCTTAGAGTGAAGAACTCTGAGCTTCATTTCAAAGAGCTAGCTAAAGATGCTACCAAATGAAAAGGCCAGGATTATCTGGATAAATTCCAGACATGTTCTCCTGCTGCAAGAAACTACAGGGCGGTCCTTTTGTAACACTGACCCAGGAGGACAAGCCTGAGGATCCGGTTCCAGAATGTGTCATTTTAGAGCATCAGTCCTCAAACTTCAGTGGGCATCGAAATTCACTTGGAGGGTGTCTTAAAGGACGGACAGTTGTGCCCACTGGTGGAGTTCCTGACTCGGGAGGTATGGAAGCAGACCAGTGGATTTCAATGTCTAGGAATAATGCAGATCTAGGAAGCATATACTTTGAGAGCAAATTGGCCTAGATCCTGGGTAGGCAACACCTGTCAGTGTCAAGCAGAGTGGCCTGGGAAATGTCAGAGCCTTTAAGTAAATGTACCCAGGGAAAGAGGGGGCACGAACTACAGAGGGAAGACTTAGTTATTTGCAGTGAGATTGAGCTGGGCATCAGAAAAGAAGGTATAGTCAGGGTTCTGTAGAGGAATAGAGCCAAAGAATGAAACTATATTAAAAGAATCTATCATATAAGCTTACATTATTCCATTAAATAATAAGAGCTGATGCTCACACCAGAGAGGCTGAGGACCTTGTATTTGCTTGGTCATTGAGGCTGAATTCTTTGCAGTCAGCGTAGTCTGAAAGTGGCTGTCCTGCCCTGCAGAATCTAACAAGTGGATAGTTGCTCAATCCATAGGGTCTCACTATCTAGCTTTGGCTGGTCTAGAACTCATTATGTAGACCAGGCCAGCCTCAAAGTTCCAGGGTCTTGAATGTCCTCCTATGTTGGGGATAAAGATATGTGCCACTAAGCCTGGTCTCAGTCCCACATTTTATTGGTGTGATAAATATTTAAAGGAAGTAATTTAAAAGAAGAAATGGTTGGTGTGGGCTTATGGATTTACAACTTTTAATCCATGGTCAGTGATCTATTGCTTTGGGCCTGAAGTGAAACAGAACGTCATGGCAGAGGCTGCTCACTTTAGAACAGTCGGGAAGGGGAGAGAGAGAGAGAGAGAGAGAGAGAGAGAGAGAGAGAGAGAGAGAATGTTTGATCAGTGGCCTCCTTTACCTTTAGCTTTATCTTTGTTCTATGGGGCTCCCAGCCCATCAGATGTCCACTTTCAGGACAAGTCCTCCCCTCAGGACAGGTTCTCCCTCTCAGTTACTGTCAGACATGTCAGTTATCTCTGCAAATATTCTCACAGACACACTGAGGAATAGGCTTTACTCACTTCTTAGGCATCTCTGAATCCAAATAAGTTGACCATCAAGATCAATCCTCATGGGAACAAGTTTATAGAAGACCATCATGGGAACTGGTAGGTTGGGACCAAAAAATAACGTAATATTTTTGCTAAAAATCCACTGGTCATGTGACCACATTAAGTCAATAAGAAGAATTTTGGTCAACAGCTTGCCAGTCTCTGCCACATACAGATAAAGGGAAGCAAAAGACACCCCAGTTGTTATTAATAGGCCAAAGTAAAAGGTTCACCACAAACCAGTGATGCATCTAAGAGCTGCCTCTGGAAGTGCTCCTTGTATGGTGTTTTGTCCTGGTCTTCTTGTAGATGAAGAGCAAAGAGGGCTCTGAGATGGACCCAACCAAGGAAGGCAGCATGCTTACCTCTTCCTGTGTATGCTTGATGGAGTGGAGGTTATGCTCTCTCCCTCTCTGAACTAAACTCTCTAATCTAAAAATACCACATCCAGGAATGCAGCCACGTCTGGCCACTGTAAGTGGAGATGCGTGTTTTCTTCATGTAACATCCTTTGAATGGACCCATTCAAAATATTCTGGATGCAGAAGTCTGCTTCAGACGTGGGCACACATTTCTTGCTTTGAGTGTATTTTTAGATTTTGTCACACTGTCTGGAAATGTTAATTGAGAAGGGCTCTACTGCTGATCTTTCGGGACATTTGGGGAATATCTTCAAGGATGTCACAACTGAGTGCTAGAGGGGCTTAAAGTGCTAAAGCTGGGGACTATTGTCACAGCCCATGGGTAATGAAGACTTTCAACTTTTAACATTGCTCCAAATTTGTGGGAAAGTTTACATTTCAACAGCCTTGAACTGGGGAATGGGAGCCTACTTCCTACCTAAAGAAATGGCTCTCATTATTTACTTCATGTGTACACTATGGCAGAATGCCACAGGTGTGGTAAGGTGCACATGCATGTGGAGGCCAGAGGCTGATGTCAGGAATCATTGCCAATCACTCTTTCACTGAGGCAGGGCCTCCTAAACCCAGAGCTCATCAGCATGGCTACTCTGCCTGGCCAGCTTGTTCTGAATATCCTATAGGCAGGATACCGTGCCTAGTTGGCATTTGTGAGAGTTCTGGGAATCCATAATCCAGTCCTTGCCCTGACTTGGCAAGCACTCCCCAGTGTGGATCCTAATCCCATTTGTGAGGGAGGAATCCTCATAACATAACCAACTTTTCATGTTATCACATTCCCATATCACACACAATTCATAGATTTTTGAAGACAACCCATTCAAACCATGGCATCTCATGATATGATTACAGGATTGCTGCTAAATCACAGCCCACAGGGCACATTGCTTTCAAACACTCGGACCAGTTCATAGCCCCTGTCTAAGTATCAACCAAAGCAATGGATTCCTAAGAATGGAGCTCTCTGAGTCAGGCTGACTATCCATTCTTCCAGGCCCTCTGAGCTCTCTGTATGTCAAGATAAATCAGCAGAAAGATTTGGGGTCTGGACCATGTTAGCTAAATTCCCTAAAGAAATATCCTTACTGAGTTATGATTTAATAAACAGCTTGCTCTCATGTTTACTGCAGGTCAGTATAAAAAAAATGGCTGTAAGAAAATCATTTCTACATTAGTATAAGTCACTTTTCACTTTGTATTGTCATTTATATAAAAATCTGTTCAACAGCAATCCTCATGAATTTATTGCAGGAGAAAACATGTCCCTGTTAAGGAATTGTGTACTTGAAACTGTGAAGCCAACACATCTCCCCATTTCCTAAGGTGACTAATGAGGCTTATGGTCCCATTTAGTGTTTTTGGTACAACTCTCTTTAAGCTAGATCTCAGAGGTGTTAATCCCCTCTCTTTTCTAATTTCTAATCATTGCTGTACTTTGAGGATTACTCTTGTAATTCACATTACTTCTTTCAGTGTTCATTTTGGATGTGGGCCGAGGTGAGCAAGCATCTCTACTTCATGTTCCTATTCCTCAGGTATTTCTCATTTCCTCAAAGGCAAGTCTGGAAGGAACCAGACACAAACTGTGCATATTTTGTGAGGGTGTGGAGCCTCCCACAGGAGTCTAAGCCCAAGAAGCAGGCTAGAGTGGGAAGTGCTAAGCATCTTGGGAAAAATCACTATATGAATGGAGAAGCCAAGAGACTGAATTTTACTAATGTGGTATAAAGTATGAGAAAGTTAGACAAATTTATAGCCAATATCTATTAAATTACAAGCCACCACTTAAAATATATTTCTATCTTATAAAAGTGACAATTGCCAAAATACTTGCATATTTCAAAGACATCATGTTCTTACTAGTGGTGCATTTACTTTCTGATTATTATCAAATCGAAAGGAACTATGAATGGTTCTATTAAAGTGTTCTGCCGGATCCACTGGCTTTCAATAGTTCTAAAAGGACTTCTGACTTGGTGCCCAGTGATAGGTATCCAAACGTTCTCTGATTCTAATAACACCTGGCTCTTTCTACAGAATGGTTGATTGCTACAGGTGTGTGGCTTACCCATCAGAAAGACCCAGCCCTTATAGATTTTCCATACTTCGACTCCCCATGGAAACAAAATAGTTAGGAAATAATTTTAAACACATATTGAGAAAAAAGGCAAGCCTTTACCTTGGACTAGAGGCAGGAGCTTCCAATGGGAGTTCATGTAGAAAGAAATGCTCACTCTGATGAGAGATGGATAAGACAGAGGCAGGAAGAGCATCAAGAATCATGAAAACAAAAAGCTTAAGGTCGGGACTTAGGGGGCTTATGAACAAAAGGAATTGGGAAAGAAAAATAATTGCCAAGGGAATAAAGATGCTGAGTATGGGTATTAATTTTTTATGTCATCAAAAATTAATACAAGGAGTGGGGTCATAACTCAGTGAATGAAGAGCTTGCCTTTCAAGCATGAGGACCTGAGTTCAATCTCCCAGAACTCACATAAGAAAAGCCAGGTGTGGTGGTACAAATTTATAATTTCAGCTCTGAGGAGGTGAAGACAGGGGAATCCCTGGGGCTTTCTGGTCTGCCAGCTGTCTTACTCTGTGTTCTATTGCTGAAAAGAGACACCATGACCAAGGCAACTCTTATAAAAGAAAGCATTTAATTGGGGCTGGCTTACAATTTTCAGAGGTTTAATCCATTATCAGCATGGCAGCATGCAGGCAGACATGGTAGTTTAGAGTTCTACATCTGGATCTAAAGACAGCAAGACAAGAAAGAGCTACTGGACTTGGCTTGGGTTTCTGAAACCTCAAAGTCCACCACCAGTGACACACTTCCTTTGACAAGTCCATGCCTCTTAATCCTTTCAAATAATGCCACTCCCTCATGACTAAGCTTGCAAATCTATGAACCTATGGAGGCCATTCTTACTCAAACCATCACACCAGCTTAGCCTACTTAGCAAGCTCCAGGCAATGAAAGACCCCATCTTAAAATGTGCATGGATAATACTTGTGGTACCTGAGATTGTCCTCTGTTCTTCACACACACACACACACACACACACACACACACACACATATGTATGTATGCTTGCACCTCCACACACACATACACTGATTCAAAGTATCCAAGTAGCTAAGATCAAGAAAAGAATCTCCCAAAAGAATAAGCAGTTACATGTAGATTCTGGGACAGCAATTGAAATAGAATTGGTCAGATTCATCTTACCAAGCTGTAAAACAACTTGGATTGTTTAAGTTTCAAACGTTGAAGATGAACAAGATCATTTTTATATCAAAGGTTATTTTTATATCAAAAATTTCTTATGAAATAGCATTTTGGTTAGGTAAGTATAAATGAATTAGAAATACATGCATAATATTTTGCTTGAAGCACAAAAGACATGTTTAAGATACTGAAAGTCTTCTGCACACTGCAAGAAATAAACAAAATGAAGAAACGTAGAAGAACATATTTGTGGACTACTTATCATATAAGTGATTAATATGTCCACACTTTGTAAGGGATTTATACAAATCAATAGCCAAGAACTTGTTGGAACACTCCTTTAATTCTGGCACTCAGGGCACTGAGACAGGAGGATTACAAATTTGAGGTCAGCCTGTGGCCAATTTCTATTTCTTCTTCTTCTTCTTCTTCTTCTTCTTCTTCTTCTTCTTCTTCTTCTTCTTCTTCTTCTTCTTCTTCTTCTTCTTCTTCTTC